>OX579658.1:8194139-8767141 GCA_951230895.1 Carpatolechia fugitivella
GTTTGAAATAATTTAAATAGAGAACGCGTTATGCTGTCTAGAGTACCTCTGTACTCTCTAGCCGTGTCATCATGCGCCCTACTACTCGTACGTCTAGTAAGAAGGGTGTTTATGTTCCTTTAGCTTTTTTGTCCATGGCTATGCCTTTTTATTCCGAGGATCGTGGGAAAATGCTGATGTGATATTTGCATTTAGGTAATCTTTCTCTACTACTCTTTTCGGTATTTATTAATAATGTATCCCGCGTAATTTTTTCACCCTATCATATGTATGCGGGTGATTTGCAACTTTTCGCTATAAATGAGCTTATAGTATATAAATAAGGCTGTTAATACAATTAATACTAATCTAAAAGCCATTCAAACTTGGGCTAAAACTTTTGGTCTGCTCGTGAATCCCAGTAAATCCCAGGCTTTAATTGTAGGCAGTAGTAGACTGAGATGTAGGCTTGACTTCACTGATGTTCCGCTAGTTTATTACGAAGGTACCTGTATACAGGTAAGATATATCTTACACAGATAAAACTAAAAACTTAGGGCTCATAATTTACTGCAACATGTCATGTAAAGCGGAAGTCAACGAGGTAAGCAGGCAGATGCATTATTCCTTCCACTCAATCAAGCGATTCCAGTTTCTTCCCTTTCAAACGAAGATCATGCTCTTCTTTACCCTATCCTCGACTACGCTGATGTCTGTTACTTGGATGTGACGAGGAGTTACTCAATAAGCTTGCTTACAAAAATCTTGCAATTCGATTTATTTTCGGTCTTCGTAAATTAGACCACGTTTCTGAATTTCGCGCTCGGCTAAAATGGCTCCTCATTTGTCTTCGTTGATAATGATAAAGATAAAAGTGTCTTTATTCGAAGTAAGATTTAACAAAATAATTTTTCGACGTCAAAGCAAGATGGCCCGTTCACTACAAGTGTACGCCTTCTGTGGAGAAGAACGGCCTGAAGAAACTCTACAGGACTCGTATCTTTTGTACTTTTCTTTTTTTATATAAAATATTGTTTACAGTAGTCAATATATATTGTTAACGTATTGTGATGTGCACATTTTGTCGGTTCTTTTTAACATTCTTAAATATTCTGCGACTCCCCCCACCCCTAACTTCGATATCGTTTTAGTATTTATTTGTCTATTAAACTCAATTTTACAAAGTTAGCATTCTTAGTTTCCGAGATTTCCAGGTGTGTTTTTTACCCGACCAGGATTCTTTGCTGTTGGTGTAGTAAGATTTGTAATATCGGTAAGTATACGAAGGCCAGTGATCTTAGTATTGTATGTTATTATTACACTTTTTAAAATATTCAAAGTGCGTAAGTAAAGGTATGAAACAAAAATCGAGATTTAAAACACATATATAAAATTTATTCAATACCAGACTTACAACATTCCAACTCCAGCGAGCTAGATTTTTGCTCTAATGCAATGCGTCAATCCCGATTGCTTATACTATAAATAAATATTAGGTACATAGTGACTGTTGCTTATTCGGATAGCCAGTTGTTGTTGGCTAGACCAAATCTGGTGAAACTGTCTGATTTGGTCCGTTGTCGAGGGTTTACCAGGGATGGCCGTAGGGGGATGCGTACGCGACGGGAGCGTGGGCTACATACGGTGCAGGGGCGGCGACCACAGCGGGGGACGCGATCTGCAATTGAAAATAAACCTTATTTTATTGAAAGCTAAATAGGTCATTCGTTATTTCAATATTGAATTAGGCAAGTACTTTTCTGTATAAGTTCTTATTTTGGCTAAAACTATAATTAGTTTCTCCTATACAGTGGAGGAGTCTAATATTTGTGTATAGGCCAACGAATTAGAAAGACTACTGTATTATAGATTTTCCTGTGGTTTAGTCGAATGAATATTAATAAAAATGAATATTAATAAAAATGAATGAATTAAAGATCAAAATCAAAACAAATAGACTCAAAAGCAAACTATTAACATAAATAAATGATTAATATACTTATACCAAAAACTAGTCAAATATAAATCGTTTTAAAAAATCAAACGTTGCTTTAGTGAACATAAAGACAGTTAAAAAGTAAATTCTTCAAAAATTGATACTCCATGCCTTGCAATAAAGATGTTTTTGCGCAAAAAAATTATTGACTTGTGTTGTTGATTGTACCTATATAGTTAAAATAAAATGAGCTGTAGATTTTAATTTATAACGTTTTTCTTCACCCGTCTGTTTATTTTATTTATTTTAGGGATAACAACAGCCATATTTAATTAATACAATTACATAGTTTTAGATAAGTGAAAGGCCAATAACAGTTATCCACTTTTGTCTAAGAATCGTGGGTCCCGGACAACTAGACTTTTTTTTTGTTAGTTTTTTTTATTGGTTAGATCGTTATGGTATTTAGATACTAGTATGTTTGATAAAAATCTGTTCAGTGTCACGATTTTTTTTTCTTAATGAGTTATCAATAAATATTTTATCTTCAGCTCCATTCTGCCTACATAAAATCCAAAGAGAAAATCTCTAACAAAATTCTTTAATAAATCGAAAATTCAGAGATCACATCTTAATTTACAGTCTAATTAAAGCTCTTTAACATTTTAGACGTCTATATTGATTTGAATTATCCGGATTTTATCCAGTGGAAAGTGCGTAAATTGCGTAGTCCAAAAAAAATAATTTTGCACAGGCATGACCGAATTTTGTAAAACTTTTTTTTCCTGATATGCTGCCATTGTTCCTATGGCTAATACAACCAACGTCCGATTCGGTTACCAAGCTGGGACACGATGCCGCATCGGTTGTTTGTACTAGCCCAGAGATTGGTTAGATACGTGTCTCCTTGACTTTGTACCACAGTTTGTAATTACTTGCAAGTGAATTTAAATTGATATGTTTATACACATACCCTGACAGTGTTAGCGTAAGAAGTTGCAACGGGGACGGCAGTTTTGACGACGGGGGCGCCAACTAGGGGGGCGCCGACCAGGCCATGGCCCCAGGGGGAGGCAAGGGGGGCAGCGTGGCCCCAGGGAGAAATGGGCGCCGCGTAGGAACCGTACAGGCCAGGGGCGGCAGCAGCCACGGCTAGGAGAGCGGCGAAAGTGATCTGAAATATATAGAAATTTAAAAAACTTTACAAACGTTCTAAATGCATTTTTTAGGGCTCCGTAGTAAAAAAGGAACCCTTATAGTTTCGGTATAGTCCGTCTGTCTGTCTGTCTATCCGTCCGAGGCTCAGCTCAGAGACTCTTAGTACTAGAAGGTTGTAATTTGACATGGATATACATATTAATCATGCCGACAAAGTTGAAGAATAAAGTTTTTTTTCACTATTACCTTATCGTGTGAGGTATCGTTGGATAGGTTTTTTTAAAAATAACGGGGGTTTACTAAAACAATTTGCTAGCGTAAGTTTTAGAAATATGTCGTTTCAAAGTGCCCCACCAGCGAAACGTTTGTATATGGAAATATGAAAAAATTCACGGTAGTAGTGTATATGATAAATTTAAAAGGAAAACTATCAACATCAAGAAGGCTTTACAGGTTATCGAATAATAGACCAACTTATAAAATTTACTTGTAAAAGTAAGAAATATGGTACTAAAAATATCGTAGAAAAATATTTTGATGAATGTTAACTGTCTTAAACAAGTACCTAAGTAGTATTGGACACCTGCGGAACCCTACACTTTGCGTGGCCCGACACGTGCTTGCAGATTTTTTTTTAAATAACATCGATTGCTTTGAGGAGGTACTGTAAGGATCAGCCTCCTTTGTTGTTACTGGCTGTTGGGCGGTTTTCATATTTCGTTCTATAAATTTGTAATTATAGAATTGCAAATAGTTTTTTTTTTGTTTGCAAGTCTTAATGCTGTTGTGCTAGAGACTACACGTGTTTTATGAAATTCTCTAAATAAATACAATATCTAGAATCTTTACGCGTGTTCTTTATTAGAGAAGCCCTTCTGGCTACGTCTCCCACAGTACTCTTTTCACGAAAGCTCACCCGGAGTAAAGCCAAATGGATGGGTGACCGCTAGTGGTATGTGTGCGTTTCCTGTGCTTCAAATGGCACGTTAAGGCGTGGGCCTTTTTAGTAAGCTATCATCGCGGTCTTTAAGACAAGTCATTTGGCGAATTTTAAACTCTGAAAGCACGGTTAGTTGGACTAGCACAAGCCACTACACGACTTGTTCGTTTGTTTTAAAAAATAATATATTTTCTTTAAATCTATATGTAGGTAGATCTTACATAGATATATATTTTTTAAAAGACCTATTAAATGGTTAATTTATGGTATGATACTACGTCTATCGTTTTGTTTGTTTTTAAATCTTATCAAAATCTGTTCTATCAAAGTTATCTAAAATAGGGATCGTTTACATTTTGCCCTTGACGAGTTAAAAATTAATAACATTAATTTCAAGCGATGCTGACGAGATCTTTTACAGACTTCACATTATCTTACTTAAATACAATATCTCTTTGAAACTGCCCTAGTTTATCAACTGTCTATATTTACGAGTATTTTATTACGTAATGGCCTCGATTCGGGAAGTCATGCTCTAATTCATATTTTTAAGCCCAGCTATCCTTTTCGTTTTTATGACCGACTAGTGGTCCGCCCGCGCTATGTATGATTTTCCCGTAAAAAGTGATAATCCAGGGTACGGAATAGCTTTATTCTTAATTTTATCCCAATCCGTTCAGTAGTTTTTGCGTGAAAGATTAACAAATATCCAGACATACAAATTTCGTGTTTATAATATTACTATGAAAGAGAGGTGATGCATTCAGATGAACGAATGATATTATTTTGAATGAATGATAACCTAAAATAAGGGCATAGCTGTCAAATTAAGAGATTTTTAGGTCGGATGATTTACGTGTTCTCTAAAATTGTGCAATCGACGCGTCCATAAGGTTCATATTCGATGTTTGACAGCTCTTATAAATATGGATGGCCATCTCCTGTCCCTTTTTAATCTTTAAAAGGTGAAAAGGACTGACGAACTTAAATTAAGGATTATAGCGTGACTGTGTGAATCGCTACCAATAGCTCATACCGTCTGTCATAGTTTGTCCTCTAAGGGCATTTGCAGGACAACGGCGCGGCGTGGGTCTCTCGATCTAGTTCCATACCTTTCTAACTGGTTTTATCATGAACAATGATGCTGATTGATAACTAACAGTCTATGTCTCACAGAACAAAACTGCGAATGCGATATAAATCTGCATTGAACTGAGAATTTAAGAAAAATATATTTTAAAATAAGTTATTGCAATATAAAAATTAAAATTAAAAATTTAAATAAAAATTAAAAATTTGAAAATCCCCGAAGCAAAAATAAAAATAAAATAAACAATAATAAAATTTAAAAAGCCAAAAATAATAACTATTGTTGAGCCATCAAATTCGACTGGGTAACACCTATATATGTATTTTAATTTTATTGATCAAATCAAATCAAATCAATCGTTTATTTGCATAAAACATAGTCATTAATAGATCTTATTGTAAACAGTCATAGTGTCTTATGTTCTACCACAATAGGCATGCAAATCATTAAGTAAACTAAGTGCAATAATAATTCTATTTTCCAAGGTCAAGATTTAATGATAAAATAATTATGTAAAATTGTAAATAGATTTGGATTTGATTCTATAAAATATAAAAATAAATATGTAAAATTGTGATTTCATTTAAATAAATTAGCATTCCATAAATTCCTTAATAGAGTAAAAGCATTTTTCTAACAGCCATTTCGTCAGTAAAGTTTTAAATTTTTTCGTTGAACTTAGTTTTATTTCATTTGGCAACTTATTAAAAATTTTTACGGCCATACAATGAACATTCTTCCCGTAAATGTCTACCCTGATGGATGGCACGATTTGATTTGCTCGTTAAAATGTCGCGTCGGGGTACCGCTTAAGTAAGTCAGGCGCTTCATTTTACTATCTATTAATTTACTAGCATATCTGCTTTGATACGATATTTTTTTTTAACTTAGCGGTCCTTCTCAAATTGGAATTATAGTATGATATCATAAACGTCAAAAATAAATTAATTTATGAAAATCGTGTGTTAAATAACATTAAGAATATAGAGAACTGGTTAAGATGCGTATTAGTATATAGATATTTATAACTTTTAATTTAGAGTCTGTCCCAGTGCTAAAAAAAACAGCCTGAATTACACTTGCAAGATTTAAATAAAGCTTTAGCTTATTTCTGTATCTAAAAATAAATAAGTCAATTCTAATCCAACTAAAGTCAACTAGTACTCTTAGCTTGTTTCTATTCAGATAGTAGTACAGGGCTACTTGACATAAAATCAAATGAGACCAGTCCTTTATTACGGGCGCCAAGCGGCGAAATGTTACAAGTGGCACTTACTAGTTTGAACTAGTTTCATGAGTTTGCTATTAGAAATCGGTCGGATGGATCATCATCATTAGAAGGTATGCTTGAAAGGTTCGTTTTGAGAGCTATTTTTCGGCAGTATGGGATTTTGCTCAATAAGATAGGTACTTATTGTCATTTCGCTGTCCCAATTATTTTAAAAGTGAACAATTTGTACAAATAAAGCAACCGGAAAATAAACCTAATAAAAATAACTTTCCTGAAGGACGTTCCAGTGAAATATAATTCTAAATTATAGGCGAATGCCAATAGCAATACTTATCGTGTTATGGAGACCTGGTACTCACTTCCTGCATATTTTTATATGTAACAGTTTAATTCCGACTTGGAGACTCCAAATCAGCAGAATTGATAAAAAAAATACAAAAGATGTGACCTTTTTGATGTTGTTCTCCATAAAATAATGCACAAGTAATTATTTAGTTAGAACGTGCCAATTATTGACCTTTGAAAAGATATTTTGTTAAGTTGTACTACTTTTTCTGTAAGATACCAAAGTTTGGACCTCGGAACCACGTTTGTAGTGCTACATATTTGTAGAAGTTTCATTTTATAAACCTAATTTTTTGCTACTAACTAGTTTAAATCGCTGCGTTCAGCGTGTAAGTTGCCGAGATTCACGATTACTGTATCGATCGATGTAGAGTTTCGATCAAACAAGCGCCGTCTGCTTGATGCCGGATAGAGATCGAACGATTTGACCTTGATAGGTCGATGGCTTTCAGAGATTGTCAAATGAACAAAAAATCAACAAAATTGGAATGAACTTGGTGGCTTTATTTATGTCACAAAACAAAGAAAATACCTTAGATAAATGAAAGGTTCGCGGGCAAGCGCCGCGCGAGCCTTTAATTTATCTAAGGAAAAAATATTCTATTTTCTTGCAAACTGACGACAACGTGTAATTTCGAATAAGGTCCCGTCCCGTATTACTTGAAAGTCTTGTGGCTCTAGAGCGCATTAAATTAAATTATCTGTTAATACTTAAATAGTTTTTTACTCGACGTTTTTATAAATTTTTGCCGTCAATACGTTTTGACAGCCGCATATAAGAGATGGGTTTCTTTGTTGAATAAAAACACCCTTATTTTCACTATTAAAAAAAATTTTTTTTTGCTTTAAAAAAAGCTTAACTTGTGAAAATAAGTGTTTTATTTAATTTATTTATAGTTCTATTAAGAAACCACAACACAAAGCATAATATTGTGTCGATTATCTTTGACTCTAAGTTTAAATAAATGTAAACCTGCTCGCGTTGATGTCTTTTATATGTCGGCTTCGTAGCCTAGTTGGTAGTCTACCGCCTGCCTACGAAGCTTGGGGTCGAGGGTTTGAATCCCAAAACCCCTTTAATAAGATTTTGAAAAAATATTTGAGTATTGAACTCATGTTTGTATTCTATTATACGGGTATAAGAGACAAACTGACACTAGTACATTAATAGCATATCATGCTAAGATATTCGACACTTGAAATGTTTATTAAGGTTAAAAATATGCATCGTAATTTTTAATGCCGCTTTTCTATTTCTAGCGGTTTTATTTGCAAAAAAGTGGTGCTGTGAATAGAAATCGTATTTTTATGTTTAACTAATGTAACAAAACTAAAAAAAAAAAAAAACTAATGATTCAAAATCTAGATTGAATGTACTCGTACCGTATTATTTTGTGGGGATCTGTCACTAACACCCTGTATAACATACTGGTAAATATTTCATAGTAATCAGGTCGGTGGGTTTTTAAATTAATATAAGCTTCAGAGATATTCTAGACTTACGAGTACATTGAAAAATGTGTTAGAAATGGGCAAAAGCAGAATAGGTAGTAAGTATAGGTAGATAGGTTTTATGTTCCTTCGTTATTGTTGTATGTATTTTTATGTACATAGACAATAGGCTCAGACTGCAAAGTGGAAACCAGTTAATTTTTAGGTATCTTTCCCTTTTTTGCTTTGTACCAAATACAGGTGTAGATAAAACTGCTTATAGTAATAGAAAACCGAAATACATCATAATAAGTTGAATTAACACACAAACCAAGCCCATGAAGGTAGGTAAATTATTTATAACTTGGCACGATTGTAATCTTTAAAAATGTTATGTATATTATATATTGATATTGTTGTGATACTAAACTAGTTTGTCTTCTTTTTTATGTTCGTAACAGTAAGAAAACCTTAAAACTTGGTAATTATTATGAACTTATGAGTTTGAAGGAGAACAGATAAAGAAGAGAATGGAGAAGATTCCTCCCACTGAAAAGCGCGCAGCTCTTAGTTCAGAAATAAAACTTATTTATGACAATTATCGGACTGTCGCCACCATATTTTATGAATTATTTTTAAAATATAGCTTAGTAGCAGACGATTCGCGAAGAAAAAAAACAGAATCGGTTGAAAAACGAATTTACAGTGATTTTTAAAAGTTTCAATATGTCTGTCTCTTTCAAAAACGATTTTTTATATGGATGGAGATTATATGGCGTTACTAACAAATGACGTCACAAGTGGGTGCCTCTCTGTCTAATCTTGAATTTCAAACCTTTATAACTCGGTCAATTTTAAAGATAGAACAAAAATTCTTTTAGTGTTCGATAGCAAAAACTAAAAAGTTTGGATTTATAAAATAAAAGTAGTTCGATACCGAAACGATATTTTGAAACTATGTATGCCTATTTAATGCTTTTGCCATTTATTAAAATAAATGATTATATTGTAAAGTAAACAAAAGATGAATTTCATTCTCTAGAGGTCCTTTTATCGGCTGAATTAATTGCCATTCAAATACTTAATTAGTTTTATATAGGTATATAGTGTACTTGTCAAAATGTTATTAATTTCGGTAAAAACTCTAGAAACTATCTTGAAGTGTATGATACATTATATTACTAGTTTTTACATTATATTACTAGTATTGGATACTGAACAATTAAAATAGGCTTAAATGATGACACTTTCTATCCCTGGTTTATACATGAGTCGAACTTTGATAATTAATTTAAGGAAAGTGCTCTTACCAGCTTGTACATTTTGAAGGGTGAGTACTGGTAGTAGGTAGTGATGAAAGAAGATAAGGGAGCGAATGTGCTAAGAGCCAGTGCTGTAGGGCTTATATACCGCGAGACACATGGTCTAATCCGTGTAACCCTACCTACGGCCGGGGCCTAGGTCACTCAGCCAGCCTTCAGCTAAACTAGTACTGTTGGCAAAATAAGACATAGGAAACTGTAACACTTGGTTTGCCTTAAAGAAAGACATTTATCAACGCCCTTTAAATAGATTGTTAGGTAAAGTTCATTTACTTCATAAAACTCATTTACAACGATTAATTAAATCTGAAAATCAATCAAGAGCAAAAGTTTAAAATTGGATCAAAATAATTTGAATTGTATTTGTCTTCGCAGTTGGTTGGATGTACCACAGTCGATGAACTACATTGTTAGAAATTGATATTCAATGCTGAAGGTCAACAATATGCACCCGATAAGTATTCTTAAAAGCACTTCAGAAGTGTAAACTAACCAAACATAGACTGAAGATATATTAAAACAACTAATACGAGTATTTACAGACAATTACATCATTGCTTTATGTAGGTGTGCTAATGTAAGCTTTGTACAATTTTCAAGATCCCCACAAAATATTTATTAAAATAAGTATTGTTTTGGAATAGCGCCGGCAGCGAACATACTATTGTTTTAGATCTCTAATAAAAGTACTAAAAATAACCACAACGTATTGTGAATGTTTATGTTTAAATTAGATTGATATATTAGGATAGCAATAAAAATAAATTGAATTTGAGTTTATATTAAAAACGCACACCTTGGTTTAGCAGACTCATGCTTTTGTTATTATCGAAGTAGTTAAATGCATAAAACGCAACAGTTAATTATATAATCTAAACCTTATTTGACGCTGTGAAAATAAATTATTTAATTGATTTTATTTGTTCTATGATGTGTTATTAATTGTATCAATTTGACTCTCAATAATGATTTTTCAGCATATATCTTTATATACCTGTACTTATTATTATAATAAAACAAAAATATTAATTTCGGACTATTTACTTAGTGAAAATAAAATTTAATAATACAAAATATGTAAGCATATTAGGATCACCAGTTTAGTGAATATCTTGAGCTTTCAGAAGAGTAGATAACATAATTACAAATTATCGCCTCAAATAAATAAAAAAGTTAAGATTTATTTGTGACGTATTCAAAATTATTACTATTATTATAATATTGTTACTGTTTTTGACACTAACGCTACTTTGAACGACTTGAACACTTGGTTGTTCTGTTACACGTATTTTTAATTCAACACATACATGATAGGTTCTATTAAACTTAGACTCGACAATGGAAAACTAATTTGATACTTTTTCACGATCATCATGAACTAAAACTTAATAAATAAAGAAGAAAGAAATATTTCAATAAAGTAAAAATGTAGAATTTATGTTAAAGTTCATAATCAATTATTATTTATTTTAATAGTACTCATGTAGAGAAATTAAAAGCGTAGGAAGATATTTTATATGTAGTAGGCTAGCGTCATGCTCAATACTTTTAATTCTAAAAGTACGCCAAGAATTTAAACTAGTTAGTGCAGTACTGTAAAAGAATTTCAATAGATAGTGAGTAGAGTAGCAATGTATTGCAAACGTTTAAGGCTAAAAAATAAACTGGTCACGTATCAGGAAATATTTTGTTCTATCTGTGAGGCAAGTCAGAGAATATTTTTTTTTATATATTAAAAACTAGTAATTACAAAAGACGTCATAATTTAATTAAACAATCTAATATTTATCTTATTTTAATAATGGCCTCAATTCGGGAAGTCATCTTCTAATTCTAATTTTAAAATCCAGCTATCCTTTTCGTTTTTATGACCAATGAAAGAGAGGTGATGAATTCAGACGAACGAATGGTATTATTTTGAATGAATGGTAACCTAAAATAAGGGCGTAGCTGTCAGATTAAGAGATTTTTAAGTCGGTTGTTTTACGTGTTCTCTTAAATTGTGCAATCAACGCGTCTATAAGGTTCAAATTCGATATTTGACAGCTCTATTATTAGGATGGCCATTTCCTGTCCCTTTTTAATCTTTAAAATATGAAAAGGACTGACGAACTTAAATTAAGGATTAGAGCGTGACTGTGTGAATCGTGACTAATGTGTGTCAAAAGTTTTTGTAGTTACGTTCATTTTTAATTATTATTATTTTCTTTTTCTTTTTATGATCGAATTGTTGTCGGAGAACTTAAACAGCATGGCTTTTTAGAGTAGATTCTGTAATTTTTTTTTATTGACTATGGCAGATTTTTAACTTGTACGCCTTCGACGCCTATGATCAAAACTGCTTCGCCGTAGTATTCTATCTCTAGCTTGACAAAAATTTATTTGACCATACATGAAAATTGCTAGCTATCAGCTCACAGCCTAGGCCTGTAGTAAAGCGGGCCAGGGCGTTGTCAATGACACTGTTGTACCGCACACCGTCAGCTGACTGACTAGACTCATTAATTTTATGTCATACACAACTTATTAGCAGATGTGGGTTAACGATATCAAAACTTAATTGGCTAGTGTTTAACTTTGCCCACACCTGTAGATTTGCATTCGAGAGCCTTTGACTTCCTGTTGATTTTGCGATATCTACGCGATTTATGTTGAACTAATAGTTGTTAAATTTTATTTATAACATATCTTTATATAGAGTACATAAAGTCACGCTTCCCAGAGACTATTTCGTAGACTAAGGCAGAGACCACATCATTCCAAATAGAATGATTTCGAAGCTGCTCGCGCACGGCATTAAAAGGACATCTGTGCTGTTATCTGGCTTTTTGTATAGCTCTCACATAAATTTTTCGGATTATTTTACTTTCCATATGTTTGTCTAATATACTTGTAGTTATGGTAAATATCATACTTGGATGACGTGTATCACAAAGTTACTGTATTGAGCAACACAGTGTAACTGTCTTGTCCATATATAGGTTAGGCTAGACTACTTGCGCAGTGTTGCCATATTGTTATTGCAACATTATGTAGACGTGGTCGAAATAAAAAACAGAATAATACATTATTTAACAACATATCGCGAGGGCGGATAATAAGGATAATATACGAGTATTTACAGAACTCTTTAAAAAGGTGTCTGTAACGATTATCGTTTGAAATATAATTATCTTAGGAAATTCAAGGAGTTTAACGCGTGAAATACGTGTACCGTTATCTTTTCAGACTCTCATTAACGTGGGCGTGTGATATAATTGTATTGTATTTTGAGAATGAAAGACGCCCTTTACATGACCTATTTCATTTTCTTAATTTAGACATAAATATAGCGTTTGTCTATGCAATAAACTTGTGTAAGTGTGTGACCTTAATAAGAAAAATAGGTAGGTGAAATTATACAATTAAACAATGGTAGAATGTTTCTTAAACTTTTTAAGTATTAAATAACATAATCACAAAAATACTGTACATAACAGATATTACAATTTTAATCAATTGAGCAAGTCACTTATAAATGATATCACCAAAGTCTAGAAGTAGTAGGGAGAGGAGAAGTATCGCGCTAGCACGGGAGCGGCGGGGGCGGCAGCGACTACGGGGGCGGCAGGGGCGACAAGCCGCGCAGGGGCCACCACGGGAGCCGGAGCAAACACGGGCTCGGCCACGGCGTGGTTCACGGCGTGCGATGAGAACGAGCTCGCGTAGGGGGCCACGGCGTACGCAGCGGCTACTGGGGCTATTGGGGCAGGAGCTACGAGAGCAGCGGGGGCGGCCGCGTATGGTAGCAACCCTGCGTTGGCGGCTACGGCCAGGGCGAGGACAACCTGAGAATCCAAATTTAGCTTTAGCATAACTCGACATTTTCAAATAAATAAAGTCAGTTCACTTTTGTAGAGATGTTCTAGTCTATAAAAGTAAGTAGGTATTAAGTTAGGTCATAAATTGTATCCTTAGAAAAACACTGAATAGACTTTATCTTTTACCATTAAATCACGAAAAGAGAAACTCACAATGAATTTGGCGATCATTGTGCTTGGATGGTTGTGACTGCTTACTATGTGTGCTAACAAATTGCAGTGGAGTGTGTCGTCTCCAGGGCATCGTCACGTTTTATACCGAATGCTTAATCTATTGGGCAATATGTTGGCAAGCGTCCGCGTCGCCGCACGGGACGCGACCTGTCGATTTTTTGACCCAGACGCAAATTGACGGACCGTGCATTCTAATACCGACTTTGTGTACATCAATTTCACTGTTCGTTATGTAATGGAAATGAATCATTTCTTCGACCATTTGAAAAGTTAAACAATAGAATAAAGCATTTTATTTTAGAAAATATCTCCCCGCTAAAATTATTTATGTCAGAGATGCCATAAAAACATAGACAAGTAGTATCAGACATATTAAAACTCATCATATCCAGCTGTGAGTCGGAACCGGGTATACCTGCTGAAAGCAGAACCGTTGCCAATCAAGCTAAACCGTCAACGACCGTATACTGCTTCATCATCATCAACAACTCATATTGTGTACAATAAATGGTTAAATAAATAAATACGTCCCCACCGAAGAGCTCGAGGTGTACTGCTTACTGCGTCATTATTTTGTGTTTTTATTGTTCCTTTTTTTACTTTTTACTTATGTGATGGATATTCTTCATCGGGAGCTTAATCCACTAGTTAACGATACGCTAGCAACTTGGTTATTTTATAATAATACTAGCTTTCCGCCCGCGGTTTCACCCGCGTTTAATGAGATTTCCCGTAGGAATGAAGTGTTTTCCGGCAGTAAAAAGTAGCCTATGCCCTATTCCAGGACCAAACCTATATGTGTGCCAAGTTTCTTCCCGATCCGTCCAGTGGTTCAAGCGTGATTCGGCAACAAACATCCAAACATCCAAACTTTCGCATTTATAATATTAGTAGGATGGGATGTACCCTATATATTGTAAGATAAGTAAGAAGTGTCCTAATTTTACTTGCCAGCATGAAGAAATCTATCAATCAGGAAAACTGCTTGTTAATAGCACTTACGAGCATCGGTGGTGTAATGGTTATGGCCGCTGTCTTCTGTTCGGGAGACGCGGGTTTGATCCCCGCCACGTACCAATGTGTTTTCGAATTTCATATAATATACGTTTATTCGACGCTCTTATGGTATAGAAAAACATCGTGATGAAACCTGCACATTCCTGCGAAGAAATTCAAAGGTTGTGTGTGACCAACCCGCACTGCGTGGTTGACTATGGCGTAATCGCCTTAGTTCGGGGTAGGCTCGAGCCCCTTAGTGGGGACATTTATGAGCTGTTGATGAAACAATACTTATGTAATCAACAAATAAATAATATAGTTTTTATGAATTGAAAGGCATAATATTCAGACCATTAAAACATGCCCCGCTGCTAGTGTGGGAAGCATATCAGGAAGAGTTTAAATAGAATGTTGTTACAACCTATATTTGAACGCGAAGAAAAGGTATCCGGAAGCAACCCTTTCCTTTAGTTAGAGACGTCACAACACAAGTAAACAATTAGCATTTTGTGCTTTTATTTCTTAGAAATATAAAATACAATGAAACATACGTCTTCAGATAGAATTTCCAGATTTATAAATACCGATCTGATCTGACTCGTGTTTTTAACTGCCTAGATCTCTCATAAGGTACGTAAATAAATATATACGAGTAGGTTCTTGTATTGCAGAGGTTATATTTGAATTTCACAATTTGTCTACCGGATAACCAATTTTGGTAGAATTTGCAAATGCACAATGCAGGCAAGTGGTCACATGTTGAATTTCACAACAAAAAAAAAACTCAATGTGCTCCATTTCTCCACACGCGCTCGGCGAATCCCAAATGACTGCTGCAATGCGTCAAATGCTTGCCCGCAGTACGTTATCTGAATTATAATAAACAAACTATAAAAGACAAGTATTTTTTCTTAACTGCACACAGTTCGTCCTCTTTTCAACAAGGAAGGTCCACTACCATACTAAGCAAGATGTTCTCTTTCAAATCTGTACGTTTTCAAATGTATTATTATTTAAGTACTAATTTTAATTATTTTCTAATTCTTAATAACTATTATGAATATTAAAATGTTTTTTTTTGTTTACAGATTGTTTTGATCGCCATGGCGTTCGCCATCAACACCAAATGTCATGAGTTGGCAGTACCAGCAGTAGCAGCACCACTAACTGTGCCGGCGCATGTAGGATACGCACATGCAGTTCCCCAGAACCTTCCGCCGCACGCATCTCAGTTCAACTTTTACAACCGAGCGATAGCAGCACCGTTTGCCGCACCTGTGGGTGTCGCTGCACCATTAGCAGCTCCTGTTGGACCTGTGGCGGCACCTTTTGCTGCTCCAGTCGTACCGTTTGGTGCTCCTTTGCCGGCCCCGTACGCTGCTCGCTTCGCTGCTGCTCCTTATTTCGCCGGCCCCGCTCCCGTGGCAGCAGCACCATATGCAGTGCCTGCACCAGCCGCTGCTGCTCCTGCCTTCGCCGCTCCCGCCGCATATGCCGCCCCCTACCCATACCCCGGTGCTTTCCTGCGAACCCCGTTTGGTGTTGCGCCAGCGTTCGTCCGATAGATTTAAGAAAATATCATAATCGACCTTCCTCATTGAAAAGACTGGTCTCTAAGACTACCTAAGTGTATTTAGATATGTTTTGTAATAAATTTTCTATGATTTTCAATTATGATCTTATTAATTTTATGATTTAAAGTCCTACCTACTCGTTTTTAATATAAATTACATAATAAACTAAGGAACCACTAGTAAATAAAAGCAGTAAATCATAAATACTAACGAAAAAAAAAAATATAATTTTTACATACTTTTAAGTAGAGAATTATAAAATTGTTTCAGAAGAAATATAGTTTCTATCTGGTTTGTGTAGGCTATCAGCACGACTCTTGTCTTGGCTAAGACAATGATTTGATGACACAATGAAGTTCCAGTACCCATGTTAAAAAAATTACATGTCGCATTTGTTTCGTAACATTAATAATTTACATATAAATAAATCAGAGGTAAAGTGTCTGCGTCGCTAAACTAGTGCCCATGGTTAGAGCCAGATAGGCGACAGGCTGGCAACCTGTTACTAAATGCACTAAAAACATGAAAACCGGTGTATGTACCTTTGTTAAGGTAAATACCGAATTTTAACCATAAATATATTGCTAACCGTGGTTTTAGTGTGCGCCCACTAAAATAAATAAATATGTGGGGACATCTTCACACACGGCCATCTGATCCCAAACTAAGTAGAGCTTGTACTATGGGTACCAGATAGCTGATATACATTACTTAAATATATAAATACATACTTATATAGATAAACAATAACCAGACACAAGGCAATTACAAGTGCTCATCACACAAATGTTTGCCCTGGGCGGGATTCGAACCCGCGACCCTGTGCGTCGGAGGCAGATACACTACCACCTGACCTGAGCTACGTAGCCCACTAAAGCTCTGCTCACCCTTTCGGGGATATGAGCGTCATTGGTGAGTTTTTTTCCATAGAGACCGCACATTGTGTAGTGAACTCACCTAAAAAAATATAATGACGAAACTTAGAGATGTAACATCCAAAAGTCAATAAACTATTCATTTCATTTCATATCATTTGTACGAGGTATCTACGAGTATGTGGGGTAGAATTTGACATCAGCTTAACGTCGTCTTCGTTTCAATGATCCTCATGATAAGGGTTTGGTCTGGCAGGTCGGTTACTTCTGAATCCACCCCGGACATTGAACCCAACCCTTTTAATTCCAATAGGTATATTGAAAACTGATAAGGAATCTTCTAATTTATAATTTACTAAAAGTTTACTAGAGGGACCTTAATTATTTCTACGCAAGGACGGTGGTGCCGTATTAGAAACCAAACGGCTGTCCTGATCCTAATCAATAAAACCTTTTCCATACCCATGTAAGGTAATAAAATTTACATTTTAATGCATTTGATCGGTTTAATGACACTACTAATAGTAAGGTTCAATAAATAATAAATTTCAATTTCAATTAATTTTAATAAAAAAATAATCACAAAGACACACACATCACACATTTACATTATTAATAATAACAGTCCTATTTTATTAACTAAATATAACTTAATAACGTGTAGCAATCACAAGAACTGAATCATTTCCAAAACTGTTTCACTAGTGGTGCTGCTGGATACGCAGGCGGATAAAACCGAGGGTAGAAGGTTGGGGCGGCGGCCGCAGCGGGAGCAAACAATGGAGTTGGAGCAGCTACTACTGATGGTCTTACTACTGGTGCGAAGGGTACAGGTGCTGGAAGAGCTGGTACTGCCCGAGTGAATGTTGGCAGTGCAGGTACTGCTGGAGCAAATCTAGGCAAAAAAGGGTAAGCCGGTGCAGGAAACACCGGAGCTGGCGCGGGAGCAGGGAAAATTGGTGCTGGAGCAGGGAACACTGGCGCAGGGGCGGGAAATACGGGAGCAGGAGCAGGAGCAAATACTGGCGGTGAAGCAGGGGCAAAAATTGGTGGCGGAGCTGGTGCGAATACTGGTGGCGGTGGAGCTGCAAACACTGGAGGTGGTGCTGAAAATACTGGAGCTGGTGCAGGAGCAGCAAACACTGGTGCAGGAGCAGGTAACAGTGGAGCAGGAGCAAAAGCCCGGAAACCAGCAGCAGCTGCAGGAGCTACAGCGTGTATTGACCTCACTCCATTAGGAAAATTGTAGAAGGGTGCATACCGCACAACCGGGAATGATTTGACGAAGCCTATCCCACTAGCATTGCTGCTAGCTATAAGGGCGAAGGTGGAAACGATCTGTGAAAGAAAACAAAATTGTTAACTCGTGAGTTTTATTAGAGTCATAAAGACTGAGTTGCTGAAAATATATTCGGAAATAATTTAATGATAAAAATTCATAATATTAACACTTACTAGTCTTAAGAGTGACATTGCTGATACTACGACTTGATTAGTCGGCTATCAATGTGGGAGTGTATTGATGGATGTGTCACAAGTCGTTATATAGTTCAAAGTGTTGCAGCACACGACTATGTTCGTCAGTAGCAGTTTCACTTTCCTTCGATAGGACATGTGCATGCGCAATTAGGTGGCACACGAACACCATCGATTACCGAATCTATCACCCGACTGACCATTGTTAGGTACGTTATATAATTTAAAGAGGTTTGTAGGCAATGTTCGGTATGCTATTGGTAACAGCTAGGTCACAGGACAACCTACTTTTTTGCATCAATGTCTTTGCCAATAAGAGGTGACCAGTGGAGTAGTACCGATTAAAAAAATACCTTTAGATAAGTTCAAGGCTATTGTTAAGCAAAAATTGTAACAAAGCTTATTATATATGTAAGGATTGAATGACTAGCTATTTCGACATGCATGAATTTTGTAAATGAGTATATTATTATTATTTGACAAAAAAAAAGCAAAATATGCGACGCATGTGGAGTTTCTTTGGTAAGTTCTTCTCCACAGAGTCCGCACATTGTGTATTGAAACCCAAAAAAATGTTATGACGAAACTAAGTCATATAAAATCCAAAAGTTAATAAACTATTCATTTCATTTCAGTAAACATTTCAGGCGTTTTCACTATCGGGCCTCCAGTCAGAATGAACGAATGAATGAAATGTACTTTATTGCACACAGACAGAAACATACAGTAGTCAGTTTCTATCGTCTATGAAATCCAGTCGACATACCTATACATGTAGGTATTTGTCTGTTTTAAGAACTAAACATACTTCGAAAGTATTCGTGGAGACCTACGAGAACATACGACAGAAAACTAGTACGCCTAAAAAAATTGCGTTCATTAAATCACGACAATAAATCGGGTGGTTTTGTTTTAATTGGCTGACTTCTTCGTAATCGGAAACTATGATTTGGTTGATAATAATATTGTATAGGGTGTAAAAAAATGTTGACACTATTTTGACGGATGAACCTACACATGAAACTGAACAACTTTTCCAAAGACACATGGTGTAATAAGATCAATAAGTGACAATAAATGTTTCCGCATGAATGAACCCGCATGAACTTAAGTACTGCTCTATGGTGGAGAAAATACAGAATAAATTCCTTAGGTATAAGTATTATAGACAGTATGGCGTATACCCATTTTATCCTTTGCTATATCCCTCACTGTTCGTAATGGGGATGGTGAGGTACGACAGACTGGAGGTCAGACGGAATTTTGGTTCTTGCGACATACGTTTTTAATGTGTTCAGAGGGAAACTTAATAATCCCCAGATATTAGGGTTTATTGGAATAGTGATACCGAATTTACGACTACGGCGGCGGCGGGGTGTGCGGCGTGACGTGTTTGCTATGCCGAAGAGCAGAACTAATATTCTGAAAAACTCTCCATTAACAACGGTAAAGAGAGATAGATATATTTGACTGTATGCTGTCTAGGTTCACAGAAGCTACGTATAAATACTTATGCATGAATAGTATTAAGTAGATCTATTTGTATTTTAACTGATGAATGATTGTGATAGATATGTTTTAATTATTTATATAATTTTTAATGTGACATTTAATCCAGTATATTATTTTTAATTTTGACGTGTAACCTTTTTATAACTTGACTTTTAATTAAATAAAATTTGACGTATAGTTGATAGTAGAACTAAGTAGGTACGTCCTTGGTAGGTACCTAATGATTTTCTTAAAAAGTTGCATTGTTATATTTATGTATTGTAATGTTTTTGTATTTATTAAGTTGTTAATTATAAGTTAATTATAAGCACAGTTAATTGGGTGCAAGCCTGTAACAGCTGTGTGTTTGAAAATGTTTAATAAGTAAATAAATCAATAAATATTACGTCAAACTCAAATCGTTATATCCTTCGTTATGTCATGGTTATTGAAGCTAAAGAAAAATTTCTCATTAAGTCCCGACTAGGTTTCCAGGCAGCTCGTGGGTAAATGATGACCCCAATCCTACAAAATGCGTAGGACACGAGCGCTACGCCACAGCTACGCAGCGTTTGAATTGAATGCTAATTAATCCTCTTACAAATTGTATAATGTTTTTATATTACGGACGAAATTATGCAAAATCCTAGATCTGCTCATTTGGGTACGTGCTTAAGATATTTTATTTAGTTAAGTTTTAATTGAACTAGTTTTTAATGGCTGCAAGATATATTCAACGATGAGTTAGCATGAAAAGCGATTAGCTTTGGTAAGACAGTTACAGTGTTTCAATTTTCTTGCTCTTCAACTAAAGGTACGTAGTCTGCACCTACAGTTATCATATTCGATGTGCTTTTTAAACGTAGACTTAATTTATTATTCAAGGTTGTTGTCCACATGGACCATTGCCGTAGACCAGCCCGGCCAGCCTACACAATACGTCCTCGTGACCTGAATGGGGACATCTGAACTGACAGCATCACTCTTGTAGATACATTATTTACCTACCTGAGTATTCTATAAAAGGAGCGGCAGTTCATAAATTGTAGCCTAATCTTGTTTAATTTCTGTAACAGAAGAATAAAATATAAATAAAAATATTTCAAAAATACGTGTGAAAAGTTTAATTTTAAAACATTTTCAATTAGTTTAAATGACCCAATATAGTACTTTCTTTACAATTTTTTTTTCAATGGTGGTATTAAATTAAATTTGAGAACTTAAAGAAAATTTAATCTAAATACATTACTACTAACCGATATGAAAATCCTTACTTCCTTACTAATATTATAAACGGTTGGATGTATGGATGGATGTTGAACGGATTGGGATGAAATTTGGAATAGATATAGTTTGTACCCTGAATTAACACATAGGATACTTTTTACGGAAAAAAAGTATTATTCCTACGGAAAATCTTACACAATGCGAGCGTAACCACGGGCGGACCGCTAAAAATAATATATATTTGCCTGATAAATATTTCTTTGTGGTCTACAAATAGGCCGGCCTATCGCTTTATTGTTCGAGCAGTGCAGGCGTACGGCTTCGATACGTAATGAGAACAAGGATTGTTTTGTTCCAAATCTGCTTAATTTGCCAAGGCCTTAGGGTGTTCCTTGAAACGACGACGCCACACGTACCACCCGAATAAACCAAAATACAGTAAACAATGCGTAGGCATAATACGTAATAAGTAATTAATTTACTGAGACAACCCTCTCCATAGTGTGATGTAATTCAAACAAGGCGCAAATAAATTGCACAAAGGATTTATAAATAATACGAGAAGGTTTGTTTAGGTACGTAGAAAATATATTTGGTTATTAAATAAAATGGTCTAGATTATTCAGTCTCGCATTACCTACTTCTTAAAAGCGAAGTAAGGGGCAGATGGAGCATAGTAAGGGGCTGGTGCCGCAAAGTAGGGTGCTGAGTAGGGAGCGAAAGCAGGTACGACAGGGGCTGCCTGGGCGGCGACTCTAGCCGCAGGGGCGACATATGGAGCCGGAGCTGCAGCGACATATGGAGCCGGAGCTGCAGCAACGTAGGGGGCCGGAGCTGCAGCAACGTAGGGGGCCGGAGCTGCTGCGACGTAGGGGGCTGGCCCGGCTGCAACGTATGGGGCAGGAGCAGCAGCAAAGTATGGCGCTGGAGCGGCGGCGACTACTGGCGCAGGTGCTGCTGCCACGTACGGTGCTGGGGCAGCAGCTACTATCGGAGCTGCTACTAGACCGTTATAGTTTCTGGCGACGTATTGCGAGCTGGTAGCGGTAACGAAAGGCGCAGGGGCGACGACTGGCGCGGGACCGGCTACTAAGGGTGCAGGGCCTACTATGCTCGGCCGAGCCGAAGCTAGGGCCATGGTGGCAACGAAGATCACCTGTGGAAAAAAGTATATTTTAGTAAAAATAAATAAAGAAAAAACCTGTTAAAATTTTGAGCTTTTCAGATGTAATGATGTACTTACTATTTTGTACATTTTGCTAATTGGTTGTTGTTTTCCGTGGATCGGAGGATGCGAGTGATGTCTGCAGTTTGCAGACGTTACCTTTTATACAGCTGTCGGCAGATTCACCTTGTCTGTTTCGTCACTGTTCGTCACTGTCGTGTTGCACCGGTCGGCGGTCATTGAAGGCAAGGCACGCAACGGGGGCACGTTCTTGCGACAACATATTCATTGACTGATAGCATTATATGGACAATTGGACATGTTGTATATGGAACTTATTTTAAGTTGACTTGTCACTGATGTTTAAAGTATATCGATTTCTGGTAAAATCTGTTTACTAATAACAATATTTATCAGGCTCTAGACGGGCAATTAGTTTTCCGGTGTAGACGCAACACACCAACTGTGTAAACGTAAAAACATATAGGGGCAAGTTTATACAGGGTGAAACTGAAAACCTGGATCTTGTAAAGCTCTCTAGCATACATACATAGGTAAGTAAATTGAAAAATATTCATTTGAAGTGTTGTAATTTTTAACCGTATTTCGATTCGGAACTCTCCATTAGTATAAGATAAACATACAGTACAATCGTAGTAAACCCATTCAATCTCATACAGTAACATATTTTTTTCAAGTTACCTAGTTACTTCCTTTATTTTCTTACTAACTGCCCGTCCACTCGGCATTTTGACCATCATGGTTTAAAATTTGCAAACACCAATACATTAAAGGTTCAATCCTAATTGAGTCTCCGTAAGGATGGAAAAGAAATGTATAACTCTTAGTATGTGTATCCTGCTGTAACTAGATCTAAAATCAAATTATTATTTCCTTTACACAAAAAAGGGTCTGGAAAGGAACGGATTTATCCGTTTACGTCGAGTTGTCAGATTTTTAGAGACCTCAAACATCGAATTGGGTCCTATCTTAATAGACCTATCAATTGCAGAGTTTTAGATTTTTGTGTAATTTGTTATTTAGGTGATGTGCCGTTCATACAACACACCATTCGTTCTTCTGCTATGCTTGCGTTACTTAGAAAAAACAAAAAGGACAGGACGATTCCAATTTTAAGTAGAATGTTGTCGTGGTCGAAATAGGTGAGTATCAATCCATGGGGTCTCATCTCATATCAAGCCTTACATTTACATTGGCCATTATCATAATATCAGCTCAAAGACCTAAAAAAGGCGAATAGGCGAAGGCTTTCAAATATATTACACGTGCACTTTTTCTACAATTTAGAAAACTAAGTTTTATCACTTAACTTAAGAAGAGAATTCAATAAATCCCGGTAAGTTCACATTTTACTACTAACCTTAAAACCCACACAATATGACGACTACCGTAATATAGGCGAACATGCCATCAAGTTAAAGCTATAAAAGTGATACTGAAATTTTTACTCCTTCCCCTTAAACTTCAATTAAAACCGCATAACTTAGAGAAAGTGATCATAGACTGACATTCAACACCTCATTTGAAGTTAGTATGCAAAAGGGCAGCCGATAAAATAGATTACCACTGAAACAATACACTACGTTATACGAGTATACGTAGGTAGCTATATTATCTGACAGTACTAATATTGCACTGACTGTACAATGGCCTTGATTCGGGATGTCATGCTTTAATTCTAATTTTAAAATCCAGCTATCCTTTTCGTTTTTATGACCAATGAAAGAGAGGTGATGAACGAATGATATTAATTTGAATGAATGATATCTTAAAGTAAGGGCATAGCTGTCAGTTTAAGAGCTTTTTAAGTCGCATGTTTTAAGTACTCTCTAAAATTGTACAATCGACACGGCCATAAGGTTCAAATTCGATGTTTGGCAGCTCTAATATTAGGATAGCCATTTCCTGTCCCTTTTCAAACATTAAAAAGTAAAAAGGACGGACTAACTTAAATTAAGGATTAGAGCGTGACATCCCAAATCGAGACCAATGACTTTG
The DNA here is from genome assembly GCA_951230895.1 of Carpatolechia fugitivella. Taxonomy (NCBI): domain Eukaryota; kingdom Metazoa; phylum Arthropoda; class Insecta; order Lepidoptera; family Gelechiidae; genus Carpatolechia; species Carpatolechia fugitivella. The sequence continues at coordinate 8,218,432 of OX579658.1, forward strand.
TGTGTGGCTGTCTATAAAATTGGGCTTATGTTCTTGAAGACATTCATTAGGGGTAAAAGCACGGAGACAAATACCGCCGTGGGTAAGAGCCTTAAATTTCGCTCCCCCCCAAAAGTCCGGTTACGATTGATACGTCGATTTTGCGACACAAGCATGAGGTCATGAAAAATAAAATTACCAAGTTATAGTGCATTGTTCGTTAGTTCAATCTCAGAATAATCGTTACTATAACGAAAATATGTAATTTTGTGATGTCGTGAATTCCATAAAGATGATCTGAGGATCGAATCTCGTCAGGATAGTATAATCTAATGCCTTTCACCAGTAGTTGGTACGGTGGGTCCAAAACGCTTTTTCAAAATTAAAAACATAGATAAAAAATTTACGAGTGCTTTGACATATACTAGTCCGTGGTAACCACGCGCTTCGCCTTATCTAACATCAAGAACGAAAGTAGGAAAAATAAAACCAAGTGATAAAATAAACAAGTTTTCCTTTGAATCGGAAAATTACACTGACATGTTGAGTAATTATTAAATTATTCTTTTATATAGTTCTTGCAGATTTTTAAATATCTATCGAAGATCGGTGCTTTTTTATAATGTCTATGAGTGTTATTGGAATAGTTGACTATACAGGTACCTATATACTCGTACAGTTTTTAAATTAAGAATTGAATACTATCTCTAGACTACACTACAGAATTAGATCTCGCTACATTGTAGGATAAAGCATACTTTAAACTTTAACCTGAAATAACAGAAAAGTAAGGACAAACTATGTTGCAGGATTTTAGAGTGAAAAAATGTTTTTTTCTTTTTATGTACTATATAAAAATGCTCTATTTTCGTCGATCACAGATTATATACATGAATTTTATTATTGAAACCCACATTTACAAATTAACAAATCAACGTGACCTCCTCATGACGTAGTACTGTGAAGCAGTAAAGGGTAATTCAATACTACCTTTTGTAAATGAAATATAGGACGACCTATAAAATTTCAAGAGGAAGAATCAGAAATAAAGTGGTTTCTTAATTAATTCTTATTAGTTCGCGAATTATATTTCAGTAAAAGTAAACCAAAAATAAGAGTATAATTTTATGGGTATTCAAATATTGTATTTGAATTCCTTCTTACATTAATAGACTAGTATATAATACAGCGTGCTTAAAGTTTAACTAGTGTAAATTTACTAAATAGTGAGATACTTATTTGTATTATTAAATTCTTGGAGGTTTGGATACAGGCCTGAAAGGTTTAAATGTAGTAGGCTCTACATCTCTTGCGTTATCTACTCTAGACCTTAACACATTCTGTTGACTTCTGAAAGTGTTTCTTAAGGGCACTCTGTGAACCACCAGTCTGGCAGGCACTTTGACTGAGTGAACATGCACAGGACGGACAATTAATTTTGCTGGTACAAAACTGTGAACATATTTAACGGGATGTCCATGATGATGATGATGATGATGATGATGATGTGGAGTCGGGGGCGGGGCGATATACCTTAAAGGCACTGGCACCACTTCTACAGACGTCTTCAACTTTTGGGGCTTCGGAAGAGGCTGCACGTTCAACGGTGGTCCGTACGTTTGCTGCACTTGGAAGTTCGTATTTTGATTCGTCGATGGAGCTTGAGCGAAACTGTTGTCTGTATTTGACGGTTGAGGCTGTTGGGGAAGCTGTGGCAAGGCCGTCGTTTGTTCAGGTTCTCTTACAGCTGACTGTACGGTAGTAGTTTGAGTTGCCGTCTCGTTCCTTTGTTCTGGTACGAACACTTGGGGCACAAACCCGAAGCCAGGTGGCGGCGCAAAAGGGTACGGTGGCAATATTATAGTGGCCACAGGAGCTGCAGCATGGGCAGTAGCTATTGCTATCGCTACGTTAGGATCTACTGGCACATTCTGAGTTGGGTTCACTGGGACAGGCAGTGTTCTAGTCACTGGTTCGACGAACACTTGTGGTGGCGGTGCAACTGGTTGGGGTATCGGAGCCACCGGTGCAATAGGGTGCACTGGAAACATTGGTTCTGGTACTAGGGGAGCAGCAACTAGGCGGTTGAAGGTCCTCTCGAAGTACTGTGAGCTGTGTGCCGCCACAACCGGCGCTGGGGCGACTAATCCAACAGGAGCTGAGTGGAAGTGGCCCACTCCAGAACCATGTGCTAGTCCACACGCAGTTAGCACTAAGAAAATCTGAAAACAAAATACTTATATATGATGTTGTGTTATGAAAGTCGTTGAAAAACGATTTTATTTTTGTCTATTTTAATTTTATTTTCATCATACAGCTTTCGGTCACTTTGCTGTTTTAATACGATATCCGTAACATCTCATAACATATAAATGAATATGATTGTTCGATTCGAATATTTTATAAGAATGGTAAATACCATCGACGACATGATGGTGCTGTCCAGTCAAATGAAGTTCAAATGTAAATGCGCGCGTTAGAATATGGTACCCTTGCTTTTATGTAGGTGTAAGAAATTTAGCATCGTAGTGAGGCAACGCAGCGGGTGCCGCAGAATACCTAATGGTCCAATGGGTAAGGACATCGGGCCTTAATGGCTACAAAAAATCGTATTGAAATGACGGCCAAGGAATAGTAATGCACACACTGGGCTATATGGAAAGTGTCTATCGAGGGCAACAATTCGGTAATAGTTACAACTAACCAACTACCATAACTAACTACCAATTTGTCAATTTCATTAAAGTCAAAATGTATCTAAACAGTCGTTGTTGGGTAGGTAACACATGCTCCTTGATTAAAGTGATTCTTTACATTATACGTAAGTAAAAAGTGTCTAGATATCTGGAATATCTCAATATTTTGATGACTAGTAATGGATTTGGATAGAGGTTAAACATTCTGGTCATAAATTTCTATCTGCCTGACAGATTTGCAAATTGAATATCAACCTATTTTTTGTAATGTAGAGCGCTCTGTAATTATTAAGGAGATAAAACCCCTTCGGTCGGACTCGGCGTAATAAAACCAAAGAGCGGAAGGTTTCCCATCTGTAATAGTTTCCCGTAATGTTCTTTGCATTAAAAACTAGGATACCTACAGGAAATACGTAATCCTGTTCCAGCCTGGCAGACGTGTAATTAGATTTTCTGGAACAGAATTAAATTAAAATGTTTCGTGATATTCCTGATTAATTTAAATTAATAGTTTATTCACGTAATTAAATAAATATAAACTTATTTTTCTATTTACCTAATCTTATACTAATTATTGACAAGGAGTTATTTTTTCATCATTGTCAGATGTTTTACTGCCCTTATATACCTATAGGTAGGTACGTTTTTATATAGGTACTTCTGTGAGGTTTTCGCACCGTTTATAAAAGAAAACACACGATAAGTATCTAATCCTTGGATTTATTATATAAGTATAGAATACATTCAAGGGGGATGTATTTATACTTACTATTACCTCCATATAATACTGTAAGTGCCTATACATAAAGGTAGTTATTTTTCTTAGAAAATCTTTATTTTTAGATTTTCTTCCGAGAGTTCAGCACTTTAACGCCTTTTATATAGAGAACCAGTTGCTTCCAAGAATAGTTGCACTGTGCCTCGAGACAGGCACTTTCAAACTCGGATGGATAATCGAATTCGAATTCTCTATCAGTTTTTAACGTGGGTGTACATCTTTTCAAGGAGCTTTCAATATAGGACTTATATCGACTTTTGTAAGAGGTAATAGAGTACTCTTTATTAATTTATAAGCCTTAACTTGAGTAAATAAATAAATCACGCAGTAAAGATTATGTATAAAATTGTTATTGAAACACTAATAAGTGTGTTTGCCTTAAAATAAAGTAAAGGATAGAAAAATAACAAAAGACTTTGTGCTACCTGCTAACAATTGTATACGTAAAAGCTAAATAAAAATAAAATCGATATTTAGTTTTTTATTTCATGTGCCTTTGCCCAATGGGACAGCTTATGGGCTATTAATTAATGATGAATGATGACGATGCTTGAGTACTTTGGTTTATTTATTGTTCACAATTATATAATTGTTAATTATTTAATAGCCTAAGGCATCTTTTAAAATCCTCATTTACTATATTTTTAATGCTTTTTTTTGTAGTTCAATTTATTTCGTACCCTGTCATAAAAAAAAATATGCCATAGCTGAATTGAGTTTACTGTTGGTTGGCCTATATAAAAATGGCGTTTATTAATAAATTGTTGATATGATAGCGAAACAAAAATAAACAAGTGAGGATAGACACATGTGCCAGTGCCAGTCCACCGCATGCTTGTTGTTGCTTGTTGTTGCTTGTTGTTCATGTTTGTTGTCGTCGTCAATTTACGTTTGTCTGATAAATTACACAACTGTCGACGGTCACTGAATTTGTTTCTTATTTATAGAAACTAAAAATCTATTTTGCGAGTATCATCGAATTTGAACTTTATGGACTTGTCGATTGCACATTTCAAGAGCGGATATCCGACTTAAATTGACAACTATTTTCCTTGGTTTCCTTATTTTAATTTATCATTCTTGCAAAATAATATCACTGGTTTATGTGAATTCATCTCCCTTCTTTCATTGGTTATAAAAACGATCAGGGATTCATTATAAAATTAGTCTCGCAATTAATTTTTTTAGGTGTACATTTTAGGTTTCCAACCTAAAGAAATGTTTAATATTTAAATAGCTGCAGAAGTAACTTAAACTTTATAAGTATTCCATGTAACTTAATTAGAATGAACTTCACGTTTATATTCAACATGGAGTTAAACGAGCCATTTTTCTTATTCACTGTCGCTCTATTGACGCGTATAATTTACGACACGCCTGCATATCCATTGAAATAAATATATATTAGGTATCCAAAATCATATCAATATATCTTTATTTGTAAGCAAGAGTCAGATAAGTAGGTACTAAAAAAGGAAAAAAAGGTAGGTATAATAAATAAATAATATACGCTGCGCCGGCATTAATAATATATCATGATATTTTGTATAGTGTTGCTTCTTCTCAGATGATCAGTCGCTCTATTTTGAGAAATTACAAAACGCTTTTTCATTGAATCAAAAATCTTTTAATCATAATATCACATTTTTATCAAGTCGGAAATTAAAAAGTTAATTCTTAGAAATAGGCAGCGGGAGCGGCGATGTACGGTGCAGCAATATAGGGGGCAGCAGCAGCCACATAGGGGGAGGCCACAACAGGGGCGGCAACGTAGGTAGCCAGGCCATTGTTGATGCGGTGATAGTACTGGGAGCTGGTGGCCGTGACCACGGGGGCGGCAGGGGCCACGTAGGCGGCGGGCGCGGCGGCCACCAAGGGCGCAGCCACCGCCACCGTCGGCTTTGCTGCGGACAAAGCCACCAGCGCAGAGAGGATGACCAGCTAAAACAAAATAGATACTTGTAAAGTCACAGTTTTCTACAGAGTTGTGTCCTTCCTTTTGGGTGAGCGCATCCCACATGCGACCTCGTCGTCACTTCCTGTCAGGTGAGACCGAGGTGAACTGCTTTTCTCATAAAGAAAGTTAAACTCGAGGGGAGAATTTGGAACCAAACATTCCTGTTTACAGTAGGAAAAGCTAACAACTGCCTTTAAGTATCCAATAATAAATTAACCAATCGAAATAAAATTTAATAGCCTGTTGAGCTCCTTGTGGCAATCGGAAAACAAATTTTACTGTTAAGAAATTTTCCGTTGTACTTACAATCTTCATCATTTTGGTTGGTTTGGATTGTTCTGTAGCAAGCACAGGACTCATGTTTGATTTCAAAGTTCCCAGGGTTTTTATACACGGCCAGCACTGGATGGCGTAACGGCGAGGCACCGTCGAGACGCCTCTGGCATTGGGGGTGCGTGATGAGAATCTTACAAAAGTGCTCATTTGTGAATGTTCAGTGGCTTATACTTATCAACATTATCAATCTGCACGCGTTTTACGCCGTCAGTGAAGAAATGCAAAGCGGTGCATACTAGAATAGTTAGGGGCAAGTGTTACAAAATCAAAATAGGCTCTAAATAAAAAAAAGTCAAAAATATCTTTATTTGCTTATTAGTTTCCTTTAATAAAACCTTGTTTATTTATGACTCTTAGAAATGCTGATTTTGTTTCTTTACCCAGTATAGCATAAAAAAATGAAAAAAATTGAAATTGAATTGATTAAGAAAAAATGGAAAGACGATATTGATACAATAGTTATCTAATTTCGATAATTCTACAGGCTTTCAGGAGTTGAAAAGTAGTTAAGCTAGCTACGTCATGCGTAGTCATATATAAGTAAACTCAATTTTATTGAGTAGAAACAAAACTACGAACGGTCTGTTCTAATTAGATAACGTTAAAATCTATTCTTGGCTACTTGCGTATTTCTTGAAAAGGAATTAATTTCTCTGTGAATAGATTTTCACCTTCCACATTGTTGGGAAGCGTGGTTTGAAATCATGAGGCTTCACATTAGGTAATCAAAATCGGCGATAGCGCTTTGTTCATAAATAAAGTACTCGCCAAAACAATGAAAACTGAAAAACAATACAACAGCTTGCTGTTTTGTATATGTTACAGTTAAAAGCCGTTTTCCGTTAGAACGCGTTTTCCCTAGGCAGAACTAGTTTTTACTACATGCTTTTGTTAAAACTAGAATTAATTAATGCTCAAAATTGAATATCAGTTAAAACTAGTTCTTACTAGACAAAACGCGTTTTTCCGAAGCGAGTCAGTTAAAACTGTTCCGACCGAGGTTAAAATTAATCGTACCTTATTCTGATTGGTCACGAGTAGGGTTCCCAGATCGAAATATCAAAAATCCGGAGATAATTCCTGACATTTGATCAAAATTCCGGACTTTCTTGTCAATTTTATACGTTATGCACTTTTTTAATTTTAAAGTTGTTTGATTATCTTTTATTGTATGTTAACCAATGTTCCTTTTTTAAATTTTATGGTTGTGTTCTGTTCACTTGTTTGATAATTTTATTTACTTTTAGTTAATATTGTCACCTTGGCAACTACTTTATGTGGATTATTTTTACATGACTCGTGTCCTAGATCTTCTCAATAAATATTTTAAAAACTATATCTTGTTTATAATCCCAAATTAGTTTCTCTAGTGCTAGTTTTTACTAGAAAGAATAAGAATAGAATAAGAATAAATTTATTGAGTAATAATATGTACAATAAAACTACTACAGACTAAATAAATACAAAGGGAAATAACAGCACGAAATAACTAAAGCTCGGAGTGACAACTAGTTTTATCTGAAAATTAATTATATCAGTTGTACATTCTAGTTTTGACTAGGTATTTCTAGTTATAACAAAGGCCTAGGTAAAACTTGTTCTAACTAGGGAAAACGCGTTCTATCTAAAAACTGGTTTAAACTGTAACATATACACACAGATGGATATTATTTGGTAAGCTCTATTATGTAAATCTCTTACGTGAACGTAGCCTCTCCCCCAATCAAAACAAGTACACATGACATGAACAGGATGCAACGGAGGGGAGGTTACTGTAAAAGAGTACTCAGCAGATGCTGGATATGGATGTTTCTAAATAATTTTCGTTCTCTGGATATCCATACCGCAATATTGATTCTTGTTTAAGTTACACTGAAATTTAACTTCTAACCTTTTTTAATAAAAAACTAGCGTTCTGCCCGCAACATCGCTGAAATTTTAACACCCGGATGAACTTTTCAGCACAAAAGGTATTTTTTTAAATTTAATTTTAGAGTACCACATTTTTATACTAACTAAACTTAATGTAAACTTAACTAATAAAAGTTTTTTTTTTTTTTATAAATTCTATTAGGTCAATCTTTGAGATCAATATTAAAACTTTAAATAAAGCCTCTTCCAGTAATTACTAAAGCGATTATTCGAGATGTCGCGGTGGGTGGTTCCTTATATAACAGGTGTGCTTGTACAGGTCTGTCATCACAGCTGCAGCAGACACCGTTGATCGTCGCCAGCTGCCGGCGGCGCGGAGCTTTGCCTACAATGCACCCCCAACTTCCGCCCTCCCTTACTTCGGTGAGCTTGGCGATAGGATCACCATTCAACTGAATATTTAGGACCGAATAACCTATAACTTTTTCAGACGTCTAACTGGTCAGATGCTCTGATTAGTTGACGTTGTTGTCAGCTATAATTCTATCTCCACTACCCTGAGCCTACCCTGAATCAGGGGGATCAAGTCCGTCCGGGGTGAGTCAAATACAGACAACATTAAAAAAAAAACGTGCTTTCGGATTCAGTATTCGAAGACATATTGCATTGGTAAGTGGTAGCACCACCGATGCTTTTATGTACCTACCCTTTTCACATTTCATAAATTACAATACTTGAGCAACAAAGACGTTATCAGCAAGATGTATTCCGCTAGGTACTTAGTATAAAAAAATAATTAAAGAAAAAAAACCCAATCTTTACAAATAATTTGGATTTTACCCATTAAATCAGGACGTCTGGTAATCCTACACCGGACACCTTCCCTTCTACTGGACGTGCTCAACAATAATACTATTTCCCTATCCTCTTTATTAACATGCAGCCTGCATCTGACATTTATGTAAGAAAGAAGCTTACAAACTATGACGCGGTAGCTGTTATAAAGAAGTTAATAATGTTGAGTCAGAACAATAGAGTTTGCCCTAAGACGATTGCACGTGCCAAGACCGAGTGCGTAGTCGTCCACGTTGAAAACTTGCTCGTAGGTATTATGTCACCTTAGTATACTCAAAATTTTCACATAAAATCACATAATGTGCAATTTGTAATATATGGGTAAAATGTTTTGTTAAAATTTTGTTTGTTTTTAAATAATGTCTTTATTATTTTGATCTCCTTAATTAAATTATGGTCTCTACATTTTTGATTTACCTGTTGTACTTGTATTGTAACATTTAAAATATTTCAGTTTTAAATGACAGTATTGTCGAAAACACGTTATTTTCTAGATGGTAATTTTACCATATTTTATGTGTTATTTTACCATATTTCATGTTTTAACCTTCTTCGATTGCTTTCTAATAAAAACGAGGTATAAGTTGAACAAAGGATTTTACTGACGCAATAGGCCCCGAACACAGATGCGTGTAGAAACTTTCAGGGTCTGTTTCCTACGACAATATTATATTCGTCGTTAATATTATACTACGACAATAGTATACCTAGGTTGACGGATCAAAAGCCTCGTTTGACGGATCCGTAGCCTGGGTTGACGGATCCGTAGCCTATTTGACGGATCCGTAGCCTGGGTTGACGGATCCGTTGCCCATGTTGACGGATCCGTAGCCTGGGTTGACGGATCCGTTGCCCATGTTGACGGATGCGTAGACTACGTTGACGGAACCGTAGCCTAGTTGACGGATCCATAGCCTAGGTTGACGGATCCGAAGCCTATGTTCACGGATCCGTAGCCTAGGTTGATGATTTTGCGCTTTAATGTGAGTGGTAAATCGCCTTTCGTGTAGCTTTTCATAGACCAATAGACATTTTCAGACATTTCAGATATTTTCAGTGCGTCGAGCAACCTCTTTTTCTTGTCGTGCCTGGAAAGATACTATTTGGCCTAGATTCATTGACATACTCCACTCTCCCGTCGTTCACTGTCACTTGGCGTTCGTCATAAGTTTGGTCTTGACATATTCATCATTAGTCCATACCCTCCGCTCCGCTCCCCTCACGTTTTTAATTTCATGCTGATATGTGTTAGCAAAATAATTTATAGTTTCCCGTCTCTCCCCTTTATACTGACATGCATTATTAAAATTTCCTGATAAGAATCCTCGTCACCGCTTTCAAGCTCGTCAAGTTTTGTTTTATTTTCAGAAAGGCTTTTCAGAGATTCTTTACCATACATAAATCGACGCCACCTGAACCGAAATCGATGCTGCCAGGCTGCTACTGGAACTCGACGCAAACGGAATATTTCGGAAAAGAATGAATGAATAAATGAATATACTTCATTGCACACCCAGAAATAATTACAGAGTGGAAGTAAGTACAGGAAGACGTGTACAGTTAGGCGTGGCGTTAGACGTGTAAAGACTGAGGTATCTACATCGCGCATCGTCAAGATCGATTCAAATCTGTTTTAGGAGATAAAGTTAGAAATTAATATATTTTTTCTCCGACACGCTCGAAAATGTGATCATTACTGCCAAAAAATAATACGCGAAGTAAGTTATTTTTGGATGAAACATTGTCCCATACAAAACAGCGGCCAGCAATGTGCCCTCAAACGGCCTAGGCCAGCAAAGTAACTTTCGTCTAAAAATTTCAATGTTTTTGAGCCTTTTTACAGCAAACTCTTATGTTCTAAATTCAAATTTTATATGAATCGTACACGAATGGTAATAATTTGAGTTGGCTGTATGCTCTGTATGACACTGGCAGGCACACAACAAAAAAAAAGAAAAGTACGTACTATGGTGGTTTATAATTTTCGTCTCTTTTAATTTTATCGTACTATTTTGTTACTTATTTTTCATGATGGAGTTAACTAATCATTAAATTAAAGAAATATTACAACAATGAATGGTTCAAGAGGTCGAAGTAGATGTTAAAGTGATAAAGGTTAGAACTTATAAGTTTAGAACGATACGAGTAGCATCTAAATCCAAGGTTCGTATAAGGTATTTTTTTTAATATTTTATAATTTTCTCGCATATTTCACAGAAAATAAATATACAGGCCTCGGCCGCAATAACTCTTGCTGGACTCGTACACAATAAAAGTCCTCGCCTGGCGCACCAATAACTAATTTTGCGGCCGCGGCAGTGATCTACTAATAACTTTTGTGATTACCTATAATGTAAAAGCGAATAAAAGCGTCGCGTTTTTTGGTTGGTACGGCAACGAAACAACGGATTAAACGTGATTTTTGGCAAAAAGCTCTGATCATTGCACAGATTAATTATCTTCCATGGTGTGGTACCGTTCCACGTGAGAGGTTGAGGTTCGAACCCTATTACGTATTTGTGCTCAAATTTCAAAATCACATGTACGTTTATTGACGCTCTTGAAGAAATTTTTTGTTAAGAACCTGCAAAATTCTTATACGAGTATTGTATGGAAATCGATCAATCCGCACCGAGCTTGTGTGGTTGACTAAGAAGACGCTTACCTTAAGCTCCTTGCTTGCTTGAGAGACATATTCTATAAGAGTAAAGTCAGTTATTTGGACACGTAAAGTAAGCTTGTTATTAGAAATAAATGTGCGTTTTTCTATAACTATTTAATCTTTACCCCCTTGTTGCATTTACATGATAAATACTGCGCACTTATAATAATGAGTTGCATTTATTATAACCTTGAGTGGTACCACTACAACAATCATGGTGCTCCAAGATCTAATTATTATGCATAAATGTGCCATTCGGTTTTCCATATTGTGCAACATTATGCACCAGAATATTGTATAGATATTGTTTTACACGTGCTGTCATTATGAATGGAGTTCAGTGGGTATTTAAGTAATTACGAGGTATGAAATTAAGATATAACAGATCATTATTAAACTCTAATTATCAAGTGTGATTATAATAATTTAATTTAATTAAGATACTTCTAACCATAGCTTCAAAGACAAAGGTTATTTTATTTTACTTGAATACTTTCAGTGAGTAACTATATCATAAAACATTTTATAACTGAAAGACTTTATATTATTTCAGTCAATTCTTTTAATCATAGAATTAATATTAATGAATTTAGTACATGGCAGTGTTGTGAGACCCAGTCAGAAGGTTACCAGCGGTTGTTGTTGCGTCCCCCGCCGCCCCCTCGGTTGTTATTCCCTCCGAAGAACCACCTGGCTGCGCTGGCGATCAGCTGCAAAGTGCGCTTCTTGATCACATGAGGGTGTCTATATAGCCCTGGCGCATATATCTGACTCGCAGGAATCAGATGGGCAGCATACGGAGAATGAAGCAAAGGCGTGTACGCGATGCTCGGAGCGCCGATGTAAGGTGCCGCAAAAACTGGAGCGGAACGCTTCTTGATGAAATGTGTGTAGGCGAGCGGTGCGTGCCCAATGACAGGTGCAGCAGGATACAGGGCAGGGGCGGCGTATGGGGCGGGCAGGAACGGTGACGAGTATGTGAGAGCAGGCGCGATGTAGGGAGCCGCCAGCAGAGGAGCCGAGCGCTTCTTGATGAAGTGCCCGAAGTGGTGCGTGGAGTAAGTCAGGTAGGGGGAGGGGTGCACGACACTGCTGGCCTGCTTGGTGATGGTGGTCGTGGCGGGAGACAGGACCGCCGAGGAGTACGTGAGGGGCGCGACGAACGGCGATGCCAACAGCGCTCCTGGATCCGCAGCCACCACCGCCAGAACAGCAAACATAACCGGCCTCCACATTGTTCTCAGTTCTTGCCGTACTACGATACAAATGTCCACCGATCCCTTCAATTGTATTTATAGTGAAAATCTTCACAAATAAAACAAAGGGTAATCTTGTTAAAACCGGTGGTGCATATAACTAGGAAGTTGCTATTTATAATCAAGAGCAAGGTCATGAGATTGCAGAGCAGTGCGGTGTCCAGAATGCGTTAAACATTTAAATGCTAGTAATAGGTAAGTAACTAAAAACTAATATCAGTGACAGATATTATTTAATTCAGATCTATGAAACATTTATATATGTAATGTTCGGTTTAATGTAACAGCTGTCGACACGTATTACTAGTTTGTCATCAAATAAATTACTTAAGTAGTTAAAAGCAAAGACGTAATTTAAAGGCACATGGAAATTTAAAAAAATCAAGAACACAGACAATGCCTGTCTTTTTACTATTTTCTCTGAAAGAAATATTTCTATTCTAGTCCTTACGAGCTAAAATTGTTATAATCTATCTACGCAGATGAGTAACCTAACTACTACTATGAAAGTAACGAAGAAAAATTTCCCTCCTTAAAAATATTTTGGAACAAGTTATAATAATAATAAATTCGTACGTGGGCTCTCTCACGTGATCTTATATGATCTCACGTTTGCTTTTCTGTATAGACGCTCCTATTTATTTTACGAGGGGGTGTATTGGCATCCATGAAAATTTAAATTCGGATATTGAGTTTCTAGTAGAAAGATCTTTCGTACGTAATATTGAGTCAGGGCGAACGAAGCTGTACAGTTGTGGTTCATTTTCACGTGATTCGAGAATAATCCTTCGGGTACCTTTTAGTGTAAAGAATGATGACGTAGATATTTATTATGCCCTAGCTTGCTTACAATAAACAATTGCGAGCCGGCAGTTGCGCCATTCAATCCACCACCGACCTCTGTTATTACTTTTCCAATGGCGTAGTTAATACTCTTTAAATAGACATCTTACAAGTGAATGTTATTCAGAAAAGGTGGAAACATGCTCGTTTTACCAGTAGGTATTTGTACTTTATACAGAACTATTTGGTTTTAGGTAATTGTTATGAAATTATTGGGAAATTTCCTTTCTAAGGGTAGTAGGTACTTTGATTTAAATATAACGAGTGGAGTTTGTGTTTGTAATAAAAAAGTTTAAAACATAATCTTAATCAAACTATTATTGAAAGCTCTTAAAAGTTTATTCATAAAGAAGTAATATTTGGCGTTGTCGTGTTAAATGTACTAGGGTGTCGAATTTGAAGAAGTGGTCGTTCAGCGCAGGTAATAAGCGTACGGAGAGGCGTAGGAGTACGCGGAGTAGTACGGGGAGTAGCTGTAGGCGGAGTATGCAACTGGCGCAGTGTAGGCTGCAGCTACAGGCGCGGTGTAGGCGGCCACCGGGTACTCCAGTACCAGGGGCTTGGCGGCGGCGAAAGCCACGAACAGAGCGGCGACCAGCACAATCTGGAAATTCATCAATATAAGCTTAAGGAAACATAACATGACTTAGGCGATACTCACACGGAGCCGCGCGTTTGTTTTTAAAATATTTTTAACTTCATCAAGGATTAAAAAAACGCCTCCTTAAACCGAGAATCGCAATCGAAAAAATAAACACTCCGTTTTACAATACTGTTCGAAGTTGATTTGAAGTTGTTCGAGCTGAAATTTTTGTTGTTTTTAAAAATATGGCGGTCTGACTCTCTGTTTAGGCAGGCGGCGTTTTGCTTTCAAAATCCATGAATGTTGCTCAAATTTAAAAAAAAGTGAAATGTTCTTTCAGTAAATTTTCCTATCTTAATATTTTGAGTACTTTCCCTTCCTGTGGCACAGTCGCCGGCTGCCCTGTATGTATGTATGTCTAAAATCAAACTTACTCTTTTCTTTTTCTATCTTCTTATTTTCTTTTATTTTATGTTTTAGAACAAGTTGCTAAAGAATAAACGCTATAGCGTGTTAATTTATTGTTTTTTGTTGCAAAACTAAGTTTTTGCCACCTAAAAATACTTAAACAATCAAAATAGTTAAATTAATAAATAGGTAAGTAATTTTATTACTGGACCATAACAAAATATAAGACACATCTCGGAAAATGCAAAATAACCAAAGTATGTAACTACGGTAGGTAAAAAATTGATTTTGCGGACTTATCATATTGGCATATTTTATCGACCAGCTCCTAATTGTTTTAGTTATAAAGAGAAAAAGAAAGTTAAAAAGTCATAAAAGAGAATAATCTTGATCCTCGGTCAAGTAATCCTCGGGCGGGCGGGCTTTTTGGTTTTCTGAGTAAGGACAGAAAACTAACGGTCAACGGATGATTAAAGCTGTCAATTTTAATAAGAGTTGCGTCTGAAAACTTTAAGAAATAATTAAGATAAATATTAGTAAAAAACTGCTTCGGGAATCATAGAAATGCCGAAATAAATAAATAAGACCCATAAAAATATTTACCACAATAATAATTTATTCACAATAATTTAATTGTACTTACGTTTTTGAACATTTTGTTGTTGTTTGTTTGTCCGTTGCAATAAGACGCAGTACTCACTGTACACTGATGATTGTTCTACTCCCGAGCTTCTTTTTATATATGGAGACAGGTAGTTAGATGTGCAATGATGGACGACCGGATAACTAGACGAATATCCTCCTTACCTCATTATGCAGTATGGTCACGCACAACCTTGCAAGTACAAGTCCACTCTGTAAAACTTATAAGATCAAGGATAAGTATTTTAAACTAGGGTTGCTAGATCTTTCTATAAAAAAAAGATGTAAAAAGTTGGTGTTTCTATAAAAAGATGTATCTGTGACAAAATGAACGGCTCTAGTTTAAAATGGACAAAACTCGGTTTACTGAAAAAATTGCCTATATAGTGACGTCATAATTTCATAGAGTCAGGCAAGAACGATCGGCGCTGCCACTATGCCCTACGTGGTGTAGTTGGTAAGCATGTTGGCTGCGTATAGGCTGTGGGTTCGAGTCCCGCCGAAAGGTTTACGTTTTTGGTTGTTTTCTATGAATCTAAAATATTCGGTTCATTGACATTTCCATAATTTTTAATGATGACGGTTCAAAGCGTCAATCCCGGAACCTGTATGAAATAGACGAACGACGAAGATTCGTTATAAACCTGACAGGACAACCCTACTTTGTTCCCTCCTAAGGAAGGAATCCTAACGTTTAATATACATACGACTAGTTATTTTATTAGTTTTTTTTTTAACAAAAAACTCACCTTATCATTTCAAGGATACAATGATAAACAAGATTAATTTTATTGCAGTCTATTTTTGTGCAAGTTTTGTCAATTTTATTTGTTTATTGGAGTGGTTTTATTGATGGACAAGTTAGCGGCTGTTTTTATTGCCCCTTATTAATATATTACTAGCTTTCCGCCCGCGGCTACGCTCACGTTGTGTAAGATTTTTTCCCGTAAAAATTATTTTATGTATTAATCTAGGATTCAAACTATCTCCATTTCAAATTTCATCCAAATATGTTGAGTACTTTAAGCGTGAAGGCGGAACAAACATCCAAACATCAAAACATCTAGATATATTTTCACATTTATAATATTAGTGTGATTTAAATAGTGCTCGATTTCAGTAGGCTGTTTAAATTAAATGTAGTCTTAAAAACGATTATAGTAGAGCGAAATCTTGTTAAGTTTAATTAATTATGTAAAGCGAAATATTTATTCGTTAGTTATATTATATTTTGTATAAAGACTTAAATTGTTTTTCATATTTTGACCCATTTTCTTGGGAAAAGTTGTTCAGTTTCATGAGTACTTACTGTCGCTGTATTTCGGGTTGGTACCCCTGTTTTGTTACATCCTGTATATATTCTATTAGGAAAAAAAAAACTCATAGCATCGTTCAATCATAACTTGCAAAAACCGTTACCTGAAATTCGACAATTTTAAGTTATTTTGAATACTAACACCACGAGCAAGTTGTTTATTCAAGTGTCAGTTATTAAAAACGTTTCCAGGGGCTAATATCTAGCATTTTAGGCCATGCCTACAGCCAAATAAAGCACGGACTAAAAATAAGTTACTACGTCAGTAAGGCTCCGGTGGCAGATGGTGACAACGAACAGACACCAGTCCAATGGCTTTAATTAGTGCTCCGTTATTCCCATTTCACCAGGCAGCTCCAAAAATAGAACACATTTTGCAGTGAAAGATAAATAAAACTTTCAGAAAATTTTATTTACATTATCATTATTCGTGCTATTGCACTGCTATATACTATACTACGTGTTTGCCGTAAGAATGCAGTTAGGCAATGTAGTGTTTACTATTAGCTATAATAATGATTTTGAAAATTATAGGAGTACAACAAATAGAAAAAGGTCACCTATCTAAGGTTCTTATTTGGGTAATTATGAAAACTTCACGACGATGTTTGTAATTCTTTATAGCTGGTCAATAAGAAATACAAACTAAAGAGATCTCGCGAGATTGGTGATATTACTATTTTTTACAAACTGTCACATACTAT
Source organism: Carpatolechia fugitivella (assembly GCA_951230895.1). Lineage (NCBI taxonomy): Eukaryota > Metazoa > Arthropoda > Insecta > Lepidoptera > Gelechiidae > Carpatolechia > Carpatolechia fugitivella. Next base: position 8,235,318 of record OX579658.1, read on the forward strand.
GTTTTAAAATTTTATGAACTATTTAAAAGACATCATACATTGTTTACCAACTTTATTAACTTTTACGTATCAACATCATCAAGAAAATTGAACAGTTTAGAAAGTGGTCAAATTTGGTTAAGATTTTGACTGAGTCGTTACTTTGACAGATACAGCATGATGATGGTAGTGGTGATGACTTCTCTGTGCAGTTAGATGAAACGCAAATCCTTCTTCCCCAAGACGATGCCGTGGCGGCCTACTCTACGGAGCAATGGGCTATTCAAGTGTACCCGCCTTAGCCGGCGGCGCGAACAAACGTTCACCATTGCCACCGTCAAGAGGAGAAAACCGATCAACCACTGAAAATAATAGCAATAGCAATAATTGTTCAGTATTAAGTATTAAACAAAAAAAAATACAATAATGGGTTTCTATTCGTCACGCGGTTTTAAAAAACAGTGTCCTTACAAGACTTTTCGACAACCTAACTCTATAATGTACCTATACAAAATGAATCCCAGATGTTTTCTGCTTCTTTTTAGTCCGTCAGTCAGGTGATACAAAAATATTAAACAAGATGTTTTTTGCTTTACCAAATTACCAAAAAACATACGTAGTTAAACAGCAATAAAGTTGGAGAGTGGGGCTCACTAACTCACGACTTGGTATAAAATCGATTCAAGCGTGACGTCATACGATTTTCAACTCAATATGTCTTCGTAATTTTTTGATTACTTGAAAAAAGAAAAAATACGTATCCAATACTTTTTTATTTACCTGATATAAAAAGAAAAAAAGGAGTCATATATATATATTTTTTTCAATCTATAATATAACAATCAGAAGTGGTGGTGTAAATATAGGTAGATTGATAGTAGGTATTCATTCTTTCCGAATCCACGCTAAAGTAATCAATTTTTTTTCTGAATCCAAAAATATATTTTCTGATAATTTGCGTTTTGTTCCATCAATGATAAAACAAAATACAAAACAAACAAAATTTGCAAATTTGTAATAACTTCTGCACAATCTTTTGGAGATTCAACCTGCTTGTCGAATGTCCTAGAAAAGTCGTCGACTCTTAGAAGATCCAAAAAAGTTTTTATTCGTAAGAAAAGTTAAGGAATTTTACTCACCGCCTTCAACAACATAGTGAACTTTCACCCAGTTCAAATACTTCGCTCTCTTCAATTTGAACACTAACTCTTAATACGACACCTATTTATAGTAGGTGTAGAATTATCGACAGTGCTAATTAAAGAGTTTTCATTTGGTCACATAATGAGCATGAGACACGGTCGGGTTAATAGATTTAACCATGGTTCAGAGTACCAATCGTCAATTGGTGTAGTTAAGTTGTTTGTCAGAACAAGATTTATACTTAGGTACCTTTTTCTTATCTACTCAACACTTTAATTGGCTTTAAAGCAAAGAGTTTGGTTGATCGTGTAGCTGAAATCGTTTTACATGATACAGTACCCATACGTGGAGAAGAACTCTTCGAAGTTACGCCGCTTCTTTAGCAGTTTTTTTTATTTAAATTTTAAATATCTTAGATTTTATATTTTGAAGAGTAAGTAGTTGTATTACGCAATCATAGAGCTCGGACGCTCGTAGGTGCTACGTCGCCGAAACTAACTGAACACTTTTTTATCGCAATTTTATCCAAGTTTTAAATAAAAAGCAAATTATGTAATCTTGTTTTCTTTAGACATTCTTCTGCACAAATGTACGCTCATTGGTTAGTGAACGTGTCAACGTATACTAAATAAATATTCATAGATAGGTGCGGATCTTACTTGTGTGCGTTTTTGTGTGAATTCGTCACGAAACTGAAAATTATAGAAAAGTCTCGATAAGTATCTATTTTTTCTAAGTTTTCTATGATTTTTAGTTTCGTGATGAATTATTTTGACTTTACATAAAATTCAATAATATTCAAAACATAGAAATAATATAACTTCCAAGTTGTTTTTATAACCAGTTGTGTGACATGACGTCACTCTACATCAAACCAAAAGCCAATTTTGTCTACCTATACTTTTGTTCGCATTTTCTTTGCGTACCAAAAACAAAAAAAATATTGCCTGTAGATTTGCAGGGCGGAAGCGCTCTCAGCGACTACCTTACAACCTATTGACTAATCCAAATTACATTGCCTTGTATGGGTCGCACTTTGGAAGGTAAATTTATTACAGCACTATAGATAAAGCAATGACCGGTAGTCAGCCTCAGATGAAATTTAGGAAAGTGTCTTCATCAATAGTTCATATACGTCCCCGCCAAGGCGCTCGAGCCTACCCTGAATTAGGGCGATCATCTTAGTCGATCCAGTGCGGGTTAGTAAACCTTAACCTGTCTTCGCATTAGTGTGCAGGTTTCATCATGATGTTTTCCTCCATCGTAAGAGCGTTGAGTAAACGTACATTTGAATTCAAAATTAGAGAACACATTTTCCCAGACGGAAGACAGCGGCCCTGGCCACTACATCGCTGACGCTCTCTATCAATAGGGGATCGGACTATTACCATATTTATGAATTATTTTTAAAATATAGATTAGTAGCAGACGATTCGCGAAGAAAAAGCAGAATCGGTTGAAAAACGAATTTACAGCTCCAAGATTTACAGTGATTTTTTACAGTTTCAATATGTCTGTCTTTTTCAAAAACTATTTTTTGTATGGAGATTATATTATTATGGCGTTACTAACAAATGACATTACAAGTGGGTGCCTCTCTGTCAAATCTTGGATTTCAAACCTTTATAACTCGGTCAATTTTAAAGATAGAGCAAAAATTCTTTTAGTGTTCGATAGCCGAAACAGAGAAATTTGGATTTATAAAATAAAATAAAAGTAGTCCGATACCCTATTAGGAAAGTGTGATCACTAACCATCAAACTTCGACCTTGCTTGTCACAATATCAATGAACTTTGCTATTTATTTTAGAGTCGTCAACATCCTAAAATAACATCCCGTGGGTCCAATCACTGCAATCCTGAATCAATACCAATATAGAATTAGTAAATATGTAAGTACAAATGTATGATTAGTGTGTGATATTAAATAGGTACCATTAGATTTTCTTTAAATTGAGATAGTTATAAAGAATCTCATGCAACCATAAAGCGTTTTTATTTTATATTTTAAAGTGGTGCTGTATATAGAAATCGTGTTTTTATGTTAATTAATTTTATCTGGATTTATCTGTCTAAAAAAACATCCAGATAGAAATTCTAGTTGAATAAGATTCAGAGTCATGGGCCAAATGTACCCTATCGTTTTGTGGAGACCTACACCAGTTCTTACATGTATTTATTGCTGCAATCATCACATCATAAACACAGACAGGTATTACACATACATACAAAAAATAGCAGCTGGTTACAATGGAGTCAGGTTCAAATTTGACATAATGTCTGGTTCTTTAGCCTCAATCAAATCCTATATTGCTAAAGTTTTAGTATAACTATTATATTAGTGGACATTATTTTATCCTCTATGCATGCTGTGCTCACTTGTTTAGAATGTACACGAACTATGTAAGTAGGTTATAGGTGTATAACATTTCAGTTTGTGAACCTAATAAAAAAGGCGACAGTATTTTTAGCAACCAAAGAACTTATATAATATTATAGCAGTGGCACACTTCTTCTTTTTAGACTTGCTACTTTTAGTTTTTAATTTTTAGTTTAACCTGTTCTTTTATTTTAAAACATTCTTATGTTATATACCGGCAATACCGGTGGTAATCTTAAGCCTACCTGCTACTTGTATTTGGAAGAGCAGAGCCTCCCCATACCAGCAAATTTTTAGCTTAAATGGAAACCCGACCTCATATTATTGTACACTAGGATTAAGTTACCGAAATAAATAATTTGAATATTTACAACATGCTGGCAAATTAACGCAAAACCTCTCGGGTGGTTGGTCAGCGGTCAGCCCATGAAACCGAACAACTTTTGTTCCAAAACTATTTTAACTTCGCAATTTTTTTTAACTTTCATACTAATTGTCTTGATCAGTTTGTTTGAAAAGTTTTTTTGAGACATAAGTGTGAATTCTGTCTAGAACAAACGTTGTTCGATTTCATGGGCTGATTAAGGTTTTGCGTTATATTGCTAACACGTTGTATTTGTAACCTAAATGTTATTAAATAAACTGTTTCGTTGTAATTGTTATATGTCATGTACACGTTATAATAATAACAATAAGTAATAAATATGTGCCACAATGATTTAGTTCTGTTTTGAATGTAAAGGAACACCTAAATAAAAATACGTTTACAAAATATCATAATAATACACATTAGTTCATAAGGTTTGTAAGATACACTTAGAATATTATAAATGTGATGAAATTACTTTATGTACATGGTATTTGTCAAATTGAAGAAACATTTACTGTTACTTTCACAGAATACTAATATTAAAATAATAACACCTAGTACCTCTGTTCACAACATCAAAAAAAATCTAGTACGAGAGTGGACTGCAAAAACTCTCTCATCAAATACCAATCACACAAACCCTGGTATCAGAGCTATATTGATGGAGCATCCGAAGACCTTCACTCTCGATTCATAGGTCTAGGACTTAGATCTTTCAATATAAAATTAAGTTAATATTTGTGTGGCCCTTAATTTAAGAAAATGAAAATAATGCAACATAAAAACTGATGAAATACTTGTAAAAATTGTCATTGATTAATTATACAATAAATAAAATTACTACAAACGGGTACTCGATTGTGTTACTCGATGACCTAAGGTTTTTGCAGTTTGCTCTCGTACTATCACCGCCCCGCTCGCCGCTGAAATTGTGGCCACCCACCTGTCACCGCCCCGTTTACCGATCCGCTCGTCGCGCCGCTGACATCGAGGCGACAATCTCACAAAGCGATTTTATTTGAAAGTGTCTCATCTATAGCGTTTCCAACTCAGAACCTCGAGATTGAGAGCTGGACACTCTGACCATTAGATTATAGAGGCTGTTATCGAATAGCAAGTAGGTATCAGTACACAAATACGTGTAGCAAATACGTAGGATTATAAAAGGATCGTTAAGAGTTCAAAGTAAAGGACGAAAAGGACGACGTGATGGTTTCCAAGGTGCCATTGAATCTCTTTTGGTAGTAATGTGAGCGATATTCAATACCACGTAATTATCCACGTCTGTTGCTGTAGCGACACACATTATACAATTTGTAAAAATGAATAGGTAGATGTTATGTTATTCAGATTACGAAAAACAAAAGCCGGCCGAGTGTTATATCGGATCACGCAAGGTGAAGGATTCCGGAGTCCAGAAAAACAAAGTATGTAATTCACTTAGTTCTGTAACCAGGAATATGCCATTAAATTAGTTTGATACAAAAAGTCCTGGTAGCTTTTACCACGAAGCTGAAAAAAAAGAACTTTACCTATATACCACACCAATAATGAAGAATGCCTTAATTTAAAACATTCCGTCTACATGCTCTAATACTGCCGTATGAAAAGGCATTTTAGGCCTCGGTGACATAATAATGTCGTAGATAATTAGGGTAACAATTATGTAATGTTACTCCCCCCTCCCTAATGTTAATGTAATGTTTTTATAATATTTCAGCACCATTGTTAACCAGTTTATTTCACAAATGATTTTTTTCTACCTTATATAATATTATGACGTCAATAAATTATAGTCTCGGGGGGAAATGAAACGGACAGGGCAAATTTAATAGGAAGGGAGGTTCCATCTTTTGCTATTTAAAGCGGATAAGTCGTTCTGATTCTGTTATCTTCACTACAATAGACGGAAAGAATTTTGTAAGTAATTTTTCAATACACCTTGCTCGAAAATTGAACTTACGTAGGCAGTAAACTGTGCAGTAAATGCGTTTTACCGGACTAGTGCGATTTTATTACAATTTTTTTTAATTCCTACGGTCTTCAAAATTTTTTTTTTTTTTTTGTTATGGCACTAGATTAACTTTGTGCCAGTGTCAAGTTTGGATCTTCAAAATTATTATTCAGCCAGAATCACTTTGACACAAAAAAATATTTAAATCGATCCATACAAAGAGAAAAGTATTTTATATTTTTTTATTTCAACAAATTGTATCAAAAATATTATCAGCCAGTAATATTTTAATTATCAAAATAAAATTATCTTGATTTACCAAAGAATCAATTCGTAGAGGCTGAATGTCTGCCAGAGCCTTTTCTCCGTAATTATGCTTATAAAAAAAAAAACATAATATCAATTTGTGGTTGGCGCCAATTTTGTGAAATTTTCATTTAATTGTTTTACATTGAATGTTGTTTTATGAGTGATTAAGTGTTGATATTTAGTGATAAATGTGAATAGTAAGGATGCTCAAACTGCGCACAATATATAAAGGTTAGTTTTTACAACTTCTACATGATCAATTTTACCTGTAGTATCATAGCTTTTGTAGGGGTACCTTCTTAACCATTTCAATTTAATTATTTACTATCAGTTTTCTCACAAGTGTATTGAAAAACGTCGTAAAACACACGGATCTTAGGTTTTATAACAAACTCGTGACATTATAAACCCTCGCCTGCGGCTCGGGCTTACAAAAGTCACCTCGTTTGTTACCTACGATCCTTGTATCGTAATGTACTATTACTTCTTCGTGCTGTTTCTTTGCAGTTCATCGTTTCAATAAACACGTCTTCCGAACGGAAAAATAATACATGCGAAAATGCAGATGAACTGCTAGTTATTAATATTTTGGTTGCCAGTTTTGGTACCAAGTCCAACATTTTGCACGAGTGAGATACTCATAGGTTTCATTTGATACCAGTCATAATATATATTTATAGTGCAACGTAATAAGTGGGTGGTATTGATCTAACGATTGAAAAATGTGTAAAACGGTATTTTTTTTTTGACGGACCTAATCACTATTTATACCAGAGTGGTAATATAGTGGGCGCGGACTTGAAAGCGGACTTGATAAAAAAGTATATAAATAAGTAACAATTATTATCTTCGATGAGAATTTCTTATGAGCAATGCTTGATTGCCGTATTTTCCGTATCCAAACGGCTCACCCTTTAGCTCCCTTAGATAAAATTAGTTACCGAGCGAGTGCGAAGCGTCTCCGTTTCAGCTTGGCCAAATTTGCTTTTTGTACCTATTTATCCATCTGTCCATCTGTCTGTTTGTTTCACTCTATAGGTCGCGTTTCTCAACCGAATCTTGTGAAATTTTGTGAGCAGGCTCAATAAATGTAATAGATTTTTTTTGTCAAGTCAGCTTTTGGAAATGTTAAAAAAATACTGTTTTGGTTGAAAACGTAAAAAAATCATAAATGCTGATTTTATATGAGCATAAATTCGAAAAAAAAATACTCGCAAGGTAAGAACCACTAGTTTTTAATCTGTATTAGTCTGTCTTGTGCCACTTCTAAGACGTTTGCACCGAGCTTGCTTTTATAATTATCAAGGGAGATTCATTCACTATCACAGACTGCCAATGCTTGGGGCTACGCATTATCATTCCGCGCAGGCGTCCCAAGGTTGTTTCTTCATGCTGTTTGATACTAAACTAAACGCAAGTATAAAAAGCATCCGCACTTAGCATTCCACATCAAATACGATTGCGCTCTCGCACCAAACCAACACACAAACAACAAATCCTCTACGGCCAAAATGTTCAAACTGGTGAGTTAATTGAAAAATAAATTGCTTCCGCGAGCGAAGTAAAATCTGGAACACAATTTCAAGCTTTTAGATCACCTTCTGCAGAATAATTTAGTGCTCCCAATCGCAGAAAACGATTTTCCAATAAGAATATAGGTCAACCTTTAAAAAACGATAACGAAAAGGACAAACCACAAAGTTATCATGATGACGGCGATTAAGCAGAATAAATATATTGATAATCGAATAAATCGGCAGAATATCAGCGCTATAGACTTGTCTGCAGCACATGCTGAGCCGGAACCCTTTCCTTGATTACAGCATTCACATCTATAAGTTTTTGTGTTTTGACATAAGTTATTATAACTACCACTGAATTCTGTTTGTGTTGTATTGTAATTACTATTTTCAAGGAATAAATGCTTTTCTATTCTATTCTATAATAATTACTGGGCCGATGTACTCGTAATGAATGCTCTCGTTGGGTTAATTTATTATTAAAAAGGTCTAAGTAGCTTTTAATCTCTGTTATGTGAATATAAACAAAACTTATCTTAATGTTCATTTTTAGTTCATCTTCGCCTGCTTCCTCGCGCTCGCCGCTGCTTCGCCCAAGCCCGGCTGGTTTGCTCCAGTGGCGTACTCTGCTGCCTACACCGCCCCCGTTGCAGCCGCGTACACCGCCCCGGTCGCGTACCCAGCCTACAGCGCCGCGTACACTGCACCGGTGGCATACTCAGCCTACTCCTACGCCTCACCCTATGCCGCTTACTACCTCCGCCGTTGATTCAGGAATTTGGACTTTGCACAATTTGCTCAACTGTTATCAATAAATTAATGTAAACAATCCATACTTTATTTTACTTTGCCATTTGTGGCTAGGTTTTAGAGGTCAGAAAAGCTTTATTTTTCCAATATTTCCGAAAAGCTTTAGAAAAACGAGTGCGTTAAAAAAGAAATCACATAAAACATACGTTTAGAAGTAAGCTAATGTTGTGCAAAACAGTAAAATGAACTGAAATAATTTGAAGCTATGATTTCTTAAAAATTCTTTATTTAAAGTTTTACAATTAATATCACCTTTCGACAGACATGAAACATCAGAAGAATCCTACAGTATTTCATTAAATATAAGATATTAATATTTTTTCAGTATACGTATGAAGTGCGAGTTTACCTACATAGTTACTAAGGGATGAAGTACAAAGTCACAGTATCTCAAAATAACCACATAGGCACATATTTTGAAGAAAGACGAAGTCACCCAATTATTTACCATGATCGGGTGATTGATTTAACCTGAATAGAACACTTTATTAGCGTACACTGAAACATCTTTAGCGTCCTATTGAACAGGTCGATGAATTCTAAACTTCTGATGACTTGTATTGTATTAGCTCACAAAATTAAATAATGACTTTCTAGTAGGTAGAAGGTGAATAATATTATAACAAAACTTTCTTTTGGACCCCACAAAAGGCACAACACTCCGGATGAATAAATCCATTCATTTTATTGTGTATTACTACGCTTTTCTGTATTTGTGTTATTATAGCACTGTTTTCTATTGAAAAGGTAGAAGATATATCTAGAACCTTGTAGCTTGTGAGCTTTTATTTCTGATTCCAATAGCTATTCAGTCATAGTAATATGTAATTGTTTCTTGTCAACGACATTCGGTTCGGACACAAGGCTATTATACTTACTTAATTCAAAATGTTTAAATTAATAAAAGCATATTATTTAAACTTGTACCATTTAATTATTTGAATAGCGCAAGTAGAAAGCAGTACAAAGGCACTTAAATGGAAAAATACAGGGTACAGTACAGTCGACCATTAAAAACAACTAAATGAATTTCGCACTAAACTTGTCATTTCAAAACTAATTATTGCATTTGACTACGTGTAAACCGAAACAAAAATTTACAAAATTAACTCAACATTAGCATATTTTAACAGTTAATTTTCTTTGTCTGTGAGCTTACAAAATTTTCAGGCCTTCTGTGAATGATGTAAAGGTCACACACAAGTCACGTCATGTTACATACAGGGCTACAGACTGAGCACCAAACCAGATTGAAAGATCTACGAACTGCGTCAATAAAACAATCTAGACCTGCTAACAGTGTCATTCATTGTTAAAAATTCTGATTGAAATTTAATACTATTATTAATCGGCTTGTATATTATTTGAGTCAACGACACGCAGTCAACCTGCATAATATTATTATTTTCTATGATCTTTCATTTTAGTAGTTGGTTGTGAAAGCGACAGTTCAATACATTACGTACACTGTACAGTTTAAAAATTAGTCTGTATTACTGAACAGCACCAAGTACTATTGTCGGGTAGAAACACATCAAAAAATGCTTTCCCGTACTGGATGCGTCATTACTCACGCGCTGTTTTGTATGAGAGCTCCACATGTTTATATGTGGTTTATTTGAGAAATTGTTAAGTTAAAACATAGCAATTGTTGTTTCGTTGTTATTGTCAATTGTTAGTTATTGTTGTTGTTAGTTATACGAGCTCTCGGTCAATTTCACGCAAAACTCGAGTGGGCTACATTTTTTTTTCTGTTTAAATTAAATGTTCACTTCTAGTAGTACGATTACATAATATAGAATAACACTCGTTCGCTCACGTGATCTATGTATCAGTGAATATCCGATCTATTTGTGTAGTAGGCACCGTAGCAATCAAAACTTATTAATATGATTAAGACTAATTCTATGAATATACTGGGTATCATATCGACGACATCCCTTCAACGTGTCTTTAAATAACTTCCAACCTTCGATCACAGAAAGTGTGATCGAAGCTTCCAATCAGCAGACGCTAAAATTATGACTACGAAAAAAGTGTAGGGAAAGCCAAAGGATGTAAGTAACTTTGAAATTCGAACCTTTCTTTTTAATTGCACACAATAAATGTCCAAGAAAGAGACGTATACAGCCTAGATAATAACAATTAATTTTATTCCGATAAAAAAGAGAAAATGATGTTACAGTATAGGTACTTTAATTAAGTAAGATGAATACGATGTTCGCGTTTTTACCTAGAAATATCAATAAATAATAATTATAAACAAACAATTATTCTTTTAAATTATGGCAAAATATACACGAACGCAAACCTTTGAAAAAAGGCGGAGAAAAATGGCAATGAAAAAAATATTGTTATCTGTGGTTTGTACTCATATGTTTTGACAAATTGTTTTGTAGTTTATGTTTATTTTAACTATGAAATAGTAAAAATAAGAGGCTTGTGCGCGAATTTCTTAAATCAATACGCAGTAATTGGCTCGTGTGCCAAAATACTTCAGGTGTCATTGATCGCTTTCACCCCTTGGTTAACAATCTACTATTATTTTAGGTAGCTCATAATTCGGTTCTTTCCATAGTTAGACAAATATGTTGTTTTTTACAAGGCATAAGCACATTTTTTGTTAGTAAGTATATATTCCATAGGTCTAGTCTAACTAAAGTTATTAATTTGATAACATTTTAAACATTGGGAATTATTTAATAAAATACTATCCATATGAATTAAAAATTTGCAAAATAGACCGCCAATATGTACATATTTCCTTTCGTTTTTTTGAAGTATCTTTGTATATTTCCTTATAATATTATTGCATATTTTTTATTTCATTGCAAGTCGGACCATCTCTCTGTCTGTTTGGCTTTTGCGGTAGATCTACAGAACCGATTTTGACAAAAACAGGAAAACGGAAAAAAATTGCAGCTAGTTAAAAATAAAATAAACACGTATTTGTTATTTTTTCGTCTTTTCTTCCTCCTCACGCTTTCGTCAGTCTTACTATGAAATGTTAACAAATTTTAACTTCTGAAAGAATGTTTCCCGCCAAACTCGCTGCAGAACGTGAGGAAAGCGTGGTCGTCACGTGGGAGTCGACAGTCATCCAGGTGCACGCACGTGTTCCAGAAATTGCCAATTAAACAATCTAACAGGAATGTTTCATTTATTAGTTACTGTTAGTTTCAAAATATTTGTATCTACCTATATATAAACAAAACCATACAATAATTTAAGTAGAGTAGAAATCTGCTTTTTTTTCTGATTTGCTTTGTTTATTTTTCACTTTATACATGAATGTACAAATAAATTGTTTATTTGCTAACGCACTGATAAAATTTTATATAATAGGGCAAAAAAAAGTTAAATAAAAGCGTTCTGTTAACTAGATAGCAATTATCTCTGGGCATCAATTTTAAAGGTTAAAAGAAAAAGAAATGGTAAAACTTAGCTCGTTAAACTGAAAAGGTATGAATTTTAATTGGAACTTAATAAACAAAAGTATTGCGAACATTCTCGCTCGTAAAACTTGTAGAATTATGTCATTATTTAAATGAAGCTCGCGTGCTCGCGCTTGACGACGAGGATGTCGTTACCGGACTTTAACCTATAAAGGGGAGCAAGAGCAACCAAAGTGGGCTTAACCTTGAACAGCCATTTAATAAAAACAAATAAATCACGAAACATTTTGAAATAATATATAATGAATTTAGCTGCCTATATAGGAGTATCAAATTAAATATAAAAAAATAATGTTTTGTAAGACTTTCAATCGATTGATAATGCCATAACTAGTGCTACCAAATACATTCTGACGAAAGTAATAAGAACTTTTTTTTTATACTAAAATTCCAACATTTTTGAGAAATACTTATTACAGACAACTCAAAACAGTCAATAATATTTTTATGTTCATATTGAAGCCCAGAGGTCAAACATTTTGGTTACTTCCCTTTCACAGTAGATAGGGAGATAATTATAATTTAACGTGGAGTAATAAATTATGCTATGTTATGTACCAGGTAATTAGTCGAATAACAAATCTGATCACAAGTTCCTTGGGTAAAGTTGTTCAGTTTATAGACTTGAAGCAATATTAAAGGGATGTGAAGGAATGAAATTTTACTGTTTATAATAATATTCCTAATGCAAAAAGAAGGTACACAATGCAAAGAAAATATCGTTAACAAAGGCGTGCTTATATCTATAGAGATACCGCATTCAGCTTGTTTGTGAACTCACCCAAAAAATGTAATGACGAATCTAAGTGGTGTAAAATAATTTTATGGAAAAATAAAATTTATGCCTTTTATTGTGCCAACCAATTTAATATGACAAATCTGATATTAAAAAGGGACGACAAGAATGTGTACATTCAACTCCTTAAGACAAGTATCTACGGCATAATCCACGGAAACCGATAAACTATTTAAAGGTTATAAACTATATAAAGGTAATTAATAAATAGTATAGTGAGCTCGCGGGATGCTACATGTTCTCACCTCTAAAATTCGAAATGATGATGAGCCCTTGGGGCCCGGAAGCCAAAAATTTATTAAAAGACCTTTCATCGCGTTTCATCGAGACCACTGGCGACCGCAGTCCCGGCAGTTTCCTGGCTCAAAGAATCAGGTAAGCCATTCAGAGGGGAAATGCTGCCAGTATCCTGGGCACCTTAGATCAAATATATTAGTATGGCCGGGACGCGCTGGACGAAGTGTTTGTTTTGTGACTGTACTAATATGTATGTAGGTGTATGTTATTGTATGATTTGACTAAAAGTATTAATAAACAGTACAATTATGATGTAAGCATAGTATTTAAAATAAAATAATAACTTTAGAAAACTTCATCGGTTTCAGGATACTTATAAGTATCTAAAATCATATACGATATGGTGGACTTCTTACTAGTGCTATGAACTGTGGTATGTCACGTTTCTTTCGGGTAAACGACAAATAATTTAATAAATATCTACTGAAGCTACGTCATGTCCGACGATCGTGGTTGTAAAGCTCATGAAATCGTGAATGAATTATCAGCGTCAGAGGTATACGTAATCATAATTCAAGCGGTGTGCCGAGCTGCGAGTATCCTCAAGTTGCGTGCATCTTCGTCCTTCGTACTTTTAGTATAAAGACTCTTACTTATATCAATTCAACATCATTCAGTTCAACTGCAGCTCAGTGAACCAATCAGCCACCAAAATGTTCAAACTGGTAAGTAGAATAAGTGTTACCTGTCAATCCTAAGTGACTATTGAATATCCAGTAACTGATGATGTTGCTCATTGCTCCAGAAATCATTTACAGGTATAGTGTCATTTAAGTAAATAATAAAATGATTGCCAGCATAAATATCTAAACGGCAACAGGTAAAGCTGCCTGCCTGTACACTTCTTAATATACTCTTCTTATCTTGATGTTCTACTTTCAGATCTTCTTCGCCAGCCTCCTGGCCTTCGTCGCCGCTAAGCCTGGATGGTTCGCCCCCGCGGCGTACACTGCTGCCTACACCGCCCCCGTGGCCGCCGCGTACACCGCCCCCGTCGCCTACTCCGCATACACCGCTCCGTACGCAGCCTACTCCGCGTACCCCTACGCATCCCCCTACGCTGCCTACTATCTGCGCTGAAGATTTCAAGATATAACGCTCCAGGTCTCTTAAATAAAACATATAAATTTAAATGCCACCAACGAAATAAATTATAGTAACAACTCACAACATTTTTCATTTTCCTAGAAAATATCACCTGTACATTTGATATTTGAGAAATCATCCTAATAATTAAGCATAATAATGCAGCTAATATTGGTCATATCAGATAGGTAACTTGCAAGACAGGTGAGGTGACTTGTCTGCATGCCAATCTTGTTTTAGTTTTAAAGATATAATTAAGTAGTCGCATCTGAGACTATTAATAATTTAAGAACTAATTGGCGACAATTATATTCAATGTTAAAAGAAACAAAATAAAAAATATTTATTACCAATGTTCGAACCCTTCGGTGGGATGTATATGAGCTGTTAATGATAGGATGTTATTACATCACTTAGATCCGTCATTACATTTTTTCAAAACGTTTTGAAAACGAAAACATTCTTCTATATATACTAGTATAGTACTTTTGTATATTCAATCTATAAGGTACAACTGGTACAAGGCAACAGAGCAGACCGACACCACTACGACAAACGACCAATTTTAGAATTAAAAATAGTGTTTTAACGGAAAAAATAACAAGGTGGCAGTTAAAGCTTATTAATAATATTTCTTGCGCTATTCATCCGGATTGTCCTATGGAGCCTGCCCACGCTGCGCCTTCCGGTTCGTGGTCGCTACTTGGGAACCATCCTACCGTAGCATGGTCATTAACATCATCATCATCCTAGCTTCTTGTGAAGTGGATGTATTTTGGGTTAGCTGATGAACACTCTTCCATTTCTACAATGTCGTGAAATAAATCGTGAAAAAACATTTAAACATCCATCGGGAAGTTTAAATGTTTTTTCAATTTCTTCTTAGGTATCGACCTAAGAAGAAATTCAAACGCGTTTGTGAAGTCGACCACCCGGTCGGCTGGCTGGCGGGCTAGCGTATTCAACTAAGGATTAACCGATTTATCGAGCTCCTTGGTGGGGGCGTTATGAGTTGATGATAACAACAGCTGTATGAAATATAAAGTTTTTCAGATGATTTTTTAGGAATGTAATATTAATACTTTCCGCAGTGAAAAAAAAATCTTATTTATAGATTTGCTTGTGCATCCAAACCCTTCAAGCCACAAGCATCCAAACCCTTCAAGCCACAAGCATCCAAACCCTTCAAGCCACAAGCATCCAAACCCTTCAAACCACAAGCATCCAAACATACTTGACATTTATTTGTAGGTAAATTATGAAATATCGCATGTTATTTTTAACTAAAACATTACAAACAGTAGCATGTTTGCATGTTTGCATTTTTTGAACCAAATTAAAAAAAGTCATGCTAAAAGATTGATAAATGTGCACATTATGGATATTGGCAAGTGATCGACGATCCCTGTATCTAGAAAAAAGGCATTTATGAATTTGAATTATTAAAAACATCAATTTAAAAACGTTTTTGTTATTTTAGTTAATCATCAGCACAACTGAACGACAATTGCTATCGGATAAAGGTCTCACCCAAGAACATGGCGTTGTATATGAAAGCAAACATAATCCTGTAAGATTCTAGATTCTGTTAAATAATAATATTAATAATATATTTATTTATCAAGGCAAAAGACCCATTGTAAATGTACAGCAAAAGCAATACATATTACTCAATAAAATAAAATAAAGAATAAAAAATACATAAAGTGAAATTGAATAAAAATAAAATAAAATTTACTGCTTACATAGTTGAAGTAACAACAAATTGGTTCCGTCTTCTAATAAATACGATTTCTATGAAGCTTGATTTATTCAGATACACTTACAATATTACGAGATAAATTTGAAATTCATATTATTATGTCCTCGCAAGGTCGAGCTGGCTATGGACCAGATGGACTAGCTTAGTTTGTAACTTAGTACAAACAATTACACACAACTCCACTGCGATTAACATAGTCTTACTAGTAGCAGTATAAAATTATCTAGAGTAATAGAATAGAATATCGTACATACTCTTACTATAATATTATAAATGTGAAAATATATTTGGTGTTTGGATATTTGGATGTTTGTTCCGCTTTCACGCCTGAACGGATTTAGATGAAATTTGGAATGGAGATAGTTTGTACCCTGGATAACAAATAGGATACTTTTTACGGGAAAAAGTCTTGTTCCCGCGGGAAATTCTTACATAACGCGATCGTAGCCGCGGGCGGACAGCTAAAATTATTTATTATATTCGGCCCCGTAGCCCAGTTGGTAGTACGCCTGCCTACGAAGCACAGGGTCGCGGGCTTGAATCCCGCGAAACTACAATAGTACACACAATAGTACACATACGATTTACAGGAAACTTTTTGTAATCATACAATTTATAAAATGTATGAGTTTCCTAAAATACAGGAATAAACTAAAGTGCCCCTAAAATTCCTATTTAATACTTTTGCGTTAATTTAAAAGCTAAAAAACTATACGTTTATTTACCATGGTAACGGATTGTTGGGTTTTTTCTTTACACACTAACATATCTGAAACTCTCCACCACTTTGAGCGCTAAGGGAAACTGTCTTGTTGAGTAGCAACTCAGTCAGCAACCCGTTTTCTCTTCTTCAGGTAACTATTATCTAAAGCAAAAGAGTTCCTTGGGGAGGCCTTTGCCCAGCAGTAGACGTCTTTCGGATGAAATAATGAAAGCAATAAAAAATCCCTTTACGTAACTTTGAACAACTTTACTTACTTACTTTACTTACCTTTTTTTAACTTTCTTTTTTAACTTTTTTTAAAAACTTTTATACAAGTAATTGAAATATGCTACCACTGTATGTGTTTTTCCATAACGGTGACCCTACTTCCAAGTTTTCAAGCTGAATTTGTAATATTGTTTTGAAGTCTAAATAACCCAGCGAAATTAATTATTAATAATTTACATCTTGCAAAATGTGTTAGTATTTTTTTTAAAACTCATATTCTTATTTTATGAAATTTATAAATTTCAGCATTTTCTTTTTTAACGGTCCCTCCACCGGTAATACAAGACAATAGCGCGGCTCTTAAGTTTATAAGACAAGAGGAATTTCCGACAAGAACAAAATTATCAGTCTAAGACAGTCGTAGCCCCTAGCCCAGTGTGGAACAGGCGCATTGACCTCCACTCTGCTGCAACTGCTGCTGCCGTACTCGAGCCACGTGCGAACTGACCTCTGATGCAATACTAAATGGAGTACTCGTGTTGAAGGGATTGTCTTGCACTGTAGTGAGACAAGAAATAACAGAAACAAAACGTATAAGACCAATCCATCATGTATGAATATATAATAATGCATAATAACTGTTTTTAGTTCAAGGTGTAGTATTTGTAAATTTTGACAGAAAAAGTTCTGGAACATTAGCAATTTAATTGCTAACAGACAAGGATTGTATATTATTTTTATTAGTTCTTATTTCAAAAACAGGTATGCACCTATTTAATATAATACTATGACATAGTGAGATTACTCCAAAGCCTTTAATTTATTTCAAGCCGTACCTTTTACCTCTTTTGTCGAAAAAAACAAGTACCCACTTAATCAAATTTATTTTAAAATTTCGCTAATCTCTAAAATATATTTTAGTTAGAATGGTTCTCTCTCATATGTTTGTCAACATATGTTTATCTTTGTTCGTGGCAACTCCGATGCGTAAGTAAGTAGGCATCCCTCGTATCTTCGTGAAACATTTTCCTCCATAGCCAAAAGAAGCAAGTATTTAAACTGATAGCATCGCGTTCAACAGTATCATTCTCGTATTGACCCGTGGAATAAACACAAACAACCAACAAAATGTTTAAACTGGTAATGACTACTAAAATATCAATTTTTCTTCATCATAATTCTAAAATTAGTATTCATTTCATAGCTTAATTTGTGATGATAAATTATCCTAATATTATTATTTTGTCTTCCAGATGTTGATTTCTTCCCTCTGCGCCTTTGTGGCTGCTAAGCCTGGTATCCATTCCGTAGCTTATCCAGCAGTAGCCGCTGCATATGCTGCACCCGTAGCAGCAGCGTACACCGCCCCCGTAGCAGCAGCATACACCGCCCCCGTAGCCGCAGCGTACACCGCCCCCGTAGCCGCAGCGTACACCACCCCCGTAGCAGCAGCCTACTCTGCCCGATTAGCGTACCCAGCTCCCATCTCTGCTGCTTACACGGTACCAGCGTATTCAGCAACAGCTTACACTGCTTCGTACACCGGACCTGTGGCGTACTCAGCACCCGTGGCAGCTGCGTATACGGCGCCGGTAGCAGCGGCATTCCTCAAAAAATAATTTAACAAACATTTAACATGACTGATAATACTCCTAAATAAACGTCGGATGAAACATTTACATTATTGTTATGTTTATAAATTTAATCCCGTTGCCGCCTCACCTTCAGACAGTAGATTCACTCTACGATAGTTTCATATCGAAGCGCTTTCACTTTCATGGCGAAATACATACTCTGCTATCTATTCTCCGCTACATCACACTCACACCTATCACATTAATTAATATTTTGTGATTGGATTAATACCAACATATAACTTTTTACGGCATAAAGTCGTGTTTCCACGGAAAAAAATTGTACATATTTAACTCGTTCATTTCGCTTACAGTACAAACTTTTGTGAACATGAACAATACGTAGACAGTTAAAAATAAATGTGTACACGACATCAACAAACATAAGTATTGTCATTGTAGAATCTAAATAAGTACTTAGGTATGTCTCTGGTCTGGGTAAACCCAATGACGCCAGCTGTGAACTACGCAGCTCATGTGGACAGACCAACTATATTATTTTGTGTGATGATGGCCCCGCCTCATTTTCATAACAATGGATTACACTAAAACTAAGTTAAGGCTGCCACACACAGGCTGAGCGCATCAAACATCATCATAGTCAAAATCATCTTATAACCATTTTAATTTCTCAAAAAATAGTATTCTATTTTTTGAGAAATTAAAATGGTTATAAGAAAAAGAAAAAAAGAAAGACAGTAGTTTTTCAGTTTTAGTACGTTAAACCTACTACATTTATTTTTTGTATTTGTTGTATATTCTGTACCTAAATAAAAATGAATCGTCGAAATATACGCGCATATCTTCCGAACGACTGCACCAATTTTTTATGTTATGTTGTGTTGTGTTCGTTATAGTTAGGACAAGGTTTGAATGACAGATTTTTTAAATTTAAATTTACAGGAAAAGCCCGAAATTATCGGTCTACACGCGCGAAGACCAGAGTGCTGATCAATCAAAATCTTCCAATTATTTCGCAAAAGCTGTCATGGCTGCGATTCTGTATTATAGATAAATGGAGCAAAGTAACACATTAGTATAACAATAGGCTTATGAATAATGAATCGTGTTATGATTATGACCGGATCGATACATGTTTGCTGACAATAATGGAGCACTAAAATAGAACCGCCTGCGATGTCTGCGTGTTATGGCTGGTGGGAAACATTGCACAGTTTTGGGGTGAAATTCAATCATCATTGTCATTATGTAGCTTCGTATGCAACATTTACATTGCACTTGACATAAAGTCGATACACGAAAACTTACGGCGCTCTCTATTAAAATAGACCCTGCATTGTGGTGTACAAATGAAATTGAAGATTCTTAAGTACTTTGTAATATAGGTGAAATGAAAATGAAACATATTTAACTTTTTTATGTTACATCTCTTAGTTTCGTCATTACATTGGGGGGTGACGGGGGGGGGGGGGGGTGAGTTCCTTACACAATGTGCAGACTCTGTGGAGAAAACTCTCCGAAGGTACAAATATAAGTAGCAAGATTTGCTGTAGGATAAAAGTTAAAGCCTTACTATAATTTACGTGAAATATGACGTTGTCCTACTGAGAGACAAACAGTCAAATAAGTCCATTAATAGTCTAAAATTTTGATATCTATAAAAAAAACAAACATTACAGATCCAGGATAAATAAAATATTTGAAAGCTCGCACATCTTAACAGTTTGAGTTTGAGAATATAGCACTTATATTGTACGACTGCACCAATTTAATAAAATGACCAAACATAATTTTATATACTAGCTAGGTAACATGCACTTCAATTAAATTAGATCATTTAGATTCGTTTTACACTCGCTATCATCATTAATATTTATGTCATCTCGAACAAAATTAATAGATTACATAAACTACTTTGTATTCCTTGTGATTAAGTCACCTACTTATTATACCTACTTGTTAAAAAATAATATTTAGACACGAGGTAAAGTAGGTGGTGACTGCATCCAAACCAGATGTATAAAAACCAAAACACGAAAAAACTGTTTGCTACGATTATTTTTTGCATTTTTTTTAAAGCTATAAAGGGAGAACTAGTTTTGGATCAATACCTATACATCCGGGTTACTTGATCTCATAATGTAACTTGTGGTCATTTAATCACTAATAGTCGCAATAAATCAGTGTGTCGGAATGGCAAATATTTTTTGAAGATATCTGTAGAGTGCGATTCGTAGCGCGGGTGTCTAGCATATTGTACTGGCTACTTTACTTATCGTAAGTTGGATTTTCAGATTTATAAACTCGTGAATAGGTACTAAGAGTCTTATTTATGTGCCCAAAGTTTACCTAAAAGGAATCTATACAAAATAAAGGCCACAACATTTTATTTTAAGCTTTCGTATTTATTAAATTACATTCTTATGTAATCTTATATTTAATTTAAAAACATTAGATATAGAGTTCAACAACTTACAACGACACTCGTACACGCGATAGTGATGTAGTAGAACTTGTATTATGGTCGGGTGATAAACAAGTTCAAGGGCGTCGTTTGATCGCCGATTGACAGGTGACATGGCTGGACACCATAATGATAGCTACCATTACATAGATCCAGCCAATGTAGCAATACTTATTTTATGAAAATCTAATATATCCATTTCTAAACAAAATAAAGATTCCCATCTATTCGAAGTCTAAAAAGCACCAAAGGAGTTTTTCATCTGAGGGAAAAGTAAAGCGGTTTATGGTTTATATCTATCTAATCTAATAAGGGGTTTATATCTATAAAAAAAGTTAAAAATACACAAATTTAGTGTTTTATGTTTTAATAATTTTAGTTTTGTTTTTAGTTCAAAAGTTTTTTTTTTTAATGATAAATCAAGATAAGTAGCGTTTGTGTAATCTATGACCGTTTGTGCATATTATTTTAGTTTGATGTTTAATAAACTTGGAGATAATTTATTTATAATTTAGGACGATCCTATGTAGTGTAAAATAATGTAATTTGATTAGGCAACATCATCTCTATGGCTAGCCTGCTTCTATGAACAAGGCATTGTGAATGTTATTTAAATTTTCCTGTGACCGCATACATCGAATGTTCTACTCCACTCTAATGCGAAGCTAGATCCTTGCTTGATTCGGCAGCTATTGACGACTACTGCCAAATGCCAATGTACAGGTTGTTCTAAGTTAGTTTTCCTTTATCTTATACTGAACGGAACTACCCTGCTTTGTGAGGGACCAAACTTTGTTAGTTTTGTTGATAATACACTATAACTCTCTTTTGTTTCAGTTTTCTTTTTTTTTACATTCTGTTGATAAGAAAAGTTATTTATTTGGCAAAGAAGAAAAGCAAGAGAAGAATATATTAGTTCTTATCGCTATTATTCAAGGTATGTTTGAGAGGACGTATTAGAACAATAATTGGATTTAAAAATATAAAAACCGTTAGAATTAATTTTCCACCATGTATAGGTACATATATAAATAACTTAAAGAATGTGAATTCTAAAAAAATGCTCCATTTTAAATGTTGATATTTAGATACTGTGGGCGTAACAGCAGACAGATAAAAAATCTTTATCATTTTAAATGTAAATCGTTTTTAACAACATTAAAACGCAGCTATTGTTTGGTAAATATGCCATTGGGTAGGTGATCTTATTTCAATAAAAAAACAAACATTAGGATATTATCTGATCGTTTCCGAGATCGACACAGTAGGTACCTATGAAACGCATTTTTTTCGTCAAAATACTACTTTTTGTGATTACTGTTCCGTATTTTCAATATAATTAGGTTTTAGTTGATATAATTAGCACAAAGCAATATTATCTACTTCAAATTCTTTCTTTTTATTATTTTGAGAATGGATCAGTTCACAATATCCTAATGCATTCTGCGTGTAATGGAACGCAGCCTTTTCGAATCTGGAAGATTACCCCTCCTTAAAAAAAATATATATATAGCTACTACCGCGGACGGTGCGCGATGCGCGACGCTTTGCGCTTGCAAAATATATACTAAAAAGTCAAATAAATACCCGAAATCGATTTAAAAACTGCACGAGCTCACGATAACTACGAACACAGCGACCGAAACATTCAAAATCCATCATCAGCATAGCAGGGCCCTGGTCTTCGAGGACTTCGCCGAGGGTACACAGGTGAGTGATTGATCCATTTCTTAGACAATTACAAATATATAAATAAGTTGCTATATTTTGTTGGTATTACAATGCATACATTTTTTATTTAAATGTTTTTGAAATACTTCTAACTCGAGAGTAGGTAGAAAATGGTGTTTTCCTTTTAGGTATTGTAATATCTACCTGATTTATGTAGTTATTGATTTATGTGATTTAACACTAAAATAAGTGTTTATTGTATGAGACGATTCAAGTTTAATTGGGACATCCTGTCTCGCCAGCGTACCGCATTATTCAAGTCATGTGCGCGTCCCGAAGCCGCACGTAGCGTCCCAAGGTGCGCAGGCGCCGATTCCAATACAATGGGGTCATCATCGTCTCCTTATAAAATACCTACCAACTTGCCAACAGTCAGTGTTGACGCACAGTTTAAACAAACAATCCAACAACATGTTCAAGTTTGTGAGTAAAATTTTGATAATTTTAATAAATTCTAATAAAGTGAATAGGTACATATTGAGCAAAAGTAAAATATATAAAAAATGCTACTAGTGTTACGCATAGATAGTTTCTCATCTCATTCATTGTGTATTTAAGTGTATTCAAAAAGCATTCTGCACTGAAAAACTTTTAAAATTTAACTTATTAAATGTTTTGTCTATTCTTAAATCTGCTAAAATTTTGCATAATACTTCTAAAACTGCCTTGTTTACCAAAACATACTTTTATTTTGTGCCAATTAAGACTGATAGATTTTATTAAATACTAAATGCAAAAAAAGAGTCTAATGTATACAATAGTAATATTTGAGACATAAAATAATTTTATAATTATAAAGCGAATAATTGAATATTTTTTTCGATCTTGGACCTCCTCCTTGTATTTCCTCATCAACTATGCTACCAAGCTCTGTGACCTACGACCAACTCTTATCATCGCTTTTTGTTTAAATGTTCAAAGTGCTGTTTCGTGGATCTTTCACAGAGCTTGGTAGCATAGTTGGTACCCATAACGACCAAGGTTAGCCGAGGAGATGCAGTTTCGAGTCCTGTCCAAGATCCTCAATAATAATAAGATATTTTGTCAACAGACTTAATCTATAACAAAAATAATATATATAAAATAATAATTTTATTTAAACTGTCGTGATTTTACAAACACTCAAACATACAAACAAACAAACTCTTGCGATTTGAGACCTCTGTCAAGGTATCCTGGCAATGACTTTTCTATTGTCATTTTTTTTAAGTTCCCACTGCCCACACAAGACAGCAAATTTGCATTTCAATCGTACCTATTTATTCCGTATACTTTAGCTAGACTTTAGCTTTCAATGAGATTTGAAAAGGCTCTCATAACAGTGTGAATTGTGTAAAGTATTTTAGAATTTCAATACTCCTATCCTTACTATAATTAGATTGTCTATTTATAGAAAACAACAGCAAGCAGCAACTGGAAGATGTTATCTATTTGTAAATACTGTGTACAAGGACGTTTAGTCTAAACGTCCTCGACTGTGTATATTTCCTTTTTCTATTTTTTTTGTTGTTTTTATTCTTTTGTTGTAAGTTTATGATGTTATATTAATAAACCTCACCCAATATCTAACCACAGCATTGTTGAAAAATAGTTGAAAGCGGAACTCAAAATAGATTTCAAATATTGGCATTGTTTGAAATATACGCGGTCATGAAACATAATATTGTGTCCCATGACAGGTATACCGTCGAAGGTAGAAGACACACATTGAACGTTCCGCGATTTTGTTGTTGTTTTTTTGTTGTTTTCGTTTTTTTTAAGGTCTCGAAAGTTGTCGTTAGCCGGTCGGTTACTTCTGACTGACATGTAACCTAACCTAACCTATACAGTTTTCTTATTTACTTATTAACCATTGTTTTTCCACAGCTGATTTTCGCCGCCTTCTTGGCTTTCGCCTCAGCCAAGCCGTTGGTGTACACCGCCCCCTTCGCAGCCGCGTACACTGCTCCCGTCGCAGCGGCGTACAGTGCTCCCGTCGCGTACCCAGCGTACAGCGCCTACTCCCCCTACGCGTATTCGGCCTACAGCTACGCAGCACCCTACTCATACTACATTTGAACCACCAAAGAATGACGCCGTTTGTTTAATATATTTATGAGCAATGTGCAATTCAATAGGAGCTTGAATGAGGACTACTAATTATCTTTATGCCAAAATAAAATTGACTTTTACCTCAGTTTTGTTGTTGTTGTTTATTTAGCACCAAAAAGAAGTAAAATTTATCAATTAAAAATACAAACCTCTTATGTCTTGAAAACATGTCTTAAAAACATATCTTAAAAACTACTAAACCGATTTTGATGAAACTTGCATTGTTAAAAAAAACTTAACTAAATAAAAAAAACAATTTAATTTCTAGTTTCTAAAAAATGCGTTAACAAAATTTAACTCACCGGTTTAGTAAACCACATAGACTTACACAGTACGAATATTTTTCATTTCCATCAATATAACATACATATGGAAGGGTAGGGTAAAATCGATAACCTAATTTTTTAATTCGGTAAGAAAAAAAAAAAAAAAAACGCTCCTCTTCACAAATGGCCATGATGGGCGATTAAAATCAAGTTAGTGTAGAGGGCATAAATGTGTATTATCGGCCATCATGGCGTATGATCGTGTGCAATCGCCACAGTGTCGGTACATGAAAAGATAAATGGCAGCATGATTGTGTGGGCGTCCACATAATCGCCGATAGCTCAGTACGTTACGTCAAAATTTTTGTCTGTGGCGTGGAGAAATTTTTGTTTACATACATATCTGCTGCAAAAATAATGGTTAGGTGGACGAATGAAGAAACTTTTAAGTTCATTGAACTTTTTTTTTCTTTATGGCACTAGTACCTAATCTTTGTGTCGAGTTTTTAATTTACTAAGAAACAAAGGTAAGGAAACTATAAATATCACGAAAAAAGGAATGGAATTGAAAAATGGAAAGGAAAGTGTAAGTATTATAAAAAATATATATATAATAAACAAATATTATCAAAAATCACCTCGATATCCATCTTCAATAGACGTCAGTATATGACAGTAGAGAGTCAGTAAATGAATGTGCACCATTGTGTGGAGAGTAGCCCGATCATGGTGGCGACGATGGGCGATCATTTGATGGGCCATCATGGCCATTTGTGAAGAGGAGGCTTAAATGCTCTACTACTCATTATAATGTTATTTTTTACTACACCTAATCACAGAAATAAATTATCAGTGCGCATATACTATTAAACTTTGCTTATTTGGTGTATATCTGGCATTGACAGGAGGCTTCCTCAATTTTATTAAATTTTTATTACATCAAAAGTTCAATAGAGTAGGTAGACATATAGACTAGTTTTGCCAAAACAGCCTTGAGTTAAGTAATGTATGACAGAATCAGTTGTCATTAAATTTCTCGTTCGAAACGCATGCCATAGCAAACTCGATCTAATATGTATAGCAATAGTAAAAACGTATATTATTAATATTAGATCAACTCTGATTTGGGATGGAGTCCGGTTTTTAGATATTGGTATAAAATGGGACAGTTTGATGAGCAGTCATCATTCAGTCCACGGCAGTCTGAAAATATACCAAAATGTTCAAGCTGGTAAGTAGGATTTATAAAAATCTATAATATAGTAAAAATTATCATCGAATACCTTGAGTTATGTTAGCGAATATGTAAAAAAAAAAAGTTATCGTAAAATAATTTGTAACGAACATTATTAGGATAGTGAGTGACATGTCGGCAGGTGCAAGTAGGTAATATCATAATGTTATGAATAATCTACAAAATTTGTTCTCCATTTTTTTTAAACATGAATATGGATTGTTCTCTTTCTGTTAGTAGTGTGACCAATTAGATCCCGGATGCGTGAAACAGCGACCTAATTTGCATGTCTATTTATTTAAGCCGTTTGTTGTCTCCCAACCGTATTTTGACGATTATCGCAAAATATTTTAGTGTTCAACGGTTTTGAACCATAATATTTGAGAATATACCATGATTAATAATATAACTTATATTTATTTATTAATATCAGAAAAGAAAATGAAATAACAAAAGAAATTATTACATCGCTATGCCTCTGAAACTTATAATAAATATGTATGTGTATTTTTGTATTATATTTAATCTAATTGTTTTATTTACAGGTCCTCGCTCTTGCCCTGGTTGGCCTGGTCGCCGCTAAGCCCCAGTGGGCGTCAGTGGGCTACACCGCCCCTCTGGCCTACTCCGCCCCAGTGGCTTACTCTTCCTACTCCCCCGTGGCTTACTCTTCCTACTCCCCCGTGGCCTACTCTGCCTACACCGCCCCCGTTCACCAGGTCGCGCAGGTCGCTCACGTCGCCCCCGTCACCCAGGTTGCCCACGTGACCCCTGTCACCCAATACGCACGCGTTGCCCCCGTGGTCTCCACCTACGCTGCTGCCCCCGTGGCTAGCTACGCCGCCCCCGTGGCCAGCTACGCCGCCCCCGTGGCCAGTTACGCCGCCGCCGCCCCCGTAACCAGCTACGCTGCTGCCCCCGTAGCTAGCTACGCCGCTGCCCCCGTTGTCTCCAGCTACGCCACCGCCCCCGTGACCAGCTACGCCGCAGCCCCCGTTGCCTACGCCGGAGCTTACGGATACCCCTCTTACCTCTGGAAGAAGAAGTGAATGAGTGATCACAGTTACTAAGTTTATAGTTCGCACCTGTTACATCTAATCTTCTTCATGGTGCTATGCTAACGCTTGTTAAATAGCGCAGTGAATGATGAATTAGCAATAACCCCCTTGTTAAGTATTTTTAAATATTAAATGCGAAGACATCTGATGTACAGTAAATAAACAACAACTTTTCTACACAATTTATGTTTTTTTGTTACAATCAAAATATTTGGCATTAGGTGTAATTGTGGAAATATTATTTTATCATGCTAATCTATATGTCCGAAAGGTCTCATTATTTCTCAAATGAGCTGCCTTTGTTTATTTAATACAATTTTGACAAGGTCAATAGGAAAATACATTCGGGAGCATTCGTCCATCTTTACTGCTGCGATTATAGATTCTTTTGTTTTACTTGAAACCATTCAGTAAGACCTTGACAATACACTATTCACATGCGACTCTTTTTCACTTACATCCATTTGTTAAAGTATGTCTGTTTAAACTGCTCCAAATATATATAGTGTCTTACCTTTGAGTTCCTCAGTGCTAGTCAAGTGTTTACCAACTAAACAACTAAATAAATTGGAATAAAATAAAAATGTGGAAGGCACTGTTGGTAAGTTTTGCAAAATATTTCCTATTAAATCGATGATCTGTATGATCATCATCATATCGTGTGAGTTATAAGGGCGATGACCGACCCTAGTGTCAGAATTATAGACCCGCCAATTTGAGTGATGATGGTTATATCGACTTATGTACAGAGGACAACACATCAAGCTATACACCACCGGAGCATCGTGAGCGTTGGTAGTTAATATCATCTAGTTTGCCACAAAACGTATACCTTGATGTTCTGTCCAAGTACATAATATTGGTAGTTTATATTTTTTACACAAGGCCGTATCAAGTGATGATTTGTGTGAACCGGTAGTTTAATTAATTCTAAATGCAACACCGAACCATCTGGATTTTGGATACCTACGCATAATATAATATAGTAATCTAAGCGATGATTAGTTTTCTGGGGAGCCGTGTGATGTGATGTTGTTTAAACGCAATTTCTTACAATTACAACGACGATAAATATCTAAGCATACTGATTGATTTAATGTTTAATGTAAATCATTTGCAAGTAGAAAGTACACAGTAACTTAGAAAAAAATAAAAAAATATATAAAAATTATTACTTGATTAACGTATGGTGAACCTCGGGATGTCACCACACCAACCTAGCACTGTATGTTACAGAACTTCTATTTCATACTATGCAGATAGGTACGTTTATTTTGGCGCTCAAATATCGAGAGGAAATCTGCACAATGCATACGTCTTCGAAAAAAAGACGTACGTAGACATAGCGGTCAAACTTACAACACCCCTCTTTTTTGCGTCGAGAGTTAAAACAACGAAAAAAACAAACAAACAAACGAGAAACGATGTCGTGACAAATATAAGCTGATAAGATAAAGTGCTCCCGTCCTTGAGTTGAGATCTACCTACCTAAATAGTGTCGGATATACTCAAAAAG
This sequence comes from Carpatolechia fugitivella, assembly GCA_951230895.1. NCBI lineage: Eukaryota > Metazoa > Arthropoda > Insecta > Lepidoptera > Gelechiidae > Carpatolechia > Carpatolechia fugitivella. Next base: position 8,264,065 of record OX579658.1, read on the forward strand.
CCAGTTCACTATGAGAGCTAAAATAAATAAAGAATAAAAACCTAAAACCCTAATAATTATATTTCGTAATAAATCGTCCAGTGACAGTCCTTCTCAATATTGCAGGTAGATTTAGTCCACCCGAGATTCTGATATGTCACAGATTTTTTTTCCAGAAAAATATTTTTTGTGATCGTTTTTTTTTCAGTTTTATTTCATTAGTTCAACATAAGAATACGGGTACACCCTACATTTTAGTATGCACCTGTCACTTACAGCCTGTTTAAACTCTTCAATTTCCAAGCTTGAGTTAAGATAAAATAAACAATAGTCTTATTACAATAATCTTAGAATAGAATAGAATAGAATATACTTTATTGCACACAAACAATAGAAAAGATACCTATAGAATAGATACCTATATCAAATAAATCATTTAAACCATTATTTAAGTAGTCAAATTAAATACAACAAATAGTCAAAATACAACAGTCAATCAGTCACATAAAACTATCAAATAGCCACAGAAAATAACGAAAACAAAAATTGGGATCTTGACCCTTTATAATAATATATAATATAATATGCCCTTTATTCACCAATTTAAGTATTAATAGGTGCTGTTTCCAGAAATAAAAATTAATATCTACTATTGGCTTTGTAGTATAAATAGTAGAATAAAAAAAAAAATTGGAATGTGGTAAAAAAATCTTTAAATATTTGTCACCTATGGGTGACACTGGGAGTTGAAGAGTTGGGTTGACAAGTTTTAACTTTTTAAAAACCAAATCCCTAGGTCACGATTTCCTTGGCAGTGGCAGCCTCAGCGATGCCGGACCCAGCCCTGATCTACGGCGGCGGCTACCCTTACTCCGCTGCGCTGCTGGCTGCTGCGCCTTACTCCCCGTACGTCCCTCTACCATACGCCTACTCCTCCGCCTACCAGGTCCAGGACTGGAGCTCTCCACTAGTCGCGTCGCCCTACACTGCGTACCCCTATGCAGCCTACCCTGCCTACTATAAATGATAAGCATTGTGATCTTATTGTAAGCATTAACATTTAACCCCAAAGATGTATTTATTTATTTATGAAACTTGAGGCTAGTAATAAATTGTGTTAAAATTATTTTGTACATTTTATTTGTCGCTATGCGGACTGATTTTAAATATACTGATATTTAGAACACAAAGCCATGGAAATTAGAACTTAAAAGCGTTTCCACATTATCCTATCCAATATCGGTAGCGGACAACGATAGCCGATGTGCTGTTTTCACATATTTCCGATAAAATCGTTCCGATACGGCCATTTGCTCGATAGCTTAGTGCGGGCAGGTCATAATGATAGACCAGAAAATTGTATTTGCTGTATCTATTATATTTGAGATGCAAAAAGAGTTCGGTCCATAGACAGTATTGTAATTGGATACATCCCATTTTGTGGAAGCTAGATATACAGAGGGAGCATTTTATACTCTTGTTAGCCAGCTACAAAACGCTCTTAGAAAGTTTTTTAATTAATTTTGTATGAGTGAATCTAAATCCGATTATTTACTTGCTGGCTCTGCACACACAGAGAAAATTTAGATACACGTATAGCACACATATAAACACTATCGTTCGACGGCTCACGCTTTTACTTGCCCCAATATTGTATCGGCGGCGTCCGATACCGATCCCGGATCGGATATTGTGGAAACGTTCTTACAAATTAGATTATGCTACAGAAAGCTAGTCTATTTATTTATTTATATAAGGTACACCTGCAGTACGCAAACGCAACATTAAAAAGAAACAGTGTAAACATAGGTTCTTGTTATGTGTTGTAACTGAACATCTCATCCCTAAAAATAATAATCAAAATTGGCCGTTGATCATCTAATAACAGATCCTTTCTACGTTGTGAGAGTAACCCAAACTCTTTTAGAAATTTACAATGTGATCGTCTTTTTATTATGTTTTCTAACTGCGGAATTACACATAGAGTCGCCTACTCAACTTCTATGTTATTCCTATATACTGATTTGTCCCTATCTCTCGCCCGAACACAGGAGTATCAGTTGCCAGCCGGCGAGCAGCCTACTCCTGATTACCCATGTTCGCGGACTGAAAGAATAAAGTCACCAGGAAATCCCAGAGACTTTATTAAACAATACTAACTTCGTATTCTGAAAAGAACTTCGAAGTTTATTGCTTCTGCAATAAGAGCCCAGATTCCTGAAATGGATCACAAGGATTATTACATGATATATGTAATTTAAAAGGTATAAAAAGATGGCTCCAGGACTGCCTCAGCGAGTCCTTAGAGCCGGCGACGGGTGTGTCGTCTGTAGTTCTGAATAGAACTTCTAGTTCTTAGAGGAACTTTCGTTGAGGGGCATTTCCTCAACAGAATGATCAATAACCAAGTTTCTCTAATGATACTTCCTGGAGACGACCATCCTAGCTCTACGCACCGGGATACCCTTTTCCTTAAGCTATGTCAACCGTATTGAAAAATACAGTTACATAATCTCTCTGTGTCTTCCATACTACCATCACACAAGGGATCCAGCAAGATCTAGCAAGATCCAGCCCTGACGAAGGAACTAGTTTTAGTTCCTTCAGCTAGTTGATTGCTAAGACCCCAGATCCCGAGCAAGACAGCAGTCTAGCAGCAAAGACCCGATACGCTCACACCTTTACAGCAAACTAACTGTTAAAGCATTTACGAGACGAGTGAGAATAAACGCTCCACCAACGCGCTCTCTGTGAGTCACTTCCCACTCTGTCCTTCAGAATGCTCCTGTCCTCCCCTCACCACAGAGGTGTAGGAAAAAGGTTAAAATAATAGACAACCCCGAAGGATTGTCTACAGCGGACTCTGGTCCGACCGGTGCGCCTTAAGCGATGGAAGGAGACCAAAGTCTCTTCGTTGAAAGCATAAGCTTCTCGTGGTAAGCCGAAGCTAGTGGACTACGTCCAATCGATACTAGCCGTAGCGTTCCCGATACGGCTGAGCCGCTGTGGTAACCTTTTGGGAGGCTAATCCCGTCTTCCACCGAAGTGTCCAACGTATTGCGTTCAAGGGTGTGTTTATAGGATAGTCCACACGTGAACCAGCGCCTATGATGGTAAACCATCTTCCAACAAGCAAGCTCGAAGGGATGACCTCACAGCTGCTACTGACTGTGGGTCTCATATCTGGATTGCTCCTGCATACTGGATCTACGTCTATCTGAACGGTACCGCCAGGGCAGATCTGCTCCAACTTCATATCTCCATATATATATATCTCCGCCGCGCGTCTCCGTGCCTGAGACCGCATATGAATCTAAAGACTCATTTCAGCTATCGCTCTGAATATAGCTTTACAGCCTTCATCATCGCTCGTCCAGTCCACTGCTGGACTATGAGCCTCCTCTCCTTGCAACCATATGTGTCGATATTACATCGCACAGTTGATTCAGTAATAAATCATACATGATGATATTAGCCAGAGCTGTCCACGTCCAGTTTCTCGTTCTCAATTAATAAACTCGTTCCAGTATGCCTCTTCACAGACTTATGTCTTGAAGGAAGCCACTATGTCCTCCGCTATCTCCATTATCGGGGTTAAGACTTGAAAGACCATCATCGACACTAATCAGTCTGAGGTCCACCGCACACGGCTGTGGACAAGTCCCCATCCGCGGCTATGTATTCAAGTCGCTGTATGCGTCTTTGGTCAATCAGCGGTTCAGAGCTAGACATACAGTGGTAGCGGCATTCATAGCAGCCCGATGGTTACTCCACATCTTCATAGGTCAGATACGGAAATCTCTCCACAGACTTGCGTCTTGAAGGTAGCCACTAAGATATTGTTAACTCCACTATCGGGGGTAAACTTAGTGTACTTATCACGCCTAGGATGCGACCCATACATCAGCGGTTCAGAGCTAGACATGCAGTGCCAACAATATCATAGCAGCGATAGTTATACCTCGTCTTCATGCGTCAGATAAGGACTCTCTATGAGATGGTCAAATATAGTGCATTATATTGATCAGTTTGATCCAGCGGCCGTGTCCGCTTTCATTAGGTCATCTAGGTGCGTCAAGCCTATGATTCCCTTGATTTTCATTTTTGACCATCTCGGATGGGATATGTCATCCATAGAGGCATAACTAACCGTTCCCATATCAAACAGGCAGCACGCCAGTCTTCAGGGACCGAAATCCCGTCGAAAGGCAGTGAGAGGCTGTGCAGCGCCTGCGACTTTAGGTTCGGCAATTATTTCACTTGGTTTTCCAAGTATAGACTTATATTAGTCTATTTTTGCACTTTTATAATAATGTCAATTTTCTTGAACTTAACGTTCCGCCAGCCATCTATTCCTAGACGGCCGACTGCCTCCCACCATGTATATTGGCGATACGCATCGACGGTACGCGCTAGGTCAACAGGCCCTTTTCCTAAACTTGTTCGATATTTCTGAAACTCACAATGCGAACGTATCTCAGTCTATGCACCCCAAGTATGCATTTAGTTTTGCATTATCTCTTTTAGTTCCTGAGTTATTAATTTTAGAAATATCAAAAATGTCCAATACAAGAACACATTAAAATTAAAAACATTCATTACAAGAACGTAATAAAATTAAAAACATTCAATACACGAACGTATTAAAATTATAAAAATTCATTACAAGAACGTATTAAAAAAACAAAAATTCTCTTAATTCGTCTCGAATCTTTTATTATAACTTTCTCTATGTCTTACAACAGACACACGTTGTTCTACATAGTTTTAATTTACATTAGGGTCGGGGAGTTACAATAACTTTCTCTATGTCTTACAACAGACACACGTTGTTCTACATAGTTTTAATTTACATTAGGGTCGGGGAGTTACATCCAGCCCCAAAGTTTTGTTGAAATTCATGAAGACAAAAATTTCCATCAGCTTAACTTCATTTGGAAAGTATTTCATGTGTTAGATTAGGACTACTATTATTTCCCTCACTCGAGGTACTGTAGTTCTATCTCAAGCTTCTGTTATCTTTCCCTCGCTTGAAGTACTCACTGCAATGTTTACAGGCTTTTGATTAAAATATGTATCTTAGAAAAGATGCACGACGCAATGAAAAATAGTCATACACACGCGAAGAAAGGAAAACAATATCAACCAGTAAACCTGGGATCTGGTTCTCTCTCTCGTTGCACGCGCGCACGAGTACTATACAATTCCGTGTGTATGCACCTCTTTTCTAACCGCATTTTTATTGTGTTTACGAACACGCAACGTTCGACTCGGGGCGCGGATTTTTACCCTTCTGCATCGAACATTCTGCGCGACGCCGAAACATCAGCGCATCGTCGTCGAGCCGACGATGACGCAATTCAGTAACGGATATTTTCGTAATACGCACCGTCGCAGCATACAATACATATGCAGCGGCATCGTAATACGTTAATGATCCTTTCGCAGGTTCCCCGACAGAAATCTGGTTACGACTTTTTCTTCCTCTGAATGATCAGGTTTGGTCAACTTTCCAGCAACGCTGACGACCGTGAAGCCACCGCGTGTCGGTCCGAAAACCTCACCAAATCATTCAACTTTCGTCTTTCCCTCGCTCGAGGTACTCACTCCATTGGTTTCAGCTTCGCGTTTATATTTCCCTCACTCGAGGTACTCACTCCATTGGTTTTAGCTTCGCGTTTATATTTCCCTCACTCGAGGTACTCACTCCATTGGTTTCAGCTTCGCGTTTATATTTCCCTATCCTAACTTCTAACCTAATCATGTTTAAAACCCTATAGTGGAATTTTCTATATTCCCCTAGCTAACAAAACCTACACAACTCTAACTTTCCTAACTCTCAACTAAATCCTAAATTATCCATCTGGCTCATTAAAACTTCTACCCTAGTGGCTACGTCCATCTCCGTCAACCACACCTATATTAGCACAATCCTAAATTATCCATTTTTTATCTAGCTAAATAAAACTTGTACCTAAGTGGTTACGTCCATCTCCGTCAACCACACCTATATTAGCACAATCCTAAATTATCCATTTTCTATCTAGCTAAATAAAACTTGTACCTAAGTGGTTACATCCATCTCCGTCAACCACACCTATACAAACCTAACCAGTCCAAATTAACAACAATAATATTAATAACATTCTGTGGCTCGCCACCAACCACATGTTAATTAATTTCCTAACTTGCCTTTTGTCTTGCTAGACTTTTATTGTTGGCTGCGCCACACACACACAATTTTTACTACATTACTTAAAACGAAACGTATCTTTATTTTATGTATGAAACGAAACGTATTCCTACCCCTCTCTCCTCTCCTGTACCAGTCAAAGAAAAAATGGCGTCCTAATCGCTTCAACTCGCGCGCCGCTTAAATAAAATTGTGAAAATAACAGTGTTTTCTCAATTAAATAACTTAAAAATCTAGTGCCAGTGTTGTGTAAACAATTCATAAAAGATAAACCATAAGTGAACCTAAAAGCAACTCTTAACTTGGAGAAGCCCTGGGACCATCTCCAGCGCCTGAACGTCCACATATCGAAGGTACCCCTTTTTCCCTTACCGGCCTCTCCATGTTTGGTCCTTCTCCCCAATTCCCTTCGCATTCCTCATAACATCTCCCTCAATTTACTCTTATTATTATTCAAATCTCATAACGCAATTAAATTCAATCCGCCATTTCACCCACGCACGTTGCAAGTTTTTACTCGTTTACATCTTCACGCACAACTCTTATTTCTTATTAGAATCTTATTAATTCTTACATATTTACATAACATTATATATGTAAGATATTATTTACGCATTCTAAATTATATTTCATTAGAAATATTATTCGCTCGCTCATATACCTACGTTACCTTCGTTTGCGATCATTTCTCTCACCCACTCTCACGCAATACTCGTCCTTACACTCATACAATTACGCATCATATTCGCTTGAGTTCTCTTGTAACACGACCGCGTGTTTTGTTTATTTCTCTCAAATTACTTGGTAATTTCTATTCCAATTGTTCATCATGGGTGGTAAACGTGGAAATAACTCCAAAGAAACCTCTAATGATGAAAACAATGACAGTTTTGTGGCAGATAAGTTGAAAATTGTTATGCTCGAACAAAAACAACAAAGTTTGTTCGAAATGGCTCAAGCTGTGTATGATTTAAGCCTAAAGGTTTCTGACCCCGCTATTCGCGCTAAATTTCTCGCTAGAACTCAATCTATCGATAAAATTCGATCCGATTTTATGGAAACGTTAGATAAACTCATTCTTGAAATTGTCACTGACAATCCTAACGTTAAACCGAATTATAGTCCTCTCAATGCTTTTGATGAGTTGTATTGTCACATTAAACAGGCAGAAACTAACCTGGTACAGCAGCTCGATGACAATAAAAAACAAATTGATCATTTAAACCGCAAACTCCCCCCGCTGCAGCTAGCAAGTTTTGATGGAACTCCTAGTAAATGGCCAGTTTTCTATGAAAATTTCCGCAACTTAATTCATACTAACCCACGCTTATCAAACACTGAAAAAGTACAGTATTTGATTGGTTGTCTCTCTGGCAAGGCTTTAAATGTTTGTTCAGGTATTTCTGGTACCGCTGAAAATTATGAAGTAATCTGGTCAGCTCTCTTGGATAAATATCAGGATGTCAGGGTACAAGGCTCTCTGTATTTAGACCAAATGTTGAAACATAAACCTAATCAATCTATTGATAATTTCTTAGAAAACTTTTGTTCTGCTGAAGCCGCTCTCCGTCGCTTAGATATTGATGATTTGTCTGATTTTGTTATAACTCACATTGCACTCTCTAAATTAGACAAGGACACTATGAACCTTTTTGAACAGAATCACAGACAGACTGACATTCCTTCTTTTGATGATCTTAAAACATTTTTAAAAGAACAAAATAAAATTCAAACTCTCCGCAGCCCCACTCAGTCATTTCAAACTCAACAAAATAAGCAAATAAATAAACCTGCGCCTAAAAATAAAACTACTCAATCATTCTTCACTCAATCTGATAATAATTATCCCGCGTTCTCTCAAAATCAAGATAATAATTTTGCCACTTTCTCTCAAAGTCAAAATAATAATTTTCCCACTCAGTCGCAATCTCACTCATGCAAAGTATGCAAGTCTAGCTACTCTCATCCTCTATTCAAATGTGAATATTTTTTAAATAAAGATCCGCAAACACGCTTCAATATTGTAACTCAACATTCATTCTGTAAAAACTGTTTGGGTTTTCATAACACAAATTTGTGTAAGTCGCAAAATAGATGCATGACGTGCAACCGCAAACATCACTCATTATTACACTTCGACTTTTCTCCTAATGATAACAACCCTTCTCTCCCGCGTTATCACCAGTATGCGTCATCGCCGCAAGGTGCTAGTGTCGCTAGTCGTGCTCCTGCTCCCGCCTCGCAGTCGCAGCCGCCGCCCCCCGCGCACTATGCCGCCGCGCCCGCGTCGAGTACCTCTCGCTCGCACCCGCAGCCGCATCCGCGCGCTCCCGCGCCACAGCCGCCCGTTAATACGACGACTGCGCGCGTAAATTCAAACGCTGATAACAATAACTTCGCGCTTTCCGTAACTTCTCCGCCGCGCACTTCAAATAATACTACTGTTCTGTTGCCTACCGCTTCGGTGCATGTTTATAATAACGACAAACAGAATAATATTCGCTTGTTTTTAGACACAGGTTCAATGAGTAATTTTATTACCAAGTCCTGTTGTGAACGCTTAAATTTAAAAGTTACTCCCGCGCCATTAACTGTTAAAGGCATAGGTCAAACAGAAAGCAAGTCATTCGGACTTACTCAGTTTAAAATACACTCTCGTTTCGATTCACGTTGTTCTTACACCGTCCACGCTCGCGTCATTGATACTATCACTGACTTTTTGCCTAACGCTGAAATTGATCAGTCGGAATTGTCTCATTTACATGATTTACCAATGGCAGATGACCATTTTTACGCTCCCGCTCAAATCGATTGTCTCATAGGCAACGAATTATTCCCACTTTTACTCGGATCAGGCAAAGTAACCGCGCCTAACTCATCGGTAGTTGGTATACAAACAACTCTCGGTTATGTAGCTATGGGTAAAGCCCAATGTACCTCCTCATACTCTCACTCATCGCACTCGCTCATACAAAACACTCATTCTCTTAACTCAAACGCAACCACTCACGCATCTAACTCTAACTCACTCACGCACTCTTTAATCTCGCATACTCAATCGCAACACGCTACCCCTCATTCGGTTTCTCATTCCGATTCACACTCAAATACGCAACGCTCGCACTCACAAACTCAAACTCATGTTCAACTCACTTCCACGCAATCTCAACTCAACGCACCACTCACTGACAAATTGTTCTTTTGTAATACGTCAGAATCTCGCTCACTCGATTATTTAACCCAACGCTTCTGGGAAATAGAAAATGTTCCGGATAAAAAACATTTCAGTCCTGAAGACGAAGCCTGTGAACAAATATTTCAAAACTCGTACTCACGCGATGATACCGGTAGATATACTGTCGATCTTCCTTTCAAACTAGAACCTACTGAGTTAGGTAACTCATATTATATTGCCCAACGACGTCTCTTAAATTTAGAAAATAAATTAAATTCCTCTGATTTACGCTCTGATTATAACGCTACTATTCAGTCATACATTGACCAGGGTTATCTATCAAAGGTAGAAGAAGGATGTTCACCCTCGTCTTATTCTAACGCTTATTACATGCCGCATAGGGCTATCTACCGTCCAGAGAAAGAAACATCAAAGACACGCATTGTTCTCGATGCTGGATGTAAAACCGCATCAGGAAGATCACTTAATGATTTACTCCATGTAGGTCCTAACTTACAGAGTAATATCTATGATTTACTCTTAAGTCTACGCATGTTTCCTATAGCCGTTACGGCTGACATCGAGAAGATGTACTTCCAAGTCAAACTCTCTCCTCAACATCAACCATACCAACGCATTCTCTTCCGATTCGACCCTAGCTCTGATATAGATACCTACCAGTTTGATCGAGTATGCTTCGGTGTATCAAGCTCACCTTACCTCGCTATGCGCGTCGTACGCCAACTCGCCGCAGATAGTCGCGATACCTACCCTCTCGCTGCTTACGAGGCAGAAAATCATATGTACATGGACGACTATGTCTGCTCGTTACCCACTCTAGAGACCGCTGAAAATACCTACCAAGAAATGGTTGACATGTTCAAGTCCGGTGGTTTTAATCTAGTAAAATGGATTTCTAATAACAAAGAACTCATGTCGCGCATTCCTTCATCACGTAAAAGTCCACACGCTATTAATTTTGACTCAGACGCTAATTCCGCTACAAAAATAGTAGGTATGCAATGGCAACCCACTGACGATAATTTTGATTTTCAAGTAAATATTGATTTCCCTGATAAATGTACTAAGCGCTCAATTCTCTCTACTACCGCACGTTTATTCGACCCGCTAGGTCTCATCAGTCCAGTCGTCGCGTTCATGAAGCTGTTAGTTCAGGAGTGCTGGAAATTAGAGCTCGACTGGGATGACGAGGTCCCTGACTCTATTTTAAATAAATGGATAAAATTTCATAACGAACTCTCTCAATTACAAAATTTAAAAATACCGCGTCACGTCGGAATCACTCGCGATCTATACATAACTCTGATCGGCTTTGCGGATGCGAGCGAAAAGTGTTATGGTGCCTGCGTGTACGTTCGCGTTGATACTGATGAAAACTCTAACGCTCATTCAGTAAAACTCCTCACTTCAAAATCTAAAGTCTCTTCACCAAATAAAACTCTAGCTCGCTTAGAACTTTGCGCAGCTTTACTGCTCGCAAAATTAATCGCTTCAATTCGTTCCGTTTTTGAAAAACGTTGTAACATTCGTGACATTTACGCATTCTCTGACTCGACAATTACTCTTACTTGGATTCACTCGCCCGCTTATAAGTTTCATACTTTTGTCGCTAACCGCATCGCTCAGATTAATGAATACTTACCTGCTTCTCATTGGTTTCACGTTCAAGGTATTGAAAATCCCGCTGATATTGTTTCGCGACCTGTAACTCCTCAAGGATTAATTAACAACACACTCTGGTTTCATGGCCCGCAGTGGCTCTCCGCTCCTCTCGACAATTGGCCTGTAAAAGAATACAAAATTAATAATAATGAAGAATCGCTCGAATCAAAAACTATATCTCTACCATTACAAACTATGTCTGAAAATACTCACCCAATTCAAACTCTCGCCGATCGTGTATCTTCTTATTCAAAATTCTTACGCTCTCTCGTATACATTTTGCGCTTTTCAAAATTATTAAAATCACATGGAACAATTTCTGTTGACGACTTAGAACATGCTGAACTTCACGTTTTACGTTTCGTACAAAACAAACATTTCGCTCAAGATATTCATTCCTTAAAAAATAATAAACGCTGTACAAATAAAACAATTTTAAAACTCAACCCTTTCATTGACAACAATGGCCTGCTTCGCGTAGGAGGAAGGCTTTCTCATTCTCAATTAAAATTCGATATTAAACACCCGATATTACTCCCTAAAGATCGATTAACCTCACTTCTCATTGAATATCAACATAAAATTAATTTACATACTGGACCCGCGCTACTTTTAGCTCTACTCAGACAGAAGTATTGGATACTCTCTGCTCGCAACATCGTTCGCAAAGTAGTTCATGATTGTAATACATGTTTTAAATTCAAACCTCGCATCACAAATCCTCCTATGGGTGATCTTCCCGCTATTAGAGTCTCACAAGTAAAATCTTTCGTCTACACCGCTGTAGATTACGCAGGACCGTTCTTTATAACACATATAAGACATCGTGGAGTTAAAAGTCATAAAGCATACGTTTGTTTGTTTGTATGTCTCACCTCAAAAGCCCTCCATTTGGAGCTGGTCTCCGACCTTAGTACAGACTTATTTCTTGCCGCTTTTAAGCGCTTTATAGCCCGCAGGGGTCCTGTTTCTATAATGTACAGCGATGGAGGTACTAATTTCATTGGTGCAAAACGTAAATTAGATGATATTTACACTCTTATAAACTCAACTGATTTCGAAAACTATTTAACTAATTATTTAACTCAGAATAAAATTGAATTTAAGCACAGCCCGCCTTACGGTCCCCATTTTAATGGTATCAGTGAAACAAATGTTAAATCTGTTAAAGCCCATTTATATAAAGCTATTGGAAAACAAATTCTTACTTACGAAGAATTTAACACCATACTCATTCAAATAGAAAGTTTATTGAACAGTCGCCCGCTATGTATACTCTCTGATGATCCTTCCGATCTATCCGCATTAACGCCAAATCATTTTCTTAATGTAACTTCATTACGATTTTTACCCGCCGAGATGATTGACTCTAACATTCCTGAAAATAGACTAACTCGCTATCAATTATTGAACAAAATAGTACAAAGTTATTGGAAACGCTGGAATTTAGAATATCTTACCTCTTTACAACAACGCGAAAAATGGAACTCTCCATCAAACCCTGTTACTTTGGGAAAAGTTGTCATAATTAAAGATAATAATACACATCCTATGTTTTGGCCTCTAGCTGTTGTTACAGATATTTTCCCTGGTAAAGATAATATAATCCGCGCAGTTAAAGTTAAAACTTCAAGTGGCAGTTACGTCCGACCGGTAACCCGACTCTGTCCATTACCGTGTCAATAGTTTATAGTTTACTCATCAACTCATAACACATAGATTTAGTTTTCATATTATTATGTATACTCTTAATTATATTTAGTTTTTTACTCAATGTAGAGGAAACCTCTAGGCCCCCCGAAGTTGGCTGCGCCACACACACACAATTTTTACTACATTACTTAAAACGAAACGTATCTTTATTTTATGTATGAAACGAAACGTATTCCTACCCCTCTCTCCTCTCCTGTACCAGTCAAAGAAAAAATGGCGTCCTAATCGCTTCAACTCGCGCGCCGCTTAAATAAAATTGTGAAAATAACAGTGTTTTCTCAATTAAATAACTTAAAAATCTAGTGCCAGTGTTGTGTAAACAATTCATAAAAGATAAACCATAAGTGAACCTAAAAGCAACTCTTAACTTGGAGAAGCCCTGGGACCATCTCCAGCGCCTGAACGTCCACATATCGAAGGTACCCCTTTTTCCCTTACCGGCCTCTCCAATTGTTTTAATCTGGACTTAATCTCTACATTGGATTGTGCTACTCCCTAACTCCTACTGGTGCATAATTTCCTAACTTGCCTTTTGTCTTGCTAGACTTTTATCGTTTTAATCTGGACTTAATCTCTCCATTGGATTGTGCTACTCTCTAACTCCTATTGGTGCATAATTTCCTAACAATTGAAATAAGACATTAAGAACCATTTAGAACTCAGCGTCTAATCTTTATCGCAACAATATAACATTATAATTAACTGACCTTGAATTTGTGTCAGTCAGCCCCCGAACTTTTGTTGGTTTGCACAGCCCCCCAACAATTGATGTTCTGACCATTTGCATGGGGTTTATGTGAGCATTATACGATGTAAATCTGAGTGTTTCGAAAAGGAGTCTCCACCTGTCCTACCCACATCGAACTAGTTCCAACGGTTGTCTACGCAGCCATTAATTCGCTTAGATATGACAATGTCCCTCCATCTGTTCGGAACACAATTCTCGTACAGCCCCCCAACAATTGATGGTCTGCACACTTGCATGGATGTTAGCATTATACGATATAAATCTGAGTGTTTCGAAAAAGGAGTCTCCACCTGCTCTACCTACGTCGAACTATTTCCAACGGTCGACTTCGCAGCCATTAGTTCACCTAGATAGTGCAATGTCCCTCCATCTGTTTGAAACACAATTTTCGTAGTTCTGCTTGCTAGACTTGGTTCGCTTCTTCAGAAGCGTTCATGATTCATCCAACTAAAGGTGCAAGTGGCAGTATTGTTCGGTTCTGCGTTTCGGACTAACTTGCGAGGCATGTTGTCCGTTTTAAACATAATGTTATAAAGTGCTTCCTAGCCTTTCCTTTCTCTTCTATGTCTTTTTGCGAGGAGGTTTTTGCGCCATCTCTTCCTCCTCGCGGCGGTCCTCATAATATGAATTACCGCCCACTATCATGCACCAAAATCCCTATTCACCTACTTGACTTTTATCACTGTCTAGAAAGTCTTTCTAAAAAGTTCTTCTTTTGAAGACTCACTTCAAAAACCATCTCTCTTCATCCATATTGATCCATCTATTATTTCCCTCGCTCGAGGTACTGTGGAACAATAACCATCTCTCTTCATCAATATTGGTCCATCTATTATTTCCCTCGCTCGAGGTACTGTGGAACAATAACCATCTCTTCTTACTGATCCCCTCATCAGTTTTCGAAGACTTACTTAAAAGTTCTTCGTTAATGTGCACAATGTGCATCATTCACTTGCTTGCAACTACTTCTCTTCCATTGCAACGACCCAAGTGTTAAGCCAATTAACCCGGCGAGTTTGTCGAACTCACTGAAAACATTTGTTTACCATCAACAAGACAAAAACGATTCCGCCCGGAATTAGATGAGTTCCACAATAAAATGACAAACCGCCACTAACCTTGTAGTTGACGCGCAATTCGCTAGAGCATCGAAAACGTAAACGATACAATCGTCAGTACGCTCGACACCCAGCTTTTAAACGACTTCTGAATTTAGCTTTTTGTGATGTACATCCGAAGCCGTAGAGGCCCCTGAGACATCGCTAAATAAGTCGACATTGTTACAATAAATGTTGAAAACCGTCTCCGGTCTTCCTTCTCCCAATCTTCATCATCAAATATTTCGCTTTTACATTGTTTATTATTATAGTACAATGACACTATTTATTTATTTTTTACAGTGTCCCCAATCACTGTTTCATGAACAAATCATGCCTATGTTTTTATTCCTTGAAGTGTCCTATTCCACTTCTTACCGTGTCCCTCTTCACTGTCTCATGAATGACTCATGCCTATGTTTTTATTCCTTGAAGTGTCCTATTCCACTTCTTACAGTGTCCCTCTTCACTGTTTCATGAACCTTCTATAACAATAGAAAAGTTTGTTTATAACCATAGTAACTTAGCAAACTAAAACTAAAGTCCTCATGCACCACTAACCAAATATAATTCGGTCTGTAATACACAAAACCCGTTTCAATCTCTATGTCCTATGGGTATTTTTAGACATTCACATTGTAAAGTTTCTTTCCATTTCACACGCAACAAATTGTGGCTTATAGCCACCGTTCACGATACAATTTAGAATATCCTGGTCACGGCACCAAATTGTAACTGAACATCTCATCCCTAAAAATAATAATCAAAATTGGCCGTTGATCATCTAATAACAGATCCTTTCTACGTTGTGAGAGTAACCCAAACTCTTTTAGAAATTTACAATGTGATCGTCTTTTTATTATGTTTTCTAACTGCGGAATTACACATAGAGTCGCCTACTCAACTTCTATGTTATTCCTATATACTGATTTGTCCCTATCTCTCGCCCGAACACAGGAGTATCAGTTGCCAGCCGGCGAGCAGCCTACTCCTGATTACCCATGTTCGCGGACTGAAAGAATAAAGTCACCAGGAAATCCCAGAGACTTTATTAAACAATACTAACTTCGTATTCTGAAAAGAACTTCGAAGTTTATTGCTTCTGCAATAAGAGCCCAGATTCCTGAAATGGATCACAAGGATTATTACATGATATATGTAATTTAAAAGGTATAAAAAGATGGCTCCAGGACTGCCTCAGCGAGTCCTTAGAGCCGGCGACGGGTGTGTCGTCTGTAGTTCTGAATAGAACTTCTAGTTCTTAGAGGAACTTTCGTTGAGGGGCATTTCCTCAACAGAATGATCAATAACCAAGTTTCTCTAATGATACTTCCTGGAGACGACCATCCTAGCTCTACGCACCGGGATACCCTTTTCCTTAAGCTATGTCAACCGTATTGAAAAATACAGTTACATAATCTCTCTGTGTCTTCCATACTACCATCACACAAGGGATCCAGCAAGATCTAGCAAGATCCAGCCCTGACGAAGGAACTAGTTTTAGTTCCTTCAGCTAGTTGATTGCTAAGACCCCAGATCCCGAGCAAGACAGCAGTCTAGCAGCAAAGACCCGATACGCTCACACCTTTACAGCAAACTAACTGTTAAAGCATTTACGAGACGAGTGAGAATAAACGCTCCACCAACGCGCTCTCTGTGAGTCACTTCCCACTCTGTCCTTCAGAATGCTCCTGTCCTCCCCTCACCACAGAGGTGTAGGAAAAAGGTTAAAATAATAGACAACCCCGAAGGATTGTCTACAGCGGACTCTGGTCCGACCGGTGCGCCTTAAGCGATGGAAGGAGACCAAAGTCTCTTCGTTGAAAGCATAAGCTTCTCGTGGTAAGCCGAAGCTAGTGGACTACGTCCAATCGATACTAGCCGTAGCGTTCCCGATACGGCTGAGCCGCTGTGGTAACCTTTTGGGAGGCTAATCCCGTCTTCCACCGAAGTGTCCAACGTATTGCGTTCAAGGGTGTGTTTATAGGATAGTCCACACGTGAACCAGCGCCTATGATGGTAAACCATCTTCCAACAAGCAAGCTCGAAGGGATGACCTCACAGCTGCTACTGACTGTGGGTCTCATATCTGGATTGCTCCTGCATACTGGATCTACGTCTATCTGAACGGTACCGCCAGGGCAGATCTGCTCCAACTTCATATCTCCATATATATATCTCCGCCGCGCGTCTCCGTGCCTGAGACCGCATATGAATCTAAAGACTCATTTCAGCTATCGCTCTGAATATAGCTTTACAGCCTTCATCATCGCTCGTCCAGTCCACTGCTGGACTATGAGCCTCCTCTCCTTGCAACCATATGTGTCGATATTACATCGCACAGTTGATTCAGTAATAAATCATACATGATGATATTAGCCAGAGCTGTCCACGTCCAGTTTCTCGTTCTCAATTAATAAACTCGTTCCAGTATGCCTCTTCACAGACTTATGTCTTGAAGGAAGCCACTATGTCCTCCGCTATCTCCATTATCGGGGTTAAGACTTGAAAGACCATCATCGACACTAATCAGTCTGAGGTCCACCGCACACGGCTGTGGACAAGTCCCCATCCGCGGCTATGTATTCAAGTCGCTGTATGCGTCTTCGGTCAATCAGCGGTTCAGAGCTAGACATACAGTGGTAGCGGCATTCATAGCAGCCCGATGGTTACTCCACATCTTCATAGGTCAGATACGGAAATCTCTCCACAGACTTGCGTCTTGAAGGTAGCCACTAAGATATTGTTAACTCCACTATCGGGGGTAAACTTAGTGTACTTATCACGCCTAGGATGCGACCCATACATCAGCGGTTCAGAGCTAGACATGCAGTGCCAACAATATCATAGCAGCGATAGTTATACCTCGTCTTCATGCGTCAGATAAGGACTCTCTATGAGATGGTCAAATATAGTGCATTATATTGATCAGTTTGATCCAGCGGCCGTGTCCGCTTTCATTAGGTCATCTAGGTGCGTCAAGCCTATGATTCCCTTGATTTTCATTTTTGACCATCTCGGATGGGATATGTCATCCATAGAGGCATAACTAACCGTTCCCATATCAAACAGGCAGCACGCCAGTCTTCAGGGACCGAAATCCCGTCGAAAGGCAGTGAGAGGCTGTGCAGCGCCTGCGACTTTAGGTTCGGCAATTATTTCACTTGGTTTTCCAAGTATAGACTTATATTAGTCTATTTTTGCACTTTTATAATAATGTCAATTTTCTTGAACTTAACGTTCCGCCAGCCATCTATTCCTAGACGGCCGACTGCCTCCCACCATGTATATTGGCGATACGCATCGACGGTACGCGCTAGGTCAACAGGCCCTTTTCCTAAACTTGTTCGATATTTCTGAAACTCACAATGCGAACGTATCTCAGTCTATGCACCCCAAGTATGCATTTAGTTTTGCATTATCTCTTTTAGTTCCTGAGTTATTAATTTTAGAAATATCAAAAATGTCCAATACAAGAACACATTAAAATTAAAAACATTCATTACAAGAACGTAATAAAATTAAAAACATTCAATACACGAACGTATTAAAATTATAAAAATTCATTACAAGAACGTATTAAAAAAACAAAAATTCTCTTAATTCGTCTCGAATCTTTTATTATAACTTTCTCTATGTCTTACAACAGACACACGTTGTTCTACATAGTTTTAATTTACATTAGGGTCGGGGAGTTACAATAACTTTCTCTATGTCTTACAACAGACACACGTTGTTCTACATAGTTTTAATTTACATTAGGGTCGGGGAGTTACATCGTACCATAATAGGTAACACAGCATTTGAAAAAATAATGAACACGATAAAATCAATGAATTTAAATTTAGGATTCTAAAGCAAAAACTACTTAACACAAAACAAATACAATATTTTACAAGTATATGGTTTCAGATAACAATAATTGTTAGGAAAAATCCTCTATCATCTATTACATACTAATTGTTTCAGTCTTGACTGACTAACAAGTGTAAATCATCTGTCTTATTTCCAACAAAAAACTGTCTTATTTCCATTTCTATCCAAAACGAAGCGTATTTAATATTTAGAATTTAGAAAGCAAAAAATGAGAATACAGAAATAAAACCAAAATATCCTACCACGTCTTAGTCGAGATAGAGTCAAAGTACTTTCAGGAATTACTACTGAGAACAAAGTCTGTATATTTATCTTATTTTTATTCGTATAAGTAGGTATCAAAAGCACGCTAATAATTAGAACTGACGATTTACAGGTGTGTGTCGTAAACTTTAAATTAACTAACATTAAACATTATCTGTTTGCGACTCTCATAAATAAAGCACAAGACACTAAACAGCTCTAACCACTTGTTTTTTTTAAATAAAGAGGCTGCACTAGCAATGAAGGAAAAATACAAAATAAAAGTAATGATTATACATTATAAGTTTTCATTTATATAGAGTTGTGTTGCTGTACTTCTATGATAAATAAAAGTAATTTTTAGAAGTGGTTTTGTCTTAAACATTTGCGACAAAGATATTGTAATAATTAATATGTAATTATTTCTATTACACTTATCTGCATAGAGTTTTATAAAAAAAGGAAGCGTGTACTTATCGGAGATTATACAAAAAAAATAAACGTTGCTGTCTTTTGAACCTGAATATTAAATATTAAAAAAAACTGCTATGCTATTCTTTAGAACTAAGAAGTTATTTTTCGAAAAAGTATTTGTAATTAGGGGTATTTATCAACTGTATAGATTGACAGAGCAGACCAGCAACTGGTCATGTTAAAACTAGTTCGGTGCCAGAGCCGGCTCTCGGCAACTAGCTTTCGAGCCAGTAGTCGTAAGGAGTAGGTATCTCTTATTAAAATGATAATACATTTAAAAAGTAAAAAAAAATATTATATAAGCTTAAGTTCTTTAGTATTAGCATTTCCAGTAGGAAATAGTTGATTTTATAATTTAAATCTGTAGCCAATTCTAAAAGTTTTGATTTTGTTGCTTTTTAGGAAGCATAGCAGTAAGTAACAAAGAATTTTGAATCGTTGGAATAATCAAACTGAATAATATAACTCAAATATATCTTTGCTTTGCTGCGTTTATGTCAGATCGTGATGCCGATAGACATGATTCAAGGAAATGAAATTTTGCCTGGTAATCTAGTAGGGGCCCCCTAGGCCGGCTCTGCGCGCTGGGAACGAGCACAGCCTGCGTGGAGATGGCTCCCTTGCACCTTCAAGGTCAGGCCGTGGTGGTCAGCGGTATGCGCGCACGCAACAGCCAATATAATGGCCTATGGTCAATATTTCAAAATGATTGAAAACTGAAATAAAACTGTTAACGATCAGTCCAGCAACTTGAATAAACGTTTTTGGCTGCCTATGAACAATGCTGATTTTGACACTTCTATCTGTCTCACAATGTCTATGGTACCTCATCCTGTAAGATATCTTTTTTTAAATATTCTGTATTGTAAAAAAGTGTAACGCGTTAAAAAAATGTAAACCAAACTATGTGTATGCTGCAAGAAAAAACAATGTCCTTCGTGGTCGTTCTAGACAGTATCTATCCAAATGGACCACGTCATGTATGTAATATTTCAACAACTATAGGTTTTGAAAACAAAAGTGCTCATTTTTTCACTAATATATTCTACAAGAAAAATCTAAATTTGCTCCGTGGTTGTGCTAGAAGCATAATATACCTACAGCACGACCACGTATCGTGTGTAGTAGTTAAAAAACAACTTTTTAGAAACTAAGTATTTTAAAATCTTGTTTTATGAATATTAGGATTGGATAGTGTGTTTATTTAATGTACTTGTCTACGGTTTTGTAGCGTTAGTTATTAACATTTATCTAAGTAAGTATCTAAGTAAGTTGTATATTTAGTTTTTTATATGCGGAAGCTTATTATTAGCCTCAGATATTGTATGTTTGCATTATTTACGTAATTTTAGTGCTGTTAGCTTCCCTACAATATTAAAATAAAATAAATAAAATAGAATAAATAAAATAAAATATGTAAAACTCTTAATATCGTCCGCGGTCATGTTAGATATTACAAAATATCTATTTTAACTTAGTGCTAAATATTTTACTCAGATACATAAACTTTATAAAGTTTTCATTTTGAGAGAACAAACTTTGCAAGTAGGTACGCTCACCTACTTTAATTAAATATTTCCCAGAGCTACAGTAACTTGTACTTGTGAGTTTATTTAATTATCAAATAATTGACTTCACTTTTCGAACAAATTATTGCTCCAGTGTTACGACCTTTGTCCCAGATAAGAAGCTCTACGTAAATTCTACAAAAAATATGGTTATTTAAGGATTTGTGATCGTTTTGATCCTGCATAAAGGCGTCCCAACAGGTCAATGCGATTGCATAGTACCAGGAGTATAAAGACAAGAGGACTTCTTTGCAGGACATCATTCCCTTTGTGAAGGCACTCTCATCATGTACAAACTGGTAAGTACTCTCTTGCTTAAATATTTCTGTAAACAGCCTACGAGACAACTTTAAATTAATACTTAATAGGTACTTTTCTTTGTGTGATACTTTCTAAAGCCATACACTCGCTTAACAAAGCTTGTAAAAATAATTATAATATTGTAGAAAGATCCAAAATTTTTCAAATAATTAAATCTTTAAATCAAGAAGAAAATTTGTTTTCGAGTTTCACTTCGTCAGTTGAAATGATTGCTATCTGTTTTATTTTGATTTCAAAGCCAGTGACTCCACTCCCACGATTTCTCGTCAGTGTAAAGCAAAGATGACGATGAAGAACGACGAAGACATAGCACACATATCTACCGGGTTATTTATATTAACAACCGCGAAAACGTAAAAATGTTTACGACGAAGAAAGTTAGACGAGGAATGTTATGTTCCTATGGACGGAACTGTGTGCTGCGCTGTGCTACGATACAATAAGCAAAATTACTTTTATATCTCTTCTGGTTAGTTAAAATATAAATTCGCAGACCCTAAAATCCTCGATTAAGTACCTAATCCTCGTTTGTAACTTACTAAGATAATTAAAATTACTTACAAAAAGCTTTTCTGAGTGAATATTTTTTTATGAATTCAGCTTTGTAGTAGGTATTTATTTTCCAAGAAATCAAGTCAATAACAGATAAAGAACTTTTACCAAAAACACATTGAGATATTGTTATTTACTGAGAAAAGTGACAGAAACTTACTTTATCTGTCGGTTTCAAATAAATTTTCACTTAACAGCCTTTCAATTATTATTTAAAAGGAACTGCTAATTCCATTCTGTGAAACTCTTGTTCAATATCAGATCATTGACTGGGATCTCTTTACATTTTTATTTTTATCATTATTTTGTTTTGAAAGGAGGTCTAAAATAATAGTAGCTAAGATTTTTCTGATTGTAAGCAATTAGACAAAAGAACCAATAATAAATTCGTCTAGAAAAAACATTTTTATTGTTTATTGTGTTAAAAATGGAAATAAATTATACGAGCACTTAAGATAAGAAAAAAATAACTACTTAGCATGTCTGCTAAAAAATATCTCCATGTGGACAGAACAGACATCTCGTCTAAACCCAGAAGCTCTAGTTTCGAATCCCGGTAGAGACACTATGAAAATATAAAAACCTTAAGAGGCTTCATCCTCTATTTGGTTAGGATATTGCAGGCTGAATCACCTAAATTTCCGAAAATTAAGATGATTCCGAAATCTAAGCAGTGCAGTCGGTCATACGAAAGATCGCAATCAAAACAAAACCGACCGGTCACCGACCTTACAACCCTTAGACGTCATAAACAGCTAAAATTTTAATTTATTTTTCATGATAAAATACACTAGAATTAATGCAACCGGTGGAACCTACTGTAATGGACCCACAGCAGATCAAAAGGTGATTAGACCATAATTTGATTACAGATTACTTTTCTGATGCTGGTGGCGACGGTGCTGGCCGCGCCGGCCCCTGAGCCTGAACCAGGAGCGCTCCTTGCACCGGGCCTCGCCCCCGCGATCTACAAGGCGCCTCTCTACCCTGCGCACGCGCCTGTAGCCTACCCTGCCTACCCCCCGCTGACGTACGGCGCCCCACTCGTCTACCCCTACCCCGCAGTCGCCTACAGCAAGATCTACTGAGGGAAAATCTAAACCAAGTCTGAGATAAACTATTGGCAGTGATGTTATTGTTCTGATTATTGACAGTTTGAGAGCATAATAAACTGCTGTTCCGCCTAATATTATGATGGTTATAATTTTATATAAGTGACCTACTGATACTGATATTTATATAAAACAAAATAAAAACTCATGATGGGTACACGATCACAATATTCTACTAATAGATTGTTCACTTTATAAAAGAACCAAATATATCCAAAGAACATAAAAATATGGCCCTTTTTACCATGGAAGATACAAATTTATCTATTTTATTCCTTGGAGAAAGTTATTCAACTACAGGGAATAACGCTTTCTTGAAATGTTTCAAAGAATTAAAAAGCCAGTATAAATATAGATGTACTCTTTATGTGTCTTCTTATATTTTCTTTTTTTTTCCGTTCAAAGACTTAACAGTTGTTACAAAACAATCACACCCCAGGTAGCAACATTTGTTTCTGCATTTGACATTAAAATATCTCCTTATAGAGCCTGGGTCGTTGGGCAGACGGGTCACTTTCAATAGACAGACCCTGGACGAATCGAAGAGAGTAAATAAAATTCATGGACAAACCCCGAATAAATAAATTAACAAAGAATTTGTTAAGTAAGTAGGTAGGTGATAAATACCAAACTATTGATCAGGGACGTAAATTACTGGGCAGTTTCTGTACTGAAAAGAAAAGTAAAATTATATAGGTACCTATACTGTGCGCGCCTTCGCTGTTACAGTTCATCTCTGAAGGCGAATGTTACTTTAAATTGTGTAATTTAAAAATCTATATTATCAGTTAAAATTAAGCATATAATATTACATTGATGAATCATTCGCACGAAGAAAAAGGTAAATTGTACAATAGTATTGGCTAGTTAGTTTATGCTTTGACAGTCTAAGGTTTCAATCGGTAAATCATTATAATGCCTAAATGACAGTGTTCCTTCAACAATCTATTGTCGCGCAGTAAGAATTAACCTTCACTGATACTTGATAGGGCATGACTCGGTTCCGCGTAGAGACAACAATGTGAGTTTACTCGTATGTGGGACGAGTGGACAACTGGATCAAGTTGCTTACTTATAAATGAAACAAAAAAGTATGCTGTAAAAACTATATTGTCGAGAATATTTGGCGTCGGTGTCGTATGTGCTAGCAATGCGTCATCGGTATCACTTGAGTTAGCGGAGGTAGTATCCGGAGTAGGCGTAGGGGTATGTGGCGTATGGGGCGGCGGCAGCGGCGTAGCCGTAGGGGTACGCGGAGTAGCCTGCGGCGTAAGGGAAGGTGCCGGTGGTGTAGGTAATCGCCTGGGGCTCAGGCTTGGGGCTGGCGAAGGCCAGGGCCACCAGGGCGAAGAGAAGGAACTGCAATCAAAACAAACCCAACTCAAACATCTCTTCAGTTTCGTGTCAAGAATATCACACAAGATAACGATTCAATAACGCCTGTGCAAGTTCTTTAATGTACACGTTTTAAGCTTTATTTTGATATAAATAACATGTCAGGCGCAACAATCTATTGTATTTTGTTCCATCGAAATAAATCTATGTATGATGATGGTAGATAGAGTGAGGTCGGCTGTCGACCTTACAACCCACACGATGAAGAAGAAGAAGAAGAGTGAGATCAAAGTATACGTACAAAATATATTATTATAATTTAGGCAGGTAGATAAACTACATACACAATGGTGTTATATTCAACGAACAATTCACTTAGTTTATAATTATAAATATTAACTAAACTGCCTCAAATTAGCAAATGGCTAATTAAAAGGGTTGTCGCGCTGTAAAGACCTGACTGCGTAAGTATTTTCGTTACCTAGAAAACCTTTCATGCATAATAAAAAAAAGGTAAAGTAAATGTCTAACTGCCGCGAGGGTCAGTAGAGCCCAGGGCTAAATGCCAGCGACAATCGTCACTGAGGTGTTAACTCGGCGCATGACGCGTTCACTTCACCCTTATTACGAACATCAAAAGCAGCGCGCCGCTCGGAAAACTTTCATAACCTCATTGCCCTCCTAAAATTTTCAGTCATTCTAAAGATAGCACCCTATATGATTCATTCAATATTGTTTGCACGGTTTTCAATTAATTTCAACACAAACTAGATAATGAAATTATATTAATTCAAGGTATAATAAATAACATAAAATATGCTAGTTAAGTATAGACGCTACTCTGTACTTAGGAACATTGCGAAAATAGCCTTTGAAGCTGCGTCTCAGATTACCCCATGTTGAGTACTCTAGGTCAGAAGAGATTCCTAGAGGTCATGGATAACGCAGGAAAATTACTGTTTCATCTATATCAGTTGAGGCGGCATAAGTTATTACATAACTACTAAGAAAGATTTTTAACTTCAAACAAACGAATAAATTATACTTAATTATTGCAAACAGACACAAATTAACGATAGGTATTACAATAAAGTAAGAAAGTTATCAACGGCCAGTTAATAACTTAGAAAGAAAGAAAGACAGAAGTACAACATTATAAATTGTTTGAAGTAGATTTTTTAGGCTATTAGGTTGCATGGAACCGACATATAGTAACGGATAAAAATTATGAGGGTTAATTGAAGCCAATACTTAGAATTTCTATTGAAAAGGGAATTTAATAGTAGATTGTTAACCAAGGGGTGAAAGCGATCAATTACACCCGAAATATTTTGGCGCACGAGCGTAGCGGGGACGCTTATGGTGTGAGGGTGGAATTGATTTTTCCCACGTGGTGAACATTCTGCTTTTCATCTAGATTGCAAGGAAAGTAAACAAAACAGTTTGTAAAAAATATGTATGGGATAACATACTATTACGCGCTATATTAGTGCTCCGCATCCCATTTGACGCACAAACTGGTAAATTTTCAGTTGGTTTTTATTGAAATCACTGCTTATTGTTTTAAAAAATTCCCGCACAAGCCCCAAATCAACTTATTTTTACTATTTCATGGTTAAAATAAACATAAATTACAAAATATTTTATTATACTTATTCAAAATATTGATTACAAACCACAGATAACAATATTTTTTCACCAACATTTTCTTCCTGCCTTTTTAAAGGTTCGCATTTGTGTCATTTTTGCCAAAATTTAAAAGAATAATAGTTTGTTTTATATTATAATTACATTTATAAGGTAAAAACGCGAATTTCGTATTCATCCTGCCTAATTAAATTATATTCAAGCTATTTTTTTTATCGGAATTAAAATTAATTGTAGAATTATCTAGGCTGTATATGTTTTTTCCTCTGCCCTTTACAGTATGCAAGTTTCTATGCAAATAGTAAAAAGAAAGGTTCTAATTTCAAAGTTACTTACATCCTTTCTTTGGGGTCATTACTGGACTACTTTTAAAGCATAAGAGATGAAAATAATCTTGTTTAAATGACTATCCAAATTGCTCTCGTATTTATAGCAAACCATATCTAATAATCCTAGGATTATTTTGCTTTGAAGTTTAGGTACCTACATTGAAAAAAAAAAGAGATTATTATATTATTGTCAAAAGAGTCGTAGAGGAGTTGTTGTGAGAGAAAGATAGTAAGTTGATTGTTTTGAGAGAGATTGATATTTCGATTGATTTTTTATTTGTAACATGACGTGTTTTATAACAATTTCATAATATTTTTGTCTTACCGGCGGCATCGCGACCATAAAATGAATACGATTACTCGTATGTCTGCTGTAGGAGGTAAATACAACTTTCGTAAATAAGATGTACGACGAAGTACTTACCACTCTGAAGAACATTGTGGAGGTTTAGGTTGCACTTAGAACACAAGTGATACCAGTTCACTTGCGGACTAGTCTTATATACTAACAATCAGGACTACCACGCCTACTTGTCGCGCACTTGGATAAAAAGCGTCCTTGATCTTCAAGCTAATATTATTCAATATAGAGCAGGCGAATCATATCCGCGTATTATCGCGGCATCCATCAATGGGACCTGATAGTTGCAAATTAAAGGGGACACTTTTTTAATCATAGGTATTGTGACGATTATATTAAGAGGTAGAAAAAACTTCGAACCGAAACAAAAAGTTATCTGAATTATTCATTAAATTTATTCCATCATGATGAAGTAACCAGAGACCCGTTTCACAATTCTGCTAGTTACAATTCAACGTACATTACGTAGTAATAACTACTAGTTACTATGATAACAATACCAAAAATACTGTTAGATTTCGTGGAGGGAACACTTAATGTACTACGAGTATCACATTCATAAGTAGAGTCAAGCCACGTGAACTTACTGTTTGAAATATTATATCTGTCTTATTATACTTATTCTTTGTAATACGAGTAGTTACGTATCCGTATGTCTGACTTTATACATGATAAAAACAATATTAAAAAGTAAAAAAAAAACACTTTAAAATTTTAGTTTTTGAAGGTATAAAAGTCCACGTGATGTTCACTTACTTATAGGTGGAATAATAATTGTAGGATTGTTAACTAAGGGGTGAAACTGATCAAGCGAGCGAGGAGCGAGGGCGCTTATCACTGTAAGGGAATTGATCAGTTTCCCACGTGGTGAACACTCTGCTTTTCATCTCGATTGTGAGAAAAGAAAACAAGTCAGTTTGTAAAAAAATTGCACATGGGCTACATACCTACCACATTGACATCGCACGTGCGACACACATATCAATGCACCTATTTCATAGACAAACTGAGAAATTTTCGTTTTAAATTTTGAAATTTTGGTTTTAATGACATCACTGTATATTAACTTTTGAAAAGTCACGCACAAGTCTAAATTAACCTAATTTCCTCTATTTCATCGTTTATAGAAATTAATAAAATTAACAAATCTAAATCAATACAACCACAGATAACATCTTTTTTTCGGCAAAAATTTTCTCGCGCGTTCTTTTCCAGCCAGACATGATTTTTGTCAAAAATCAAAAATATAATGGTTTATTTTATTATTTTTAATCCTTTTTATTATTATTTCTTGTACCTGAATTTTGTATTCATCTTGCATAGGAAAGTATATGCAAGCTTTTTTTTTTGAGTTTATTGAAATTACATCTATTCCTTTGCCATTTATCGTGTGCAGCTTTCTATGAAAATAATAAAAAGAAAGGTTCGAATTTCAAAGTTACTTACATCCTTGCTTTGGGGTCATCATTGGACTACTTTCAGAGCATGCGAGATGAAAAAAAAACATGAACATTATACCTTTTACGTTATGGAAAACATCTTGCGTGAAAAACGTGCACAAATCAACGTGAAATTCAACTGTTGTGTGTAAAATCGACCAACCCACACTGGGCCAGCGCAGCGTGTGCGACTAAGGCCTGATCATCCTAAGAGTAAGCTCGAGACTTTCCAAAAGTTAATATCAGCAGTGGCGAAGGGTGAAATTTTGACAAAGGTAAGCCGGAAGAGCGCGACCTACCTAATTGAATGAACTTTTTGTTTTCAAAACTGACAGTTCGGAAAATGGAATATATCGCTACACAAATAGTCAGTTGATCAGCAATCCATATGAATTAATGCCATAATAGCATACGGAACTCATAACACTCACTCAACAACTTACCGTATTGAACAGATCGTGAAAATTAGAGCCTGTTGGAGCGGATTTTTAAAGGTAAGCCGATGGGAATCGGGTTGTATGGACCCTTCACCACTGATGTACAGTAATTTCATTAAAACCAACTGAAAAAATCATAGTTTGACTGTGAAATAGGTGCATTGATCATTATTATTATCGATTATGTAGCCAGATTAAGCTCATTTTAATGCACATTTTACGACTTCTTGGCATTTGCTAAAAGCTATAAGCGAGTTTCAAAACTAGTATTAAAATTTAATTACTCTCCGATGCTGATTGCATAATAACAGTACAGACATTGTTTTTATACACACTAAAACATTACAAAAGTATTTTATAATTTTACAGAGCTTATGTTAGCCAGATTTCCTTTTAAAATGAACGAGCAACCTCTTCAAAACCCTGCATTAAACGTTTGTAAAGATACACAACGGTAGTTATGATTATAATATAAAGCTCATTTTTATGTCCTTTATATTTGTGTTTGGTCTCTTTATCAAGGTACCAAATGCTAAAACAATATATGTATAAGAATAGTCGCCACCTCTTATCTCCCTACATTACGCTTACGAGACGCTTAGGGTGCGTTTCCACTAAAGCTTAGCGAAGCCGAATTTCGTATTCATCCTGCCTAATTAAATTATATTCAAGCTATTTTTTTTATCGGAATTAAAATTAATTGTAGAATTATCTAGGCTGTATATGTTTTTTCCTTTGCCCTTTACAGTGTGCAAGTTTCTATGCAAATAGTAAAAAGAAAGGTTCTAATTTCAAAGTTACTTACATCCTTTCTTTGGGGTCATTACTGGACTACTTTTAAAGCATAAGAGATGAAAATAATCTTGTTTAAATGACTATCCAAATTGCTCTCGTATTTATAGCAAACCATATCTAATAATCCTAGGATTATTTTGCTTTGAAGTTTAAGTGCCTACATTGAAAAAAAAAAAGAGATTATTATATTATTGTCAAAAGAGTCGTAGAGGAGTTGTTGTGAGAGAAAGATAGTAAGTTGATTGTTGTGAGAGAGATTGATATTTCGATTGATTTTTTATTTGTAACATGACGTGTTTTATAACAATTTCATAATATTTTTGTCTTACCGGCGGCATCGCGACCATAAAATGAATACGATTACTCGTATGTCTGCTGTAGGAGGTAAATACAACTTTCGTAAATAAGATGTACGACGAAGTACTTACCACTCTGAAGAACATTGTGGAGGTTTAGGTTGCACTTAGAACACAAGTGATACCAGTTCACTTGCGGACTAGTCTTATATACTAACAATCAGGACTACCACGCCTACTTGTCGCGCACTTGGATAAAAAGCGTCCTTGATCTTCAAGCTAATATTATTCAATATAGAGCAGGCGAATCATATCCGCGTATTATCGCGGCATCCATCAATGGGACCTGATAGTTGCAAATTAAAGGGGACACTTTTTTAATCATAGGTATTGTGACGATTATATTAAGAGGTAGAAAAAACTTCGAACCGAAACAAAAAGTTATCTGAATTATTCATTAAATTTATTCCATCATGATGAAGTAACCAGGGACCCGTTTCACAATTCTGCTAGTTACAATTCAACGTACATTACGTAGTAATAACTACTAGTTACTATGATAACAATACCAAAAATACTGTTAGATTTCGTGGAGGGAACACTTAATGTACTACGAGTATCACATTCATAAGTAGAGTCAAGCCACGTGAACTTACTGTTTGAAATATTATATCTGTCTTATTATACTTATTCTTTGTAATACGAGTAGTTACGTATCCGTATGTCTGACTTTATACATGATAAAAACAATATTAAAAAGTAAAAAAAAAACACTTTAAAATTTTAGTTTTTGAAGGTATAAAAGTCCACGTGATGTTCACTTACTTATAGGTGGAATAATAATTGTAGGATTGTTAACTAAGGGGTGAAACTGATCAAGCGAGCGAGGAGCGAGGGCGCTTATCACTGTAAGGGAATTGATCAGTTTCCCACGTGGTGAACACTCTGCTTTTCATCTCGATTGTGAGAAAAGAAAACAAGTCAGTTTGTAAAAAAATTGCACATGGGCTACATACCTACCACATTGACATCGCACGTGCGACACACATATCAATGCACCTATTTCATAGACAAACTGAGAAATTTTCGTTTTAAATTTTGAAATTTTGGTTTTAATGACATCACTGTATATTAACTTTTGAAAAGTCACGCACAAGTCTAAATTAACCTAATTTCCTCTATTTCATCGTTTATAGAAATTAATAAAATTAACAAATCTAAATCAATACAACCACAGATAACATCTTTTTTTCGGCAAAAATTTTCTCGCGCGTTCTTTTCCAGCCTGACATAATTTTGTCAAAAATCAAAAATATAATGGTTAATTTTATTATTTTTAATCCTTTTTATTGTTATTTTTTGTACCTGAATTTTGTATTCATCTTGCATAGGAAAGTATATGCAAGCTTTTTTTTTGAGTTTATTGAAATTACATCTATTCCTTTGCCATTTATCGTGTGCAACTTTCTATGAAAATAATAAAAAGAAAGGTTCGAATTTCAAAGTTACTTACATCCTTGCTTTGGGGTCATCATTGGACTACTTTCAGAGCATGCGAGATGAAAAAAAAACATGAACATTATACCTTTTACGTTATGGAAAACATCGTGCGTGAAAAACGTGCACAAATCAACGTGAAATTCAACTGTTGTGTGTAAAATCGACCAACCCACACTGGGCCAGCGCAGCGTGTGCGACTAAGGCCTGATCATCCTAAGAGTAAGCTCGAGACTTTCCAAATTTAATATCAGCAGTGGCGAAGGGTGAAATTTTGACAAAGGTAAGCCGGAAGAGCGCGACCTACCTAATTGAATGAACTTTTTGTTTTCAAAACTGACAGTTCGGAAAATGGAATATATCGCTACACAAATAGTCAGTTGATCAGCAATCCATATGAATTAATGCCATAATAGCATACGGAACTCATAACACTCACTCAACAACTTACCGTATTGAACAGATCGTGAAAATTAGAGCCTGTTGGAGCGGATTTTTAAAGGTAAGCCGATGGGAATCGGGTTGTATGGACCCTTCACCACTGATGTACAGTAATTTCATTAAAACCAACTGAAAAAATCATAGTTTGACTGTGAAATAGGTGCATTGATCATTATTATTATCGATTATGTAGCCAGATTAAGCTCATTTTAATGCACATTTTACGACTTCTTGGCATTTGCTAAAAGCTATAAGCGAGTTTCAAAACTAGTATTAAAATTTAATTACTCTCCGATGCTGATTGCATAATAACAGTACAGACATTGTTTTTATACACACTAAAACATTACAAAAGTATTTTATAATTTTACAGAGCTTATGTTAGCCAGATTTCCTTTTAAAATGAACGAGCAACCTCTTCAAAACCCTGCATTAAACGTTTGTAAAGATACACAACGGTAGTTATGATTATAATATAAAGCTCATTTTTATGTCCTTTATATTTGTGTTTGGTCTCTTTATCAAGGTACCAAATGCTAAAACAATATATGTATAAGAATAGTCGCCACCTCTTATCTCCCTACATTACGCTTACGAGACGCTTAGGGTGCGTTTCCACTAAAGCTTAGCGAAGCCGTGTTTTTTTTTTTTCATGCAAATTGAAACCTGAGCCAACTAGAGCATTTGTATAAAAATACAGGTCCGTTCCTCTTCAGTGGAAACATACCCTAACTCATTATTTTATAAACATTATAAAAAGGGGGATGGTTGAAACGGAATCGGGGAAATGTCGAAATAAGAAAACGTTTTATAAAACCATCCGTAAACGTATTTTTACATGATCACCAACAGGTCATATACGTCCCCACCAAGAAACTCGAGCCTACCCTAAATTAGGGCGATCAGGTCTTAGTCGACTACAGTGGCACAGGTTGGTTGACTACACAAACACGCGCGCGCGCAACCTTTGAATTTCTTCGCAAGAGTGTGCAGGTTTCTTCTCGTTGTTTTTCTTCACCGAAGAGCAATAATAATAATGTTTCCGGGCTGGTCTATATGCGCCATATTGTTGTAAGTTGTTCCACCTCCATTCCACATTCATAACTTGTATTATCATTGATTATCACTCTAGGCTACTTGCATAATTGCTCACCTTATTGTTTGTAATTATCATTTACACGTGGCGTGTTGAACGTGCAATATTATATAACGACAATTATAATGATTCCTTAGTATTGTAGCTATGTGCATTTTCCTCATAAATACTGATCTATATTACAACTGTTTATAAATACCAGGTCTTCATTTATCAATATTTCATTTAATCATCATCATATCATATCCTGGCCGATTTCGGCTACAGCGACTGCATTATTATTATTAAAATAATAACATAAATAAAGCTAAAGCTAACATATTTTTAAGGTCTTATAAAACAAAAGATATGATTATTTAACCATTTATTGCAATAAAAACGAGATTCTTCTTTTTCTTTACTCATGTGAAATATTGTTTTGCTCTGTTACAAGAAATGTTTTGGTATGTGTTGTAATGTCATGAAATAAATGTTTTTTCTCTCTCTCTCTCATATACAACTAAATAAACAACATAACCTTATCAGCAGGCAATTGTAAGATTATAATGTACCTTGTGTAAAGCGAAAATAAAAACATATAATGACTGCCCACATTCGATGTTACCGGAATAATTCATAATATTACTTCGATATAAATATGTACATACCATTATCACATTACATACATAACAATATCTGGTAAAGAATGTAAGACAATATGATTTGCGTCGTATCGGACGGCAGGACGGGAAGTTGCTTACTCACTAATGTATATTAATATAAAGGTAAACAATTTTAGATATACGACGGATGTTACGACCACTGTCCAACTCTCTTTTGTCCATTCGTCATGTTTTCAGCTTGAGAGTGTTATAAATTATTTTCTTAATAGTATCCGTATCCGTAGCTATTGTAGGGAGAGCTGTAGCCCCAGTTGCCGTAGCCGGTTGGACTGGAGTATCCCGAGTAGCCCCCGTAGTAGCCGGGGTAGCCGTAACTGCCGTAGCTTCCATAGCCGGAGCCCGAGTACCACTGCGGCTTGGCCACAGCTACGGCCAGGATGGCCAGAAACAGCACCTGAAATAAACAAAAATAATAACACATTTGATTTTGTTAATTTGAAAGTCTGTACGAAACAAAACTAAAAACGCTACGTTCTACATGACGCATAGTTAAATCCAACTTTTCAACAAACACGTTTTAGTTTGATGCTGTTATACACTTCATAATCAAACATGTGGGACTAGTTATACCTACACAAAATATGCTCAATTTGTGTTGTACAGTGACAAACGGTCGAAAACCTGCAAAACCTACATGAAACTAAAAATATCTCAGTATTTTCTTCGCAGAATGTCTAACGATATAATGCAGGGTCCAGCTAATTTCCTGTGTCTGGTCTGAAAGATGTCGACAACACGACTCAACACGTCACAGACTAGCTCCTGTATTATGCTCTTATATGAACAGATTCTACAGAATACAAAATAAAGACAGGATGTGTACTGTAGCGTTGTATTACGCGTATTATTAAAAGGTTCTCTGTGGTATTACGCTTCGGTGTTCGAAACTTTTTTCGTGTTTTTCTCAGTTTTTCTTTTTCTAATTTCTAATTTTGAATTGGGGCTTTAATATCGAATTTTTATTTTGGTATTTCTTCTGTTTCTTTGGTTCCTGTCTAACTGTTTGTCGGTTTTGAGGATTACCTTCCGGGTTTCCTTCTTTTTTCGTTAAAAAGGGGATAAATGTAGCGTTGTATTACGCTTCGGTGTTCGAAACTTTTTTCGTGTTTTTCTCAGTTTTTCTTTTTCTAATTTCTAATTTTGAATTCGATTTTGAAAGGCTTTTGGTTGGTATTGTTTTTTTTGGCTTTCAATTTCTTGACTCGTTTATGAGCCGTCGTATATGTGACGCACTTTTTTAAAATTTTGTGCAAATTCAATTTTGAATTTCGAAGCTCTAGTTTAAGAGTCAAAAGCTTGTTAAAGCCGTTTCTTGAAGCATTGTTTGTGTGGGAGCAGAGGAGAGCAGAGCAGAGCCATCCTATAACTGATAGCCTTGTGGACAGGGCATCAGATTCGAACGCGAACCCTCGTGAGCGAACGGACCTAGCCGAGTCGTCGGAGTCTGGCGCACTGGACCTGAGGTCGCTTCTGTGGTCGCACGAGTGACTGATCCCGGCTGCAGACCCGCCGCTACATTGGTAACCTGGGCTTTGGTGCCTTGGGGATTGCAGCAGCTGCACGTGCGGACTTTCAAAACCTACGGCTGGAAGTTTGGTTATAGTTATAAGTGTACCTGTATTACGTTTTTTTTAAAACGAACATTTTAAATTCAGTTAGGAACATCTTGTGAACTATCCCTTAAATTGGTGCGTTGCAACTTTGGTTTGTTTTTTTCCTAAATTCAAACCGGCTCTCCTCGCTACCGTCAACCATTCCTGGCAAAAGACTTTTGGTACTAAACGTTTGACTTCTTACGTCTTAGTCTATAGATTTGTTGCGCAACGATTCCCTAGACAGGTAGGGCACTTTTTACTTCTCTATCTCTGAACTTACACTTGTTGAACGTTCACTAATTTTGGGGAACCGTTAGACTTTAATTCTAAATTATTTTTGTATAGTCATCTTCTACCGTGTTACCGTTCTTTGTTTTCTGTTTTTTGTGTGTGTTCTATTTTGGTAAGTAACTTTTTATCAAATCTTGGTCTTTTTACCCTTTTTTTAAGACTAAATTATATACGTGTAAAGTAGTACTTTTTGGCTTTTTATTTTTAACACTACAGTACCTACCTACCTATACTTCCAACTCTATCGAGCATCCGGTCAGCTTAACGAACAGTTGTGACGTCACAGCACATAAAGGCTTTGCATCACCGATACGGTCGTTATTAATAATCCCTGCCTGTATGCGGTCCCAGTAAGCACACACCGAAATAGGATAAAGGTCGTTCAACAGGTTAGATAATGTTTGTGAAATCTATATGAAGCTACATTGTTAATGCACATACAGTGGAATCTATTGCAAATTAAAGTCCCTTTCAATAGAATCCGGCAATAATGTAAACAAACCAATTTAAACACGATTACTCCGTAATTACTTACATTTGAATGTCAATCCTGATCATATTCACTTTTCAAGGAATAAAAATTATTATATTACCTATTAACTTCTTTATGATAGTTATTTTATTAAAAAATACTCGGACGACAAAACTTTCAATAATGTGTAAAACTGCCATAACTCATCAAAGTCTTGTTTGTCTTTGGAAAGTTAGTGTCAAAAAGTTATCTTGTTTACATTATTGCCGGATTCTATTGAAAGGAACCTTAAACATGATGTGAAAAATATAGTTAATAGAAAAATAAATATATAAAAAGGAAACTGAACTGAACTTTTAAAAAAATGAAACATACGCTTTATACGAACATTAGGTAATTATTTCTGGAAACTTTAGTTAAATACTAATCTGTATATACCTATAGATATAATGATGATATTTATTATTCAAAACTAACTTACTTTTTCAATTTTAATTGATTCGAAGTAAATAAACTTTGTTAAGACTTGGCTGTCATAATACCTATTTATGGACCTATAGATTTGATATTATTAATAAAATTATTTTCTAAGGAACTATGACTTGATGAAAGCTTTTGTGAATGAGAGTAATAATCCAATTAGGTACTCACCAATTTTCCAATCATGTTATTTGTATCCCTGTAGTGGTTAGATAACGGAGCGACCCGGCGACACGTCCTCAGTATCCCGTCCTTACTCTGAATTACTTTATAAACTGTCCTTATTTTTTGTCCTCGCCATATTTATAGGTCTTCTGAGTCCTTGAGATGCCCAGTAACGGATAAACAAAGCGTCTCACCGGGATTGCATTTAAATTATGAATACAAAACACTCCAAAGACGAGAGCTACATGAACAATTAGGTCTCCTTTGTACTCGAAAATGTTAGTAGTCGCGACGAATAAAGTTATTATGTAGTTTATTTTTATTGAGTTTTCGCATACTTGGCACGTTCCATTTAAACCTACCCAAACATGTACAATAGGACATTAAGGATTGTGTACAGCAAAACGTGTTCATGAAGACACCATTACACGAGATAACTAGATCTCCTTTTTTGGCAGTGCGGATGTAAGTAAGTAGCGTCTAACAAACGATCATCGAACTCTAAGCACGCCCTTGCCGCTTTGTCATCTGATGAACATACTAGATCATATTCTGTAAAGATCAAGGCCAATTTTCGATATAAAAGCTGCGTCTGCCGAACAATCAACACGATTCAGAAACTCACTGTCTAGCAACAAACATGTTCTCCAAAATCG
Organism: Carpatolechia fugitivella; assembly: GCA_951230895.1. Taxonomy (NCBI): domain Eukaryota; kingdom Metazoa; phylum Arthropoda; class Insecta; order Lepidoptera; family Gelechiidae; genus Carpatolechia; species Carpatolechia fugitivella. Next base: position 8,300,793 of record OX579658.1, read on the forward strand.
TAAGTAGCTATCTAACGTGTTAATTAAATTATTTTATAAAGCTCATTACTTAAACATAATATAAACAAGTGAACGACTTCGTAATTATCTTGTCTAAACAAGAAAACATTTGCAGTACATAATCGCTTTGATATTACAGTGTCTTGTTTACTCTCATCCATCATACATAATACCTGACAATACTTTGAGACTGCCATGTTTTTGTTCATTCTTAAAAAGTGATGTAATAAAAAGATGTCGTTTATTAAAAGTTATATTATAAGAACAGACATAGCATATAGAACAGATTTTTTTGTTATCGTGTAAGTAAATAAGTAATTAAATAACGAACCACTCATAATTATAATGCACTTTTCTCCTCAGTTCACCCTCTTCGCCCTGGTTGCTGTGGCTTTCGCGGCGCCCAGCCCTAAGGCTGCTCCCGAGCCATCTCCTCAATTCCTGGCTTACACAGGTGGCTTCGACTATGCCTACCCCGCCCTCGGCGCCCCCGTGGTATCTCCCTACGCCGCCGCACCGGTAGTCTCACCCTACGCTGCGTACCCTGCCTACCCCGGAGCATACTATGTCCGTTAAACCGGAACTACGCTTCCAACACCGATGACCTGGATTTACGAATTACCGGCACCTTCGATTGTTTTGTAATGAGTGGCACATTTTTTTAGTTTCCTACAGCAATAAAAACCAAAAGCAAAATTTTGATTTTTTTTATCTGCTATGTCATGTCATCACTTTCAGAAGCGCATCGAAGGAGTTTTTACTGAGTCACTAAGCTCTTTGTAAATACAACTTTCTTAAAAAATTTTAATTTAACTTTCTTAAACATTATACAAGTTATTTAAACGAACTAAATCTTGAATAATGATAATTTTATTAATAACTGATTCACACTCGCATACATTTGCTACGTCGTCGCGTAGCAAAACACGCGTAGCAGTTGTCGTCTACAATGTAGTCTTGAAAATAGAAAGCAATGATTTCCAGACTTCTTTACAGAACATATAGTTAGCTCTATACTATAGGTATATTATACACTTCCTAACTTATTAAACAAAACCAGATAGAGATGGATATTAGATATAGAAATATATTTTTTACTAGATAGTTTAACAACAATTTAAGTAACAATAATAATACAAAAGCTATAATATTTAGACGACAATTAAGTTTTGTTATATCAAAAAATATCGTAATTTCAGTGATCCAAGTCATGCTTATTTGAAATACCTTATAGAAATACCTAACCATTATTGATATGAAATACGCCGTGTGGTGACGGCAGAGTAGAAAACTTTGTCACCAAAGAGTAGGGGCTTCCCGTGGGTGTCGTAAGAGGCGACTTAGGGACTACACATTGAACAGGGAACGGGCAGCAGCGCTCTCTGATACAGTAATCTGCGATCTCCAACCCGCCTGCCAAGCGTGGAGATTATGGCAAAACCCTCCACTGAAGTGGAGGAGGCTCATAGTCCAGCAGTGGACTGTAACGGGCTGTTGATGTTGATGATATGAAATAACAATAAATATTTATGACACCAAAACTTACGTCACGTGTGAAAGCGTAACATGATTTTATTTCCAAAAACCTAATTGTGACGTAAAGAAGTAACATCTGAAATACTACTAAGTAAATAATGTGATCTTGTCACGTACATACTTTTAGGGTTCCGGACCGTAAATGACAAAACTAAACTCGTAAAGATCATAATATCCATTAATTATGTCCAATAATTATACAGCGATTTCGTACTTTTTTTAAAGATAATAGAATATGATTGTTTTGTAATTATTCATCATATTTCTCAGCTCACATCTACCCAAGACTGGGCCACTCCTCGCGGACATGTGCTATCCACATCCAGTCCAGCTTGATCCCGCCAGCTTGGAAGTACGTTACTATACGTTGGATTATCGGACTGGTTGTGTGCCTATCTGGGCTAATTATTATTCCTCTTGGTCCCTTATAATTACATTAGGTTTACTAAAACAATTTATTGTAAAAGTTTTCTGTTGATTTTTTAAGCCTACATATATTATTTATTTTTCAAATTAGGTCTTATATCAAAGTCTTATTGTTGAAGAACGCTCTAGTTCAAGATTTAACCTAAAGTCGTTCTATCCGCATCTGTACCAGATTCCGTGCTTCGAAAAGCACTTTAGGCCGTTGGTCCTAGCTCTTGTGTAGTCGTTACACGAGCCATAAGAAGACAAATTGTTTATTTTCCAATAAGAAAATTTCACGGTACACTACAAAATTACTCTTAGACTTCGCACTAGGATAACCTGTGATGTGACGCGGCAGTCCAATCGACCGTTACCAAAAATAAGTGAGTGACTTAGGTGCCGTCCATTAATCACGTGATGTTTTTTAGAATTTTTTAACCCCCCCCTCCCCTTGGTGATACACCATTAAGGGACCTTTGGCGGCTCTATAACATTGAAACCAGGGCTTGTGCGGTTGTTTGTCAACCTTAAAAACCACAAGACGAAAAAGAAGAAGACCATATAAAAGATTTTTTATCAAACATAATGATAGATGGCTAGTTCGGCTTTAGACAACCCTAATATTTAACTTGGAAGTCACGCTCCTGGCTCATGTCATAACAGCTTCATGTTTTCGACATGTCCATGGGTCCCGGTCGTAGTGAACACGCGAGTCTTTTTAGTAGGCAGTAGTCTGTAACCGGACACTCCTACTTACATAAAAAACAAATCAAACGCCGACGGCTACAGCAATGTTTTGCGAATGTTAGAGAACGAAGGCAGATTTTAGCACTTTATCTAACGATTAAATAAACGCTATAAAACTTTGCACGATAAACTTCTTGAAGTTAAATAGGTATTTATAAGAGAAATTAGTTTAGTTTCTCCAACTCTTATCCTGATTGGTGATCTCATGGGAGATACAGATACAAAGTTGAATAATATAAATCACAAACTAGTTCGTTCGTTTTTTTAGTAAATTTTAAATAAATCAAAATCTAGACAAACCAAAATCATATGCCATAATATGAAGTTTCTAAGTATTACAAGTTTCGACTTTTTGTTCAGAAAGACAGGTTTTTATTTTTGCTCCGACATACTTGTTGCATTAGTTATAAAATATAATATATTCCAATTATAATTCCAGTTACGTAACGCCATCCTACCGTGAATTACAATTTTTATGTAGGCTATGTGCTCACAGTTTATAAGATAACATCTACAAGTTTTTCTGGTGTAGGTACGTATTACTTTATGGTAATGTGAGTTTATCTTATTTTCTTGGCAAAGTAGAATGACTATATAAATATAATATCGAATTAAAATAGTACATTACGATACTACAAGGATCGTAGGTGGCATATTACAAACGAGCTGACTTTTGTAAGCCACAGGCGAGGGTTTATAATGTCACGAGTTTGTTACAAAACCAAGATCCGTGTGTTGTACGACGTTTTTCAATACACTTGTGAGAAAACTGATAGTAAATAATTAAATTGAAATGGTTAAAAAAGGTACATAGTATCCTACAAAAGCTAACAAACAGGTAAAATTTATCATGTAGAAGTTGTAAAAACTAACCTTTATTATATCGCGCGCAATTTGAGTATCCTTACTTCAACACTTAATCACTCATAAAACAACATTCAATGTAAAACAATTAAATGAAAATTTTACAAACTTGGCGGCAACCACAAAACTATAATATGTTTCTTTTTTATAAGCATAATTACGGAGAAAAGGCTTTGGCGAACATTCAGCCTCTACGAATTGATTCTTTGTTAAATCGAAATAATATTTTTGATACACTTTGTTGAAATAAAAAAATATAAAATACTTTTCTCTTTTTTTTTTGTTCGTGGCACTAGTTAACTTTGTGCCAGTGTCGAGTTTAAAAGGTAGGGAAACTAAAAACATTTAATGACAAAAGAAAAACGAAATAATTTTGTATGATAGTCAGGTAGGTAAATAATTAATGCATGCATAAATAGGACTTAAGCAAGTATTTATAAGAAGAGAAATTTTAATATCATTACTTTGTATGACTCGATTAAATATTATTTATTGTCAAAATGATCCTGGCTGAATAATAATTTTGTAGACTAATAAAATCGCACTAGCGCGGTAAAACGCATTTACGCAGTTTACTGCCTTCGTAAGTTCAATTTTCAAGCAAGGTGTATTGAAAAAAAAGTTTTGCATGACTTGTCATTTGACCTGTCACTTTGTAGGTGATTCTTGTTCGATATTTTAGTTTTTATTTATCAATTAATAAAAAAATATTATAAATAAAATCATTATTATGTAATATTTTTTTTTATTAATTATTATTAGGGTGCATACAAAATTTCTCTTAAATAAGGATGTTAATGGTAGCGATAAACACAGTCACGCTCTAATCCTAAATATTAAACGCTCTAAATATAAAGTTCGTGAGTTGGAATACTTGTGGTATATTTTCCTTCTGGGCAGAAGATTTTGGGCATCAGGCAAATATTAAAATGAACTTTAATTATCTGATTCAGGGCTGCGTATTATTTGTGTTTCACTATGTAGATATTTATTTTCATGGCATTCACAACATAGGGAAAACAACTATGATTGTGATACATTTTCTTATATATCGCAATTTTTTTTTTGTTTTACTTAATTTAACAAAAAAATAAAACGAGTATATTTTATGTATTTTACAAGTTACTAAGGAATTAGTCCTTACCAAAAGTCACGAGCGAATAAAACCCAAAGAACAAATTGATAAAGATAAAAGTGTCTTTATTCGAAGTAAGATTTAACAAAATCATTTTTCGACGTCAAAGCAAGACGACCCATTCACTACAAGTGTACGCCTTCTGTGGAGAAGAACGGCCAGAAGAAACTCCGCAGTACTCGTATCTTTTGTGTGAAAAAAATATTATACTAACACTTAAATTAATACACACAAGATGCAGGAATTTCTTATGATGTATAGATGACAGGATATATCCGTTTGTGGAATGATCTTCCTGAGTCGATCAGACGCGCTCCTTCACCCGAGTCCTTGGACTATTTAACCCCAAGCCCGAGTTATTCAAAATGCGCGTCAAGGCGCATTTCCTGGATGCTGTATCCTGCTCTGGATAGTTATTTTCTTTTCCTTTTACGATTTATATATTAATAGCCATGTTGCCATATGTTTTTTCTAAGTATTTTAATTATGTATGTGTGTAAGTATTTTAAGTACCTCTGGTATGTAGTTTATATTATTTTACCGTTATTTCTTTTTCTTTACTTCCACCACCCGCTTCACATTTTCTGTGTGTTTTTCCTAGACCCAAGGTTGCCTGTAAGAGATTGCTACCTTGGCAATAAGGCCGCCTGTTGACTTTTATGTTTTTATGTTTCTGTTGTTTTCCTGTTTTGTTTGCGGTTGGTGTCAATAACGTATATTTGTATTGTATTGTATATTTTTGTGATAATTACACTTCCGACAAAAAAACCTTCAGTGGTAGTCCAATGTGCCCACCATCCTTGTGAGTCTTCCGCGTTACATTCTAGACTACCGGACAATACAACTTGTCCCTAATCTTTGCCGAACTTTTCAAAGAGACAAAAAGTGTTTAATTTTTGTAAAGATCAAGGCTGTTATTTACATATATAAAGTCTAATCTACTGGACTGGGACATGATTCACATTGCATACAGCATCGCATCACCAACTCAACATGTTCGCTAAAATTGTAAGAACTAAATATTTTTATTTTAAACTTCTTATGCTAAAAACCTTAAGATGCGATTTTTTATTATATTCACAAACTGTCTATACTTCTTCTGTCATGATAGCTTGTCTATACTGATTATAAAAGTTAATTATATGTCAAGATATTATTATTTTTTGGGAATAATATACATATATATTATTTATATATTCTTTATATATATTTATTTATATCAAAAGATTTTCTTAACGTAGGGTTTGTTCTAAGACATAGTCAATTTAGACTTGGGGCTACAATAACACCTTCTACAACCTACCTACCTTCTTCTTCTACCTTGTTTACAGTTCGCCCTCTTCGCTCTGGCCGCTGTGGCGCTGGCTGCGCCGAAGCCTGCGCCCGCGCCGCAGTACTTCGCCTACTCCGGTCTGGACTACGCCTACCCTGCCGTCTCTGCCCCTGTAGCCACCCCCTTCGCCGCCGCTCCTATCGCCTACTCAGCTTACAACACCTACCCGGCCGCTGGAGCATACTACGTTGGTTGAAGCCACACACGGATAACATGATTCTCTCTTCTGTATTGTATATTAGCAATGACACTTTAACATAATAAACGCTTGAACAACAAAATTATTTATTTAAATGAACTATTATGGCCGATTTACACTTCGACAAGTAGCAAGTTGCAAGTTTTTCCTGTTGCCAAGGCAACACTCGCACTTGCAAAAAATAGAAATCCTGTCTATGTTTTGCAAGTGCGAGTATTTCCTTGGCAACAGGAAATAATATGCTAATTTAAATACATAATAACACAAAAAAGAACGGTTATATTGAAAAGCGCTTGAGTCAATTAAACAAGAAACACTGTGCAGTATGCACTCTTACCCTTTTCGAAATTAATAAAATGTGGATAGAGTCCTTTACAAAATAACCGATATGGATGCCCAAAACACATGCCCAAAGTACGTACTTAAAATCGTTATAATTAATCTCAAGGTAAATCTCCACGAGATGTTTTTTGCCAGCTATTGTGACAGCTGTCCACGGAAGCTCATTGTGTTGTCATTTTATTGATAGTCGCCCGCCCAAGTGCTGTATTACTAATTTCGTTGCTCTATCATCATTGGAATCTATTAATAAGTTGAAATAGATTTATAAAAATGTAAACTTCCTGTATAACCTAGGTGTCCCCAGTTTGGTTAGAAGATTGGGGGACTGAATCATCATCACCTGATTGTTCGAAAAGTTCTAAAATTCCGTGCTTCGTTAGGCACGTAAAGCCTTTGGTCCCGGCTAAAGAAAATAATCGGTAATCATGTTAGAGGAATTTGGCGTCTCAATAACCCTGGCACCAAGGTTCGTGAGTTTGGTTATTGATCTTACAACCCAATATAAGAAAAGATATTCATAAAATCTGAAAAAATATCGGAATGCACGTGATTTTCTGGATCAATTACAGGCGGTTCTAATTATTGGATTTCACTTAACGAGGAAACTTTTCCATTGGTTGATACTGATAACAATGTTTCTTTTTGTTACCCTTTATTTGCGACGCAGACATGTGGGCGTAATTTTCTACAGCTTTAACAAGGTAAAGTCGTTGTTGGCTAATTTAAGTTTAAGTTTGTTTTCACGTCATCTGTCAGTCCAGTATACAAAAGTGTTAATCACGGATTTTTATTGGAATTGAAGAACGATAAACGAAGAACGATATGAAGAACTGGAAATAAAACTGTGAAAAAATACATAACATCCACCCATAGGTACCAATTATTATTATACTACGGACATGGCAAAAAAACAAATATGTAACAGTTATTATTTACAACATCGCATCACTTCCCCTAATTTGTAGACTGCAAATAATAATTATTTATTAAAAAACATAGTCTCGTGACGTGACGTCACGACGCGACGAGGCGACAAGGCAACTGCGATTTTATTATTGCAGCCAACCACAAATAATTGAGTCTGTTTGTAACGCGCGAAACAAAATAAGCATCAGTACTGATTATTCATGAAATCTGATCAGTTTCTTTTTCATATTGCAGCCTACGTTCCTTGGGGAAAATTATTCAGTTTCATGGGTTGGTTCCTCCGTTAAAATATTGTACGCTAATTAATTTAGACCCTATATATAACAAAACACACAAATTTATTATGAACATTCAAATAAGCCCTTAATCCCTGTGACATATCAATTGTAAGCCATCTAAATTTTGTTGTCATTATGAGGGTTTGAATCAAATACTAAATAAGTATCAATTTCTGAAGTATTAGGTTCAATAACTTCAATGAAATTCAATGTGTTCATACGATTATTCTATAAAGTAGGTGTATAATACTCATATAGGTTTACAGTCCATTTACCTGAAGTTTATATTTTGTAAATAAGAAATAATGGTACAATCTCCTTTTACTCCAATTAAACTGAAAGGTGTTTTCTTTAATTCAAAGAGTTATCCAACGAAGTAATCACGTGTCCACGTGCGAAATGGCGTCTCGTTCGTAGTACCTTTGATTTGAAAACTAGCTCGTGACGGCGTCGTGACGCGGTGGATTCGCTAACCGATTGCTTGCTACGGCACGTTTCAAAGGTAATTACAAGGAGGTAAATATTAAGACATAAGCAGTAGCTTATATAATGTCCCCACCGAGGGGTTGAGCCTACCTTGAATTAGAGCCTAGTTGATTGCCTTCACACAACTTTTGAATTTCCTTGCGGGAGAAGCAGATTTCCTGACGGTAAAAGCGTCGAATAAACGTACATATGAATTCAAAAACACATTGGTCGGTGATATTGTTCGAAACTGCATCTCCTGGATGGGAGGAAGTGGCCCAAGCCGGTAGCCACTACATCATCAACATGACGTGGCACATGCAGAAAATATGAATAAACTTATGTAGGAAAGTTTTTAATAATTTTATGATAAATTTAAGTGCTCTGTTAACCCCGCGAGTGATCAGAGCACAATCCAGTGGATAGTTTATTTATATAATTATTTTTCATCTAATTTTGTAGTCATTCAGCTTTACCTCTTCAATACAAAAGTCATGAAATGAAAGCATTGGCATGGTAAGATCTTAGTAAAATTTTTAAAGCTATAAATAATATAGACAATAACCTATTGTTTTTCTTTTTCTTTAAACTGGCCTTCCTAAGCTTGTGCTTACCCCGTGCGATAAGCCGTGACAAGGAACGTGTGCATGTACGTGGCGAGTTGCATGTCTAGCAACAAACGCTACTGCGCATGCTCCGAAAACCCTTTATAAGGCTTTCCCAGACCCACCCGCCACCAGTTCGCCACACACCTTCGTGAAGCGACCTTATCACTTTCTTATCTCTCCTTCTAACCGCGATAAACGGAAAAGTTTTCAACAACGACAACATCCAAGAATAATCTGTTTACATTTAACGGAAGCAGGAAGGAGTGTTTTGACTATCAAAATAGTGATTTTGACGAACTTATGAAAAATATAGTAGGAGTCGACTTTTCGGCGAGTGAGACGTTCGTCGGCGATTTGCCGGTGAACGACGTGACCCAAAGAAGGGTTACAAAAACAAACTCGCGGCAGTCGCGCCGCGAATCGGTCACACCGAAAATCGTCGTGTGTCCACCAGTAGAAGAGATGACGGAATCTACGCCAGTGCCCCGTGGTTCCAGAATCTTGAAGGCGCTCGGCAGGCGGCTGTCGCGCCGCAGCACCGACGCCGACTCGGTTGGCAGCTCCAGCAGCAGCGACTCAGGCCGCGCCGACGACCACTCCTGCTCTGTCAGCGAATCCAGCAGCGACGGCTCCGACCAGCATCGCCGGCACCGGTCCACGGTGTCCCTCCGCCGAGTGTTCCAAAGCCTCAGCTTAACATCACGATCCCATTCCAGCTCGCCGACGGATCGTCAGCGTCAACCCAAAAAGCAGACACAACCAAAACGCATCCTGCGGCCACCGGTCACTTACACCTATGTTCGTGGACTTTCTGGCCTGCCCACGCAAAGAGTACCACGACATACCGTCTGCTATGCTACTACTGGCCTCAATCGGTAAAAAGAGCCTGTCTATTTGTAAGTGAACTTTGGAGCCGGATAAGGGCGAAGAAAAAGACTGGTTATGATTATCGAATAGTGTAAAACGCTAGAGAGACAACTTGTCATCATATCAATAGATAAATGGTGAACGGCACTAGCCGATGTAACGTTGTCTTCAAGAAGGACCAAGAACGCGGCGGCGGGCGAGCGTGTTCCTCGCGCGCGACTTAAGCTAAATGAGCTGTGACTTGTTTAACTCTTTTTAAGGGACAATACATAAGACTGTATACCGATTGAGCTGTACGGATTCGTTAGCACGTAACACTAACATATTCGCTTAAACTAAACTTTACTGGATTTAAGAAATCGAGTTGCACTTAATATTAGAACACCAATTTTATTATTGTAGAAATAAAAATTTGCAGTATTATTATTAACATATAACTCACTTTGAAATAGTGTATTTGCATTTTACAGTAATGGATTTGTCAAATTAACGATAAAAAATGTACCTAATTGTACTATAAAATTTCCTGTTATTCAAGAATAGTGCCTTTCCACATTTTCGGATGACTAGTAGGTCTAATGATATATGTACCTAAACTAGTGAAGTAAGATACGCATATTGATTCAATAATGTAACTATGCCGTGCTAAGTTCACAGATTAGAATAAAATTATTAATTATATCCTTAAGGGTAATCTCCCGCTCATCTAGTACTTGCGACGTCGAATTTTATATACTGTAATGATCTATAAATTATTCGTTATAAGTATACTCTCTACTATTAATATGTAGGTTGATATTGTATACCAATAGGTAAATAGTTTAAATATTGAATCGATAGAATAAGTAATTTTTATTGTACCCTAATAAGGACTTTCATAAATAACAAATAAAATATGAAAATTATTACCTTTTTATCAATATACTCTATATTTATATCTTTTTATGACACAAAAAACAATCAATAAATTACACAACACAAAGCAATCATCATACGTGAACATAACCACAATTTTGCAAAACTTAACAAAATTAAACGAAAAGCTAAGCAACTAAAACACAGAGCCACAGGTACATTACTGCGCTCAATACGTAGTATTAGCAGATGCAGAGCATCAGTGGTGAGTAGTGGCTAGGGCCGCTGTCTTCCGTACGAGAGACGTAGGTTCGATCCCCACCTCGTACCGATGTATTTTCGAATTTCGAATTCATATATACTTTTATTCGACGCTCTTACGGTGAAGAAAAACATCGTGAAGAAACCTGCACACTCATGCGAAGAAATTCAAAGCTCGCGTGTGAAGTCAACCAACCCGCACTGGGCCAGCTTGGTCGACAAAGGCCTGATCGCCCAAATATCAGGATAGGTTGAGCCCCTCGGTGGGGACGTATATCAGCTGTTGAAGATGGTTAGCAGAAGCTTAAGCAATTGTGCCACTAAAGACCAAAATAATTTAACTTGAAAATCCTGACAAGATTTCAAGTTATTACTGAGTAAGTTATTCCTGAAATCATTTACCTATACAATTCTGTGCCTATACCTAAAAAGTATTAAGTACACAATACTAAAATAAACAGTCATCTAGTAAGAAATACTCAACATAGTTTTCAAAGAGGCTCGAAACCTTAATCTTTTGAACGTGTTTGCTACTAAAATCGGTATTTTATGTCATTAAATTACTGTTAAAATTGAAAAAATCACCTTAGCGTCGTTGTGGAACTTTCGATTCAATTAATATTATTTATTTTACTAAAACTACAAAATACATTGTCTACAGGTGGAGTCTATCTAAATGAAGTGACCATATTAAAAATATAACCTCTAAAATATTAGACTTTATGCTAGGTATCACATAATATAAATCTAATATGAAAAAAACTAACAAATCTAACAAAAGAAAAAAAAGCAGGGAATTAGATAATCAGTTGACTAATTTCTTAGTTGGATAACATGTCATGTTCATATTGAGTAACGTTATTGTATTGTTCATTAATGGCGTTGGATATATAATCATACCACAGAACCACATGCAGATCGTTATATTTCCCATAGGTAGTCTTTAAACTTTTTACAGGTGTCCAAGTATTATCTGGCTTAAACTTTAAAATACTAAAATACTAAAATACGTATGTAGTTCGATGAAAATTCTCTATACCTATCGGTGTTTAATTAGACGGAAAAAGAATAATGAAAAGCTGGATCAGTCAAACGCAGACCGCACACGATCGTCGCCCACGCAGTTTTCACGCACGTGATCCTCCACAGAAAAACTAAATACGCAACAATATTCGAAATAGTATGTGAAAAACATATTTAGATTGTAAAATTTAATCAATGCTTATAAATTTCTTCTGGTGGTAAATGTTTCTTTGACCAAAAAAGCGTACCATTCTAAGACCTACGAAATATGACATTGAAATCATGAACTAAACTAACATTTACAAGTAGAATCCAGTACTAAAATATCACTAGTTTACGGAAGATAAAAGGTTCATTAGTTTAAAAAATTTGGGAGGTTTTAATTCGGCGTTATGTTTAAGAGCGGATACATCAATATTATTGCGTTTTTAAAATATTTGTAAACCTGCTACTTACTAATTAGATAACTCTTGAAAACGCCTTCGAAAATATCAGACATTTACTTCGACAGCTCGATGCGGTTGCATTGAAATTGCATATTCAATATATAGGGCAGGAGGTCTTAGCAGTGGACGAGCAGTGAGACGAGCCACCCCGCTCTTTAGGGATGCTGCAGGTTGAACAGAGACCGAGCGGGTTCAACGACCGATGCAATATTGATCTGCAGCCTCCTAAACTAGCTGCAACCCTCATAGCTCCTATGACATGAGACATTGTTGTCATGGGTCGTGATAAAATTCGATATAAGAACTACCTGGGACATGACAAAATACAGGAAACTTGAACGCTAATTGAAATAAAATATAATCTAGCAGGTCTGAAAGGTATGGCAGGAATGAAAAGGTAAAGGTTTTTGAAACAGCATTATTTCTTTGAAGATAAGCATTGAAATTGAGATTGAAATAAAAAAATATATTTTGAGAAATGAATACTCGGAAATCGCTTTATTTGGTTTTTCTCGTATAAAAGTTCAACGACTTGGAGACTATTACTGACTTTCAAGTAGATTTCACTTGATATATCAAACCCATCACCAATTTCAGAAGTAAATACTTCGGATACGAGTACCTGACACGAGTGTATACACGTGAGTACCTGACACGGGCGTAAGGGACCGGCCTAAAGCTGATAGGGTGCATTCAACTTATAGTTCCCCATAATTTCTTGCAGAAAAAATCTTAAATTTTGGGAATAAAAATTGCTATATGGAAAAAATCTACTGAATAAAGTTGGACAATCGCATTACTACGAGCTGCTATTTATGTATCCGGAATAACAAAAAATATCAAACATCTATAACCAAATATACTTTTATTGCTTTTCAAAATATTCCCCGTGATGATCGATGCATTTTTTCATAGGTGGTTTCAACCTACTTTCGTAGCATTTTTTCCATTCTGTATCGGGTATCTCCAAAACGTGCATTTTGAAAGCCTCAACGGCTTCTTCCCGGGTGGAAAATCGGTGTCCACGTAATTTGTTCTTCACGCTTGGGAATAAATAAAAGTCGTTGGGTGGCTCATTTTGGAACACCCAAACCGTTGACTGCTGTTTAGTTTCGGGATCATACGCATATATCCAAGATTCGTCTCCTGTGTAGATATTATGAACAGCTTTTGATGTACCACATTTGTATTTTTCTCATTTTTTTGCACCAATAAACACGAGCCTGTTTTTGTTCAACTGTTATGTTGTGCGGGATTCAACGAGAACAATTTTTTTTTACAGCCAAATGTTCGTGTAATATTTTATAAATACTCGTCATACTAATGCTCAGAAAGGCCTCTATCTCGCGATATGTAACATGACGGTCTTGCATTATTAGTTCGCGCACAGCATCAATATTTTGTGGTACAACAGCCGATTTAGGGCGACCTTCTTTAAAATCGTCCGCAAGCATACGACGACCACGATTAAACTCACTGAACCAGTGATACACAGTGGTTTTCGATGGGGCTGCCTCCCCAAATGTCGACAAAAGTTGATCCATGCACTGTTTTTGAGTTAATCCACGCCGAAAGTCGTAATAAATCAAAACACGAAAATTTTCACGAGTCAAATCCATGGTGATGATAGACAATGAATTTTAAAAATGGCGCCACAATGTTAAAACAATTGACAGATGAATGAAACAATCTTTATTTTACAGCCAAAGAGTTCTATTTTTAAATGTTATAATTTCTTTTTAAATATTGTTTATGTAAGTGGCCAGTTCCGGATACATAAATAGCAGTCCTTGTAATACCGCCAAAATATAAAACTATCGAAACCATTCGAAAAGAAGAAGAATACTGCCTGTACTGCTACGGGCTAACGGCACTCTTAAAGTCAAAGTGCCCAACTGCATGTGCTAGCTACTGTACACATTGCATGAAAAAAAAAACTCAATTTCTTGGTTAACTCTACTTAACACTCAGAACAAATGTGTGCCAACATACTAAATGTCTGTTCCAGGTTGTGAAAACCCGTCCCTTAACATCCCGTATATTACTAGGGTAGGATATTACCTACGAGCTTGTCAAATAACGTTTTACATAAGGATTGTCGTAAGGTTACTACTCCATTGAATTGTCAACATAATATTATTGGAAGTCATAGTGATAAGTTCGTCGCTCGGTGCGAGGTTAAGGTTAACTGTCTCCATGGTAAATCGGAGAAGTATCCCTATGGATATGTATGTATAAATAACGCTATGACTGATGTGTTAAATAAATATTCGTTCGTTGTTTTAAGTTATGGAATAGAACTTATCACTCAATCAATAATATTTTGTTAAAATAAACTATTAGGATTTCACAATGAGAAGAAATTAGAAGTGAAATGTAATATTGCAAAAAGAAACTATGCAGTTTATACAAGCGTAGATAGGAGCACACAATCGTACTTCCTACCTAGACGGCTCGCTTTCAAATTCGCTAAAACAAAAATGTATAAGTCATGCACTAGAGATCTTTAGATAGTAGTATTAAATTTTGCCCTAATATAAAGGTAGAGATTTTTTTGTATGTTCTCTCTTTTTTCGTAGGTTTTAACTAGTTAAAATAATTCGAATTTTTAATACCTATGATGACGTAGTCTTAATTCGGTAAAAATAGTATCAGTGTCATTGGGACACCTTTGTTTGACTACAGACTATCTGTTTCAATTCCAGGGCGTGCAAATATCCCGGCTACTGGGCCAGATACGGAAATAACTTTCTTCTTCCCTTTCAATACCACAGGGAACCTGTTTCAGTACTTTTTTAACTTTCTCCTTCTTTTGACGCAATAGATTATTTATAATGACTTTTTTAAACCTTTACACACATATTTCAGATATTTTATGAATTTTTGCAAAGTGGAAATATAACGGGTGCTGACTTGGGCCAGCCAAACCAAACATTGTATAAAAATGTGAATGAGGCTTTTTCTCAGATATTACTTGAATTATTTAATTAACAACAATCTTTTACATATAAAACATTTCAGGATTTAATGCATTTAAATACAGAGCCAATATTTTAACCCGTATCTTTTAAATAATTCTCGGTATAAACTAAAAATAACTGTATTTCAGGTCAACCAAGCAAACCTGCTTCTATTTATAACTTGCCCTGACAAAGCAAGACAACTGCCGCAACATGACGCGTCTAAATTTACGATTCGATTTGAGAGACATAACAACGGACCTTAATGTCTAAGCTTGATGGTTCACAACGAGTCAGTGAAGGTTGACAGGGATGCGGGAGGCATCAGGGCCATCCGCGCGCACACAAACATCCCGACTCACACGACCAGACCGCTGTACCAACGAAACACACCCCCGGTAGCGTAGAACTTCCATTGAAACGCAACTCTGGTCCTCCAAAAAGGTTCTCTCTAAACTCCGATACATTTCCTCCAGTACGATGAGCATGCCTAGTGGTCGGAACTGTATAACTGCCTACGTCACCGTAAGCCATTTCGGGTCACTAGGTCATGAGGAGACTGCAGCTGCGAAGTGCGGGGGGCTGATTTTTAAACCCAAGAGTGACGTCATTCTGTGCCTTGGACCCCTTCCCCACCCTGTGAATGATGAATGAATAGGTCGATTGGTGTTAACTAACGCTAAGTAGGTCATATCACATTTGAATGTAAAGTAAGTATTTCATGCACTCTTAGAGTTTGATTTAATTTATGTAGCTCTATTTGTACATACGAGTACAAATATTTAACAAAAATCATTTTTTTCTAGATACAATGTTTTAAAATATGCTAATGTGCATAGTGCATGCAATAAATTGATCTCACCGGTATTTGAATTTAAACAAAGAAAAAAAACGTCTTAGAAATAGAAGGTCTTGTACGGCGGCGGGGCGGCGAAGTTTACAAATATAGGTATACAAATCATATAAGACAGACAGAGAATGCCACTATTGAGGTTTTCCTCATGATTTGTTATTACATATGTATATAGTCAAGAACAAAGTGTCAAGATTAACATTAATCACTTAGAAATATTAATTGTACTTATTGTATAATGAAGGACATTTCCTTGGCGGCAATTATATGAAAATGCTCTCATGCCAAATATTTTTTTCTCGGATCGGGTCTCTATAGAAACGGCCTTTTCGCTGATAGACAATTCAGTTGGATACAGTAGGTTACCCAGACAGCCTGGTCTTTGCGACAATTAGGTCAATTCCAGAATCTAATAACTAAGGATCATCATCAATCAATCATTCAATCAGCCTATTGCAGTCCACTGCTGGACGTAGGCCTCCCCAAGGGTACGCCAAAGCGCACGATCACACGCTTTCCTCATCCAGCCACCACCAGCGACCTTCTTCAGGTCATCAGTCCACCTGGCACGGGGGCGTCCCACACTACGTTTCCCGAGACGCGGTCTCCATTCGAGAACCCGTCTGCTCCAACGCTCATCGGTTCTGCGACAGACGTGGCCAGCCCACTGCCACTTCAGCTTGCTACATTTCTGGACAATATCCACCACCTTGGTCCTCTGCCGGATGATTTCGTTTCGGATTTTAAAAAGATCATCATGATACCCTTTAATTCCTATATTTTTTTACTAGCCTAACTCCAGCTTTAAAAAATCTTCGCATTAGTTCGCATGGCGAGGCTTAATACAGTAGACTACCAAAAAGTAAGTATAACAAATTGAAACTGTTATTAGCATTACACTAATGACAAGGGATTCATCATCAACAGCTCATAGGGATTACCTAAAAGATATCGAGAACATAAACAAACCACAAGATTACTCGTACTGCGCACTGTTACTGCGCAGTTGAAAAATCGAAAGCTCAAAAAGCTATTAACATCACGTGCGTTCACCATCGCTGGTCGATGGCGATCACGTTACTACCTATTTGCCGTAAACAATTGCATTACTAAGGTTACGTTGATCGAGGGGTACAACTTATGCCCCTTTACCAAGAGAGTTGAGGCACTTCTGAAACCTCTCTCGAAGGGGTCGGACGTGTTTATGCCAAGCTTCAAATCTTTACAGAATAGGTTTATGAATAAGCTTATTTCAGTTTCAAATCATTTAAAGCTAGATAGTAGCATTAAGTAAGTAAGTATACAGATTTTCAGGAAGAAAGCTAGAAAGTGAAATGTTATTAAATAAAACCTTGCCAGTTTAAGTCAACATTAACAAAAAAACTAATATCGAAAATCAATAACAAAATAAATTATCCTAACAGTAGGTACATACATAGTTAGCGTACTTACTAAGCATATCTAAACAGTTGACAAATATATACTTGTAAATTCACGTACATGATGGATCTTGATATTGATGTTAATAATTTTCAAGGGCGTAAATTAAATAATAAATTAAATTACTCGTATCTTAATAACTATTAAAATCGATATAGTGTACGTTGTGTTAATTTAATATAAAAAAGACATTATATAAAAGTGATTTGGTTCAAGACGAAAATAAGATGATAACAGTTTATCAGGAATACTTACTTATAATACTTCAAAGTATTCCTGAAAGATGATAGCTCAAACAAAACTGAGTAAAGCCGCTAGAACTAGCACCACCCAGCTAGACATTTGCCGAATCCCGCTACGGGATAAAGGCGCATTCAAGGTTAAAGTATTTTGCTACATGTGCAGGCTCTTGTATATAACCAACCCTTTTTTTATAATTTATCTCTTTCCCATTACCAGGGTTTGTGAGGTCGCTTGACGACCTTACAACCCACACGATAAAGAAGAAGATTACCAAAGTGTTCAATAGCTGCATATTAATTAATCAATCGATACTCGACCTGAGTTGTCACGTGTTTTCGATGTAAGTGGTGCACAAAGAGAGTTAATTGAAAATCAAGACCGTCAACTCCTGTAACTGTAGACGGCTAAAGGTAACAAGCAACAACCATGCCTTCTTAAATTTTACGGACTTTCATACAAAAATTTGGAAACACACATAAGTAACTTTTTTTAATAGATGCGTGGCGTAGTGTACTTACCTCATTTATAAAGACAACAATAAAAATCTGTAAAAAAATATTAAAAGATCGTAAAAGCTTCTAAAATAGACATAAAATCATAAATAACTTACATACCACTCTTTCATCACTCATCTATTATTTTTCTTCAAGACCATGTATTGCAGAGAACATTGTACTCGATGACAGATAGTAGTGAGAGACACATCTCATTTTGTATGTTGTTATTAAAAAGCGATTCTCATACTGACACAGTATGGATACAGAACGGTGTCGGCGCGGAGACGCGAGCTGCAGGGCGACATTAGTAGATTGTTAACCGAGGGGTGAAAGCGATCAATTACACCCAAGTATTTTGGCGCTCGGGCTCGAGCGTAGCGAGGGCGCTTATAGTGTGAGGGTGGAATTAATCAGTTTCCCACAAGGTAAACACTCTGCTTTTCATCTCGATTGTAAGGAAAGTAAACAAAACAGTTTAAAAACAAATACTCGTATGTAGGCTACATACCATACGCCATATTAGTGAACCGCACGTGATATGTGGAGTCGACCAGTGTGTTCGACTAAGGTCTGAACGCTCTATTTCAAGGTAAGCTTGAGCCCTTCGGTAGGGACGTATATCGTATGAGTTGTTGATGATGAAATATAAACGCTTTTCAAAGGTGTCTCAGATTTACAATGAATCCTCTCTCAAGCACACCCTAGCCAGGGCTTCATCTATGACGCATGAAACTTCGTCGGCTCGGCGCTCAGAGGAAACTTACTCAAACATAACGCTGCTGCTACTTTTAACTCTTTTTTATTTTCAGAAATATCCAGTTGAAATTGTTCAGTTTGTTTGCTTTTCAAAGATTTGAAAACATCATCTACGTCATTGCCAAATCAAGACTTCTGACGTGCAAGTTTTGTAAAAACTAAAACTAACTTCCTCGTGAAAAAAAATAGCCAAATTTTAGTTGCACACATGAGATATTTTGATTTTCATTTATAAACATGCCAATTTTAGTTGCTCACATGAGATATTTTGATTGTCAATTATTTTTGAGTGTTACATGGGAGTTTTTTTCACCTGTATCTCGGCGAATGTGTAAGATATTGACATAAGAGTTTTTGTAGAATGTGGAGAATTTTATTTTCTACAATATAGTGTAAAAAAGTGATTTTCATCCAGAGCGCCACATAAGAGGTCTTGATTTGGTAACGACCACTTAACGATATCATCATGAAAGTACATGTAAAAAAACTAAAATTTTTATGTATTGTAAAAATAAGAAAAACTAATTATTTAATTCTGTGATAATTTATATTGTATATGTAACCCCAGTAAAATGTTGCGCTTTAGAAGGATGAGAGTATGATAGGCAAATAGTTCTCCATGAGAAGTAATTGTGCGCCAAAAACAAAATTTGTGCTTCTAATACTTACAGTTAACATTCATCAAAATATTTTGTTATGATATTTGTATTAGGTACATACCAAATTTCTTACTTGTACAAGTACATTTTATAAGTTGGTCTATTATTCGATAACCTGTAAAGCCTACTTGATGTTGATACTTCTCCTTTTAAATTCATCATAATATAGGTATACACTACTACCGAACTTGGCTCTAACAAAAATAAGCATTTTGAACGAAATATTTCTGAAACGTACACTAGCATCGAAAAATGATTTTAGCAAACCCCCATTATTTTCAATAAAACCTTTCCAACGATACCTCACACTATAAGTTATTAGTAAATAAAAAAAATAACCCCCACTTCACGTGTACCAGAGGATATCTAAAAAATTTATTTTTTTAAGATTTTATTCTTCAACTTTGTCGGCATGATTTTAAATTACAGCCTTCTAGTACTAAGAATCTCTGAGCTAAGCCGCGGACGAACAGACAGACAGACGGACGATATGGCGAAACTATAAAGGTACCTTTTTGCTACGGAACCCTAAAAAGGAATACCTTTGTATAGTTAATGTTTTTATTTTAATATACGCATATCGTATAAATGTCATACTTTATCATAATTTGATGAAGAGCGAACTGCGCGCTTCTGGCGTCTATAAAGGGCACAATGCGTATTTAAAGCTTTAATTGAATAGACAACGACGCATTTTTGAGATAAAGTAAACAAAATTGATGATACGGAAAGAAAATTATTAAGTTATTGTTTATAAACAACAAACCATGTTCTGACTTATCCAGATCGAGGTTTTTTAGCCAAAAATAATCACCTACCGAGTTCAGAGAAATCGCTTTTGGCGTTAAAAATCATGAGGTATTTTTCTGATTTGCTTGAGTGTGATATTTAAAGAAAAAAAATCTGAATCCAACGTAATAAAAAGTCATTTAACACCTATCGTTCGGGGATCGGTTTTATTGAGCTGTCGCACATTTGATCGGTTTTTCTGCATCCAATATTAGTTTTTGCTGCAAAACTTGCTGAACGTCTTCAGGTATTCTGGAAAAGGAAAATTTTAATCCTTACTAATATTCCAAATGCGAAAGAATCTTTGTCTCTCCGTTACGCTTCTTTTCTATGGCTAAACAAGGGCTGACAAAGGCTACTTTTTACTATGTCTTATTTCCACGGCATAGCAAATGCCGACAAATGATGGCATACTTAACTCAGTAAGATTAATCAAAATAACAGTGTCATCTGTCTTCATCCTCCTAACGATAAGTGAATCTCCCTCCGCGTTCATATGACACTGTTAATTTTAGAAACAGTTCAAATCCTCCAACAACGCGAGAACCATAAATTTATTTTACACTAGCCGGGTCCGTCCGTGGCTAAACTCGCGTTATGTAAGAGTTTCCCGTGGGAATAAGAGTTTTTCCCGTAAAAGGTATCCTATGTGTTAATCCAGGTTACTAACTATCTATTCGTTGGTTTGATACTTTAAACGTGAAAGCGGAACAAACATCTAAACATCCAAAAATTCAAATATATTTTCAGATTTATAATATTAGTGTGTGATAACATAGATAACATTTTAGTGTGAAGTGTGATGAAATAAAAAAACGCGCTTTTATGATGGAAAATTTAGTGTAGCAAATTACTACGACGTAGTTCGTAGCATGTATTGAGGTGGCTACGTCGTAGTTCGTATCGAAGTGGGCGTAATACTGATTACTGAATCCAGATTAGTAATAATGAAGAAATTCATTGACGTCAATAGCTTACGAAAACCATATGCCCGAGTTTTGTACCAAATATATTTTAATTAAAGATAAGCTCTTAAAGCATAAGATTAAACCCTACAAACAGGTCTTTTTGTAAGTCTATCACGTAGAGAATGTTTTTTTTTTCATACCGCCTAAACGTTTTTATTATTTTAAATTTTGCTTAATAAGAAGGTCAGTCAATCAGACTTTTGCCTTTCTTTCACAGCGTGCGGCGTCGTAATGGAAAAGTCTAGCTGGTAGATGTTTACGTCATTCTTCCATTAAGAGTGGATTTCCATTGAGTGTAGCTCCGATTATTTCCAATCTGCATAAACGTGGAACAGCCGCATGCCGGCTGCTGCGTGCGGAGAAAAGTTTCAAGACTCGTGCCACAGCTAGACACCAAAACCTGGCAAAATGAGGTAAATCTACATTTTGGTAAAAGCATATAAGTCTAAGATATAGGTGTGAGTGTACACCAGTCTTATACTATGTATGTATGTGTGTGTTATAGAAAACAGAAATATCTGGAACATAAACGTATCCCTCCCGTTAAATGCTACTCAAGTAGGCCATTATCTCTTGATATCGTATTCTAAATCGCGTCTTATACCTATTTTAAATTGAATAAAATTTAAATTACATGATTTAAGATATAATAATAAGTATTTCATTATCTGTACAACATGTAAAGATGAAATTGCAAATTTAAACAGTAGGTTGTATTTATTTTATGATATAGGCAAGCACTAAGATAAAATATTTTAAATTCTATTTTTTTTTTTTTATTTGTGTTCAGGTAACAAACGGACATACACAAAACTTGTCAATAAAAAAGAATTTTTAGAAAGACTTTATAGTACCCTGATATTAAATTAAGTTTGGTTTTAAATTCAACCATTCCATACTAACAAAAATTAATTAAGTATGTACTACCTATAAAATACAAGTTAAGTGTCTAATTGTTTTTTGAATTTCGCCAGATGTCTTTCAAATATATTCACATGAGAAAATTTATCATTACATGTTTTACAACTGCGCCTCACATAGCTATTTGCCACATAACAGGCGTTGTGCTCCTTTTGATGCTAAATAAAGACTTTATGCGACAACTACGTTCATTCCTGCGAGGTACCCGGATATTTATTTTGCCTAACAAATTTGGAGCATCCACATGATTATTTAATAACTTATTTAAGAATAAAACATCAGCTCGGTCACGTCGACGCTCCAAAGATACCAACTTATTATAATCTAAACATGAAGAGTAGTCATGATAATATGGTTGACCGGTCCTATAACTAAGAGATTTGACGAACGAAAAAAATTCGTTCCTTCCTTGATTGATTGATTGATATATACTTTATTGCACCAAAAACGAACGGCGAACTTAATGCTATATAGCATTTTCTACCAGCTAACCTTTGGTGGCTAAGAGCAGGTTGAGGATAGTAACCAAGAGGGTAGTTCCTTCGTTCCTTCCTTCCTTAAAGGGGGGTGAAATTTGAATGAAACGCTGTCTTTGTACACTAAGACTATACGGACAAAGTTGTGGACAAAACGACAATCAGTCCGCATTTACACGATACGATGTTTTCTATAGAACAAGAAAATATAGGTATTATTTACCTCGTAGTTTTGTATTTACCTGCTACATAAATTGTGCGCATGGTGAAAAGGCGTTTCTTCCGCGACTGTCCACTCGTTTCTTACCACGAGCCCCTTCGTGTATGTGCGGCGCAGGCCCGTGACAGACAGCGGCGCTCAACCTTTACCAACTAGCCTTGGAAAGGTCACAAACACAATGACACAAGGTGCAAAAATAATTAACCTAGAAAGTAAAAAACGAAAAAAGTTATGGCCGAAATAGTGAAAAAAAAAATCATTTCCTCCGAATTTTTGTTTGTGGCACTCGATACTTTGGAAACGAAGAATGATATCAAAAATTTGAGAAAAATTCCTCTGAATAATTTAGTCACTTTCACTTACAATTTGAGCCAAAGACGATCGGGTTAAGGGTTTGCTCTGTACCTAACCTTTTTGAAAAAAGTCAAAAACCGACTTTCTCGACACTCAGCGACAATATTTTTTCTAATTCCGTAGATTCATTTCCAATGTGCTCGATAGTCGTGTGAGGCACGAAATCTGTGATTTTTTTTTTACTTTGTACCGTACTTTTCTAGAACAGATGAAATCCTCAATAATCCAATGAGTATAATCACTCAACGAATCTACCAATTCGATGTAATCTTTTGTGTCTTGGATAACTACGATATTACGTAAACTTGATGTTTTTCATACGAATAGTTTTTAATGCCTTTGCAATGAATATCAGTTCAGAAGTATCAGTAAATAATAATAAAAAATAAAAATAAAGTTTTACTACAATTTTGCCAAAAGATATGTGAAACTGATAAATTGTCGTATAAATTGTCTTTTAAGAGGGTCGTATCGGGGCTGGCAAAATAGGGTCCGGGATTGTTTCAAATTTCGAATTCATAATGTACGTCGTGTGCCAATTTACACTTGGCCAGCGTGGTCGAATAAGGCTGGCGCCTTATTTTAGGGTTAGGCTCGAGCCCCTTAGTGGGGACTGAAAAGGTTATTAAATTTCGCTCAGGTTTACTCACTTAGCTGTTGATGGTTACTGGACTTATTGGTTATGTAAAATACAACTGTGCAAGCTTTGAGACTCGCTGGCGACTCCTTTCACGTTTTATGGAGACGCCGGTGTGGTCACGTGTACTCTCACATTTTTCTCCAGTTTTCCATTTTACGAGACACTCATGTAAGAGCTGAGATTGATTTATCTAAAAACACTTTATCAACCTCAATGTCGCCTATTACGAAAACTTGAAAAAAAACAAATGCGAAAAAAAATTAATAAAAAAATTAATTATGTTGTAAGTTTTTCTTTTTTGTGTGTATTTTTTTCTTTTGTGGATTAAACTCGAACATGACCTTTTAATACAAGAAGAAGTAGTCAAACTGGAAGACAATATAAAATTTCGAAAGAACTTGTTTTTCTAAAGGTGTTATTTTTAACTAAGCTATTTCTAAGCTGTTATTAGCACATGGTCATTGTGGGATATGTCAGTTTATCTATATGTAATTGTTTCAAGAGCTGACCGACCCGAAAGATTTCGCGTTATTTTGCTAACTTAATTAGATAAAGATAAACTGACATATCCGATAATGACATGTGCATAACTAGCTTGAAAATTGCTACTTAAAATAACACCTTTACGGAATGCATTTACGTCTAAAAGGGTATGCTTTTGAAAATGTTATGAGTACTTAGATTATTAAGAGCGTCGGTGGTTTTGTGGCTAGGGCTGCTGACCGTCCGGGAGATGCGGGTTCGATCCCCACCACGCACTAATGTGTTTTCGAATTTCGAATTCATTTGTACGTTTATTCAACGCTCTTACAGTGAAGGAAAACATCGTGATGAAACCTGCACACTCCTGTGTAGAAATTCAAAAGTTGTGTGTGAAGTCGACCAATGCATTCGGACAGCGCGTCGACTAAGGCCTAATCACCTTAATTCATAGAAGGCTCGAGCCCCTTGGTGGGGACGTATATTGGTTAATGTTGACTTAGATTATTGACAAAACCACAAGTATTTTCTATTTCTAACTAGCTTATTCTTTGCGGTCATTTACACTGATTGTTTACGCGCCAACCAAAACGATTTAATACGCGTAGACAAGATCAATCAGTAACCCGTTAAGAGAAATACGCTATCTGTTAAAGATAAAACAAAAGATATCCTTTCGTTTATTGACTCCTTTATTGCATCCAGCAATTAAAGTTTGAGTGTGTTGTCATCAGAAATTGTACAAACCTATTTATTTAATTAAGGCAATGTTCACAAGTCTGGTTAAAAAGGTCAGACAGATACATAATTATAATGTACAGATCGTTCAACTCGATGAAACATCTGTCTTCTATTTTAATAAAACTATTGTCTGTGAACACTTTCTGAGTCCAACAGGTATCCATTTTTCTTTTATTTTATGTAAGTTATGTGTAAGATGTGCAGAGTGACAACCTGTCCTCACAAACCCTGGCATCAGAGTCATGGAGCTGCCGAAGGCTCCTGACATGGCTCTAGAGAAAACTATTTTCTGTAGATAATACCTAAACCTACCCATAAAAACTGACATTAAGGGCCTTTCGAAACACGAATTCATCTTATTTTTCAGACAATCAGGTGAATCAACCTACAAAACTGGAGACAGACAATCTCACAAAATAATTTTCGTTTGGCCGCAATGTCTCCACCAGGACTTGAACCTGTAACCTCCAATGGGAAACGAACGCTCTTCGACTCGGCCATGGACGCTAATAGTTAAACCACTTATTGAAGACAACAAACAAGAAATCTAAGACTATAAAAATGGTACGTAAAAAATGTCATAATATATAACACACCAACAGCTCAGCTCACCGAGGGGCTCGAGCCTACCCTGAATGAATTAGGGCGATTAGGCCTTAGTCGACTACGCTGGCCCAGTGCGGATTGATCAGCACGTTGATATATAAACGTTAAAGTAAAATACTCAATCTGAAATTGCCATGAGTGTGTAAGACTCGAAGGGAAGGTTTCTTCAAAGGTCTCAGTTCATTGCAATATAAGAGTAAAAGTTTATATCTTATACACATTACACATAAGCACAACTAGGACTCGGTCGTGCCGCAGCCTTAGGCATGGCATTCTGTGACATCAGTGGCTAGGATTGAGCCCGAGCATGACCTACTTACGTGCGCCGCAACTCTTGCGGAGGATTAACGAACCGAACTGTCTATTTGTCTTGTTCTTTTTGCCATTTGCGAGGTGACAATCGCCGGGAATCTGGGTTTTGAGAACGCTTCTGGTATTGTTAAGCTAAGAAATAGCTTTCTATGTTGAGAAAGTTAATTATCCTGCTTTAAATTAAAATCTCCTTGTCAACATCCCACGTTAGAAAAATGTAGTAAAAAAAAAAAAACAAATTAATACAAACCTAGTAATAACTAGTGGACACTTCTTTTCTGCAATCTTTTATTTTCATACAATCAGCGTATAACAAATTAGAAAACATCCTCTGCATTTATAACCATAACGGAACTCTGTAGGCCTCTCGGCAGCAAGGTTTGTCCTTTAAATCCCCACAGAACTATGGCTTTTTTATACACAAAGAACCTTCGGAGTTAGGGGGAGAAACCTGCACACCACTAAAGGGCATGACCCGCGCAAACCGTGTCAAGGATGCTTCCTTAAATAGAAATTTTCAAATTTTCTAACACTGATTGTCGTAAATTATACAGCATCAATTTTCTCTATTTTTCCTGCCCTGAATTCAATATAAGTTATCAAAAAAGCTTCGCCTCTTGCAGTGTGATGGTACCGAACGCGCCATTAAGATGAGCGCCAGTAAGTAATAAACCGATATTTTTAAACGGAAATATCTAAACACCCCGGGAAGCGACATCACAAGACAGACGGTTCGTAGTAAAATAAATTACCACTAAATAATAGGCAGATAAAGTTCAATGGTTTGCTGTAGCACGTGTAGGAAGATAGAGAAATCCTTATCGACCCAAAACTTTTACACCAAACAGATGTCAGACAAGACAAAATAATATTAAGATGAAAAGGGTGAAACTGCCACTATGGTTTGCTTGCAAAGTACTACTCTAAGTCCTAAGACAAAACTCAACTATGTCTTATGTTTAGCGGGTTTCATAACTATATTATTCATATAAACAAAACCCTAATTGATATGACTTTATCACAATGATAATACGAGTGTATAACAAATTACATAATATTAACAATATGTGTATCTAAAACATCTGACGACGAAAAATACGAGTTACATAATCAAGGATAAAACCAATTTATCTTAAAAAAAAAATATACCTCTAGTTGGTGGGTCTGTTTTTTTAATGAGCCTATTAATAATTTCTAGAAAATCTTTCACCACCTTGAGCATTTTTGAGGGAGGGATAAACCAGTATCTGTACGAGAGGAGTGTGCGGGAAGCGAGGTTGTGATCTAGTTTTGAATGGGCTCGCGGAGGCCCGTACATGACGTCATGGGGGTGGAGCGGTGACGTCAGCGCGAAAAGTAGGTCGCGAGGCCGACGACCCCGGCACACTGCAGTCGTAGCACACGACGTCCTTGGGCTGGCTTCCACCAAACTGATGTATCCCTGGCATCGGCAAAACTAAAAAGTATCAATTTTATATTTATTTTTCGCGTCGTGATTAAGATAATGTATTTGACATATCTATTTTTTACGCAAACCGCAGTTTTTCAAACAATAATGATGTAAGCGTTATTGACACATAATACTTTAGTGAATTGGCCAAATCATTATTTGAAAAAGAACTAACATAAAATAAAAAATATGAAATATGTACCGCCCTCTCTCCAAATCTTTCTGTACTAGTCGTATAGTTACAGCTAGGGTCACCGACTTCATTGACTGAACTACGTTCTAACCAAGAACTAACCTAAAAATCGTAGTAGAACACTTAACTACACATATGCCTGTAATGAAATTCAAGATTAATGTAGCCAAGGAGATGCAGGGTCAAGTTCTGTCCAAGATCAACATTATTTTTCTTTCCCTGCTTTATAATTATTAATGTATGAAGTTGATCAATGCTCATAAATAAGCCTAGAGTAGCCTCGAATCCCTCGGTGATATAATATAACTGTATAGATACATACAGGTACATACTACTAATTGTGAGCCGTCATCAACATTTAATGAAAATCACGAGAGTGTAACATGTTATAGTATAAGACTGTCTACTATATCCGTTAATCTTCTTTCCCTCTCGTAGGTAGTGTCTATGGCGTAGCGATCGTAGCAATGTGCTACGAGAGTCTACGAGTATTTTAGCTAAAGCAAGCTAAATGATCATTTACTATCCCCATTTCTTTGCTTAATGAAATCGCTACCTGTTCCCAAGTGACTAACCAGCACTGACTGCGCCGAGTTTGATGAATGGGTATATTTTAGTTAATTCTAAATAAAACAGCCAAACAGAGAGTTACTATTAGATTGGCAGTCGTCTTGTAAGTACTTTCGCTTATTTTTGTTGAATAGAATAGAGTATACTGCACACGAGATATACAGAAAAATGTAGTTCAAATAATAGTGTACAGATAGGCGGCCTTATTGCTAAGGTAGCAATTTCTTCCAGGCAACCTTCGGGTACAGGAAAAACGCAACGAATACCGCGGGATAGTGCGTTATTTAATTTACGTATAAAATAGAAATATTATTACACTTACACTAATTACATAATAATAATAATAATTTGTATAATACTGCCGTCCTAATCATAACCGTCGCACTTGCAAAAGTAAACAATTGGTTCAAGTTGTACTTATGGATCTCGTTACGCTGATTTTGAATATGCCTATAACTCTATACGGGCAAAAATTTCGATTGCGGTGGTTATGATTAGGACGGTAGATTAATACATTATAACACTTATACATCCAATAAATACATAAAGTACAAACATTGAATGTCTTTTTTTTTTATAAAAACTAAGAATAAGAATAAATTTATTGAGTAAAATGTACAATAAAACTACTACAGACTAATTAAATACAAAGGGAAATAAGAACACGAGCCTGAACTAGGAAAATCCTGTATCTCAGGCTGAAAACAGAACAGAAACAGAACTTCAATATTATTACTATAAATATGTTACTATAAATATAAACAATTACATGCTAAATATAAATAAATTAAAGAAAAATATCAATAGGCACAAATTAACGTAGATGGTAGGAGCGTTATTTAATTGTCTTTATTTTCCTACCTCTACTTTTTTATTTATTTTTGTATGTGATACCATTACATAAACCTGAATAAAAAGTAAGATTTGAGGGTTACACCATCACTTGCCCGGCTTCCCTCATCCCCGTATGTTCATTGAACGTGAGAACTGGGTCGCCGCTGATGCTGCAGCCCGGGCCGGTCGATAGCTGGCGTCAATGAGAGTAGCGGCCCTCCAGCCGAGTGCTGCTATAAATAGCGAAGGTAAAGTAGAAGGTAACACTGCTCAACTGTTATGTAACCCTGGTACTTGAAGGCAAGAACTATCAGCCATGTGTTAAATATTTATTTTCATCCCATCTATTCAAAAAGTAGCGATTGGTTCGCACATAAGTGCGCTCAAAGTAGATCTTAGAAGCCCACGGATAGGAATAGTACATTATTATACGAGGGGTGAAAGTAACTTATTTAGCGCCGAGGCGGGGTTTGGGGCCTGAGCGCAGCGAGGGCCCTAATAGTTCGAGGCACTAATTAAGTCTTTAACCAGAGTAAACACTGTGCATTTTATATTATAGAGGAGGATGAAAAGTAGAATGTATAACTCGGTTGCAAATATTTTTTCCTCGGGCGATGCATTACTTTGAATCCCTCACTGCACTCAGAAATCTACAATGCTTTACTCCGCTCTGAATTCAAAATAGTGCCCTCGCCGTTAAAATATTCATTTGCGCCGCCCTTATCATTAAATCTAGTAGTTATTTTACCACTGTATATTTTAATTTACAATACATCAATATTCTGATACAAAACGAACAAAAATAATTATAGTACATTACGATACAAGGATCGTAGGTACTTACAAACGAGGTGACTTTTGTAAGCCCGAGCCGCAGGCGAGGGTTTATAATGTCACGAGTAAAATAAAACCTAAGATCCGTATGTTGTACGACGTTTTTCAATACATTTTTGAGAAAACTGATAGTAAATAATTAAATTTTGTATGAATGGATTTAAATATTTTTATTGTCAAAATGATCCTGGCTGAATAATAATTTTGGAGACCGAAGGAATTTAAAAAAAATGTAATAAAATCGCACATTTTTTCTATTTATTACGGTAAATATTCTAGCACCTTCGACCAAACTGACCGGCTGTTTACCTCCGTCGAAACAAATTGGAGTATTACTAATCTTACCCGGTTCATAGATCGGATTAACACTCTTCAGGGAAATGTAATGAACCTAGAAACTATCTATATTATATTCCATAGTATTTTGATGAACCCACGTCGACCTTTCTAGATAAAGGTTGAAGAACCTGTTAAACGAATAAAATAAGTAAACATCTTAAATACGTGTGCGTTACATCATAGGTTCAAAAAAGAGCAGATTTTCAAAAGTACGTGCGTATCATATTTTTTAGAGCATAATTCAACCCTACGTTTGAATGATTTATTACTGGAACAAGTTCCATCACATCACACTAATAAATTATAAATGTGAAAATATATTTGGGTGTTTAGATGTTTGTTCCGCTTTCACGGCTTACTACTGAACGGATTAGGATGAAATTTGGAATGGAGACAGTTTGTACCCTGGATAAACCATAGGAGGATGGATACTTTTTACGGAAAAGGATCTTATTCCCACGAAAAAGACTTACGTAATGCTAGCATAGCCACGGGCGGAAAGCTAGTTAAAATAATTCATAAATCCATTTTAATATTGAGTTTTATGAGTAGGCTCAACATTTTTATTTTGAATGCTCTTCACGTGTAGGAAATAATAAAAAAAAAATGTTTTTTATTTCAGGCAATAAAAACATTAAACCTTTGGCCTAATGCAGCCCATATTCAAACACATGTCACAATAACAATAATACTAATAATAAAAATTTAAAATACAGCTATTATGCCTATCTGCTCCACAATTGAAACACTGGAGCGTTTATCGCCTGCCAGTGTCTCACAAAAGGTCCGTCCGACCTGCTGGCGACAATGAGGAGGCTGTTGCTTCTGGCCCGCACCCTGCTCGCTATCGCGGTGGCCCTCTTGCGCATGGTGGCATAAAAGCAGTCCACGCTTACTGATGCGAACATCCCCGATGCGCTGCAGAAGCGGGGCAGCCGCAACAGCGCGCTCATTGCAAGTAAGAAACTACAAATAAAACAGGATGAGTTCCTCAGACAAGTTCAGACGTCTCTTTTGTGATATCCTATTAGTGGAAGAAGCCTAGACGGTGTTGGGGCAAGATGTTACACGCGCGAGCCTTCAACGCTACGCGCTCAACAATAGCAGGTGACTGGTGACGGGATGCATTGGTGCTCTTAGCGCGTGTGTTGTGATATAAGATATCTGATACTCGCATCACTATTCTGGAGAATTTTAAATGTACATTTGTTGTATCTACACTGATTCTGCCCACTTTGTCCATACTATCTTTTTTTCGCCAGCAATAACTTAAAATTGTCCAAATCCTAATTTGGTAGTATCCGAGTTCAGATAACTTTAAAAGAATATGATTATTTTAACTTTAAAATTGTCTGACTAGGAGAACTTCCGGACTGAGCCAAGGCAGATGTGAATAGTATATGTTATTTCGCGTTGGTTTCATTCTATTACCGTTATGATTATGACATAAAAAGTACCTATTCTATTGAATCATGAATCTGTTCCGGCCCCGGAAACTACCAAGTTAGGAGTTGGCCGACCGAGTGATTTTGATGCTAAGCTACTAAGTGCCAGCTAGTATTTGATTCAATTATATTTAGTTTTTTTTCTTACAAAAATGCTTTTCTTTTTATTTTAAAGTTGTTCGACTAGGAAAACTGTCAGGCTAAGCTCAGGGTAACCAAGGCATACAAAGTATTATTTTGCGTTTATTTCGTACTATTATATTATGATTATGACGTAAAAATATAGTTAAAAAAACAATTCTTAATATAAGAATATTTTTCACTTTTTAGGGTGATGTGCTTTAAAAGCGTGTTTTTAGTTTTTTTTACTATATTTTATTTTTCGCTTTTTAATTTGATGTACTGTGAAACCGTGTATTTTTTTACAAGCTTTTATTTAGTTTCACCTGTCCCGTTGTCTGTCTGTCTGTCTGTCTGTAATCAAATCTTGCAAGTTAAATTTGATCCACTTCCCAGTTTCCGATTGAGCTGAAATTTTGCATTCATGTATAAATCGGATGACAATGCAATATTATGGTACCTTGGAGCTGGTCTGATGATGGAGACGGAAGGTGGCCATAGGAACTCCTCTAATACAGAACACAACCTAGTCGTGTTTGGGCTCGTTAGATTTGTCTGAACAAGATCTTTAGCCATACGTGATATCCAGGGTCTCATGATGGAGCCGGAAGGTGGCCACAGGAACTCCTTAAATACACAACACAACCTAGTCGTGTTTGGGCTTGTTGGTTTTGTCTTAACAAGATCTTTAGTCATACGTGATGTTCAGGGTCTCATGATGGAGCCGGAAGGTGGCCACAGGAACTCCACAAATACACAACATAACTTAGTCATGTTTGGGCTTGTTGGATTTGTCTTGACTAGATCTTCAGTCCTACGTGATGTCCAGGGTCTCATGATGGAGCTGGAAGGTGGCCATAAGAACTCCGTAATTAAACGACGCAACCCCACCGAGTTTGGGCCCATTTGATTTGTCTTGACGAGTACTTTGATACTACATAGTAACCAGGGTCTGATGATGGAGCTGGAAGGTGGCCATAGGAACTCCGGAACGACGCAACTCCATCGAGTTTAGGCCCATTTGATTCGTCTTGTCGAGTACTTTGATACTATATGGTAACCAGGGTCTGATGATGGAGCTGGAAGGTGGTCATAGAAACTCCGTAATTAAACGACGCAACCCGATCGAGTTTGCGCTCATTTGATTCGTTTTGACGAGCATCTCAGTTGGCGTGAATATGCAACTCCAACAGATTTGGGAAAAAGTTCGTTCCGTTTGTTATGAATGTGGATTATTATATGTCTGATTGATTAGATGGATGACCCAATGCCAAGGTGAGCACGTGCCGAGGGCTGAATGGTATGAGAGTGTATAAACATTTCATATCGCTAACGTTGCGCCTCAGGGTACCAGGGCGAACCCTGTTGTACTGAAGCCCTTATCCCTCTACAATGGACCTCGGCAAGGATGGCATTCACATAATACAGCCTAAATCAATTCAATTTCCTGCTAAACTTAATTACGGCACAGCTGAAAGAAGAATGCTTCCGATTGTCTTGTCTTGGGCTACAACTGTGCACAAAATGCAGGGAACTACTGTAGATCATGCTGTTATTTATCTAGGCTCTAAATTATTTGCTGCTGGTCAAGCTTATGTGGCTTTAAGCAGAGTTAAGTCTTTAGCAGGACTTCGAATCGAAGAACTTGTCTGCTCCAAGTTGACTTCGAAGAAACCTTGTAATGTTGATGCATTAAAAGAAATGGATAGAATGAGAAATGTTACAAATAACTAACTTGTGATTACATAACTAATTTAAACATTAGTTTACCCTACTACAAACAAAAAAAATGAAATATATAAATAAAATACATAAACTTTAAGTGCTCAAAGCAGCACATTATTATGTGAACGTACTACGGACTACATAAGGGAAAAACGCTGCTACGCGCTACTAACTACGTCGTAGTAAATCTCGAATTAAACATACTAAAAAGTTAAAAATAAAATTAAAGAAAAAAAACCTTTTTTAAAAACAAGCTTTTATTATTTGTTAAGAAAATGAACTAAAAAGTTAAAAATAAATTAACTCTAATTAGAAGTATAACAATTTATAAGTTTATTGTAACCTTTAACGATAATTAAGCTTCTTTGTCTACGACAAAATAATTCCATATCGTAATCATATATTTTTAACACCAAAACTTTACACCTTAATTATTAAATCTTCCCGTTTTTATTACAGTCTCAATTTTATAAATAATAAAAGCGTGTTACATTTTGATGGTATAATTAAGCTATCACAATGTAACACGCTTTTTTATTTATAAAATTGAGACTGTAATAAAAACGGGAAGATTTAATAATTAAGGTGTAAAGTTTTGGTGTTAAAAATATATGATTACGATATGGAATTATTTTGTCGTAGACAAAGAAGCTTAATTATCGTTAAAGGTTACAATAAACTTATAAATTGTTATACTTCTAATTAGAGTTAATTTATTTTTAACTTTTTAGTTCATTTTCTTAACAAATAATAAAAGCTTGTTTTTAAAAAAGGTTT
Organism: Carpatolechia fugitivella; assembly: GCA_951230895.1. NCBI lineage: Eukaryota > Metazoa > Arthropoda > Insecta > Lepidoptera > Gelechiidae > Carpatolechia > Carpatolechia fugitivella. The sequence continues at coordinate 8,335,289 of OX579658.1, forward strand.
TTTTTCTTTAATTTTATTTTGTTTTTTTTTTTTTATTATTGTATTGTTACCGGTTTTTGATAAGTGTACAAAGTTTCAATCAAATCTGTACGTTTAAAGTGGGTCAAAATCGAGTCCAAACAAAGGAGTCGGTTACATACAAACATACAGGTGTAGCTAATAAAAGCGTGTTAAAAAGTACCTTTTTTGGTGCACCATAAATCTGGTCGGACACGAGAAGGAGAACATCCCAAGGTAGGATTAGGTTTTTTTTAGGGACGTTCCCGTGTCCAAACCGAACTCACTAGGTCCATTCTATTATAAACAACGTATTTTGAGACAAAAAAAAGCCTTAAGCTCGTCACAGACGGAGCTATAATATATATTATAGCCCGAGGCAGCCAGCTCTCTCGTAGCCATTCACTTTGTGTGCAAAGCGGGGGTCTAGCAGATGGCCGGTCACTGATTGATTCGCCATTTTGTTTGACCCCCGCTTTGCATTAAATGTGAATGGCGACGAGAGAGCTGGCTGCCTCGTGCTATAATATATATTATAGCTTCGTCTGTGACGGGCTTAAATATAAAAAATCTCAAGTGCGTGCCCGCTATATTACCACTTTGGTAGAAATAGCGATTAGGTCCGTAAAGGGAAAAAAGAGGGCTATCCCAGGGCAAAGTGGACTAGCTCTATTATCTTATAGTGTAAAGATTCTTGCAGTGGACTCTCCGGTCTACCTAGCTGGTCGTCATTGTACTCCTAAGCTCCTAACATCATTGTTACGACATAATAAATGTTTATGCAAATAAATGTTTGAGCGTGAGTAAAGCAAGCGAAAAAAATTGTAGAGGAAGACAGTAAAGAGCAAGTTAAAGAATACGGCCACATCTTGGATGCACGGGTTGTTTTTTTTTTTGCGTCATACACGAGCGTCGAACGATGCCGAGACACGTGTGAACCGACCACATTTGTTCACGTGTATATTCTGAACGCATGCGCTTTTCTTCAATGAGGAGGTTGCTATGTTTCATCTTACACGAGTACTTTACTTTACGAGTGCCCATATGTGGACATAAAAAAGGATTGTCGATGAGATTGAATATAAAAAAAAATACATAGATTTATTTGTTTTCATGGCCTCCACTTCAAACAAATAGAATCTTAGTAGATATCAACTTCCCCACATATACAAATTACAAAGATGCCTACCTATTTGAAATTTATTATTTTCGTAATTAGTTACATGATTTAGTAGTACTTTGTTAAATTTTGTATTACAATCGGTGTGACGTTATTTTGTTATTGGAAATAATCAACATACACATTCTGTGAAGTATCACAGAATAAAATTATTTATTTGATACTATCAATGTACAGAAAATATGCAGATGTCATATTAAAATTAACAGATCGACCGTTTAGAATTATAATTAGAAAAAAATTACGAAATATGCTATTAACAGAAAAAAAAATTGATAAGTAAAAAAAAGCAGGACCAGAGTCCAGAAGAGAGCCGAACCGTAAAATAATACTATGAGAAACCGAAAAAAAAAAAACACATGTAGCCACTGCGCACGAAAACGAAAGACTGACTGACTGACTGAACCGAAACATTAACAAGACTACACGGAATAACTAATTATCTTTTCTTAGAATTTTAAGTACAAAAGACGCCGATGCACCCTACACAATCGCAACCATGATAGATAACAAAATACCTATACTCAAAAGTAACTCTTGAGCGTACTCACGTTATAACTGCTATCAGGCTGGTACTGATAGTGACAACACTGGGAATTAAAAAAGTATATATTACGGCCGACGTAACTTTTACGCGTCGGCCTAATATTTTTGTTATAGCTTTTTTAAACTGTTGCGCCCACATAGCAGCTGTAATTTATCATAGAAGTAGTGTAAAATTTAAAGCTCTTTGATTATATCTAAGAAGTATGCTTCAAAAGTGCTTCTTTTCTTGTTTTTTATTTGTACACACGGCAAAAGATATGTTCGGGCCGTTCACACAAGCTAAGTTGTAAGTGAGTTAGTTTGCACGGCCCGGGGTGGCCCGGATTTATGTTTTGCTGTGTGTACAAGGTTATCGTTCTTTGGTAAGTACATGAAACTTCAAAAGTCGCTTCATAAAGTGGCCCGACTATACCTTTTGTGCATACTACGTAATGGTTAATTCTATTCTGAGGAAGATTTCTATTCACTTTTTTGGAAAAGAGCAGAATAGCAATTCGCAATTAGAAGGGTTTGTACGAGAATAATTTGCCCACGTAATTCGTTTCCAGAAGTCTCTTATCTGTAATACGAGTTTTTTTTTTTCGTTCACCTTCAAATAGACAAAGATCTTCCTTCAGTCTGTTTACCTAGAGAAGTAAGACGTATAAACCAATTAATTAAATATTTTAAAATAATAGCTGACAAGAATCTGAAAGTTTTCTACCGAACCCCGTGAGTATTATTATATTGTGCTATTTTTGGAACATCTCGATGGGTGGAAGGTGTTGTGGATACAAATCTCTTTTCATAATTTCGAGGGATAGATAATTCTGGAGTCACGTGCAATGTATTCAAATAAAATATGACTTTCTATATCAACAGATAGATCGAGACATTTGCATCAAACGTTTCGAAAGAGATAATATTATCATAATACATCTATTATTAAATTGACTAATCGAGCCATATAAATTGCAACAATTGATATTATTTAGGTGAGGTAAAAAGCTTAAATAAAATTGTTTTATTTCTTCCATTACATGTTACATACATTCGAAACAATAAAATTACGGTCGGTCATGCCATTGATGTACCACTGGTTATTTATGTATATTTAATGCTAGGCTCGAAGTAAGCAAAAAACATATTGAGTTTTCATATTCTATTAATATGAAAAAGAACTGTAATCTTCAAGTTGACTGACCGTTACTAGAGTAAGTAGGGCGCCTCACAACCTAAAGAAGGATCTAGAGCAAAATAACTTTTTGTTAAACTTAGTTCTGAAATCTCTTGAGAGACACCCAAAGCCTATAATATATAGGTTCTAAGCGGCTTCGCGCCGACGACGACTCAGATGCGATGACCGCGTACGTGTGTCCTCGTAAACTTTAACCTAGCCACTCCCCACGTCAGACTGCTTATAGTTGACATGGAAACTGGGACTCAATATCTGTAACATAATTCAATCAATCATTCAGCCTATTGCAGTCCACTGTTGGACTTTGGCCTTCCCAAGGGCACGCCAAAGCGCACGATCACCCGCTTTCCTTATCCAGCCACCACCAGCGACCTTCCTCAGGTAGTCAGTCCACCTGGCAGGGAGGCATCCCACACGACGTTTTCTGAGACGTGGTAACATAATTACCTATCTTATTTTATGACTTTACATGTGTTTTGATTGGTTTTCAGAAGCTCTCTTAGACCATCCGCAGACCTAAGACCGATGTCATCAAAATTTCTCATCGGAACTTTTCTTCAGGTACTTTTTCTTTCTTGTACTTTTCTGCAGACGCAAAACATCTTGGTTTAAAAATCTCAGAGATTGGTATGGTCTGAATACGAGGTCTTTGTTTAGTGGCAGTGGATAAAGCGAAAATAGTCATCAAACTTATTGCAAACTGCGGTCCGCCCGCGGCTACGCTCGCGTTGTGTTAGATTTTCCCGTGGGAATAAAACTTTTTCTCTTAAAAAGTATTCTATGTGTTAATCCAGGGTACAAACTATCTCTATTCCAAATTTCATTCCAATCCGTTTTGTAGTGTTTGCGTGAAAGAGTAACAAACGTCCATACATACAAACTTTCGCGTTTATAATATTAAGTAAGGATTCTAAAGTTCTTCCATATACATTACAAATCATTGTTTGTGTTATGTAAGTACATGCGCATGACTTCCTTCCTCTTTTCAAAGAATAATTTATGAGGTCAATAAACCTACACGGTACCTAATCGTGGATGTAATAATTTATGATGAAATGTTGACTTATTCTATTTCTTTTTCTTATTTCTCTTTGTAACGAGTGAGTAATATTTTTTTACATTGGATATTTTTCGTTTTCTTATTTGTAAGGAGAGCAACGATTTGTCAAACTATCCGTGAACTAGGCTTACGAATAAACCGTTTTCCTTTTTGCCTTGCTGTTGTCCTCTTTATTAGAAAGTACCTGGTTGACCGAACTTAGGTCGTTTATTTTTTTTGTAAGACACCTACGCATTTCGATAAACTCTACTTACTTCATACGTTCAGAAGAAAGTACACGCGGCTAGACATAGTAGCACCACTCTTATACTTTAAACGAGCAAGATAAGAATAATAAGGATCTCGGAAACGTACGGCTGCAACGATTTCGCAATTTAGTTTCGGGGGCAATAAATCGATCTAGCTTATAAAATAGATTTCCCCGTATTTTTAGGCTTAAAAGAATTGATACGCGATATCATTGAAATAGAAAGGTAATTTTGGCTCAGTCGGGACACACCGCGAGTTTGCAGTTTGAATCTCGACAAATATATTTTTTTTATTTCTTTGTTCTTTTTTCGTTTGTTTCTTTTTTTATATTTTTTTTATTCTTTCATTTAGTTATTTAAATACAAAAATGAAAGAAAATTTCTGATAAATTTTTTGGTGGTCTGAAAGTTTTCCATCAGATGGCCCGAGTAAAACGAGGAAAAGAATATATATGTATTATAAAATAATAGGATGGGACTTTTGATAGGATTCAGAAAGGATTATTATAGGAAAATAAATTATTCCCATACCAACTAACCTACCAACTTATTAGCAGTAGTTCCAATTTTGGCCACTTCACAGATACAGTGGTAAAGGCGGCGCTAGTAGTAATATAAATTTGCATTTATTGAGGTTGCGTGGATAATTTCGATGAAATTTTGCATTATATGGGGTTTCGGGAGCGATAAATCGATCTAGCTAGGTTTAATTTTTAGTTAGAGGGCGATACGTTCCATATATGAATTGCGTGGTCGCGATTCCCTAAGGGAATTGTTTAAAGAAATTTATATCCTCACGGTATCCTCACAGTACATTATTTGAAAACATCTTGTATGTCCGGAAGAACACAATGCTATTTCCTAAGAATTCTGATATACATAATATAAATACTAGAAATAAAAATAAAATAGCGCACCCAAAGTTTAGACTGTGTACAGTTAATAATTCATTCATGGGGAACTGTATTCGCTTCTATAATAAAATACCAGATGATATTGTAAATCTGTCCGATAGCCAATTTAAAGCTAAAATTAAAACTATTTTATGTTCTAAGGCCTATTATACGATAAATGATTACTTACCCTTAACCAATATGTCCGTTAAAAGAATAGAATATACCTACTTTATTGCACACAAGGAAGTACAAAAAAAGAAGGGGTGACATATTGGCGGTCTTATTGCTAATGTAGAAATTTCTTCTAGGCAACCAGATATTGGGAACAAGATATTTGCATCATAACTGCAGAATATTAATTAAAACATCATGTACAAAACACATGTATGTATTGACATGTTAGTTACTTTTTGCTGCAGATCCGTCATAGAAGTAGTTTCCTTCTTCTTTTCGAGTCGGTGGCAAACCTAGACTGTCTCAGCCCAAAAATTGGCCACGATAATTGCACTGTCAGTGGCGTTAATCAAATCCTCCCGCGTACAGCTGCTGGGGCACCATATTTTGTTGTAGATATGCATGCCAGCTGTCCGATTCATAGAAAATCTCCGTTCGTCCTTTTCGCACGCATTTAATACGTATCCTTCTTGTCTGCTGTCACCTATATCATGTAATGGAGAATGAAGTATCGTTTCCAAATAAAAAGCGGGCGCAGGTCAAGGCCCACTCTGAAAAGGTTTAAAGGAAGATTAATCATATTTTCGGTAAGAAAGAGGTTTTCTTTTCAAAGACCTGTTGCGCTATCCTAATTAAAGACGACGTCAACCTCTTTGAGCCAATAGCCTTAGAAAGAAAAACTTTTATAGAATCTTTTCATCAAACTCGACCTTTCACTGCAATCGAAAACATGCCCCTAATGATAGGTGATCACTAATTAAAAAAAACGTAGTATCACCCCACGCCGCTTTACCTGCTTTGTGGTAAGATGCTGTGGCCATATAGTGACTAAACGGACTTCAGTTTTTTAAAAACGTTAGTTTATTGCGTACTTCCTGTAAACCCAATAAAGCTCTGCTTACCCCTATAGCGACTACACGGCCAAAACAATCATTTATGCATACTTAATTGGTCCTTGAGAAATTAACGAACTATAATCAACTTTAAAATGACCTCTGGGTCACGTCCACAGAGAAATTTCACTGTGGTCACGTCGCTCTTTTTTCTGGATCTGACTAATAAACACAGGGTGATCTCATCCCATTCCGGCACAGTCAACGCCAGAGGTCATCACACTCATTTCATTCAGTTTCCGTAAGAAATTACTTTTTCGTAACAAAAAATATTGCGAAATGAACATCAAACTAGGTAATTGTATCCGGTTTATCAAATACCGTCTGTCAACACTTTAGCTGGAATCTAATATTCCAGTTTTTATGAAGGACGATCTTCCTGGAGCTCCATAGATACGAGTAGATGATGTAGCGAAGGACTTTTAAAGTCTTTTGTTTTAACTACGCTATATACATATCCTTATGAAGTTCTTTCTGGTCGACAGACCAATGACTTACTCCTTGTAGTCGCTGATTATGCATTTTTGTATTTAGAACTATTTGGCTGACGTAGAACTATTGATCTATATTTTTTCCCATAAACGCTTCTAATTTTCGACTAATTTCTCAAAAAAGGAATTATAATATTTCAAACCTAAATTAGCACCTATGAATAGTAATTCCGTCTACTACCCTTGATATCCTACGAGTATCTTGTCTATAATAGCCTAATCTTGGTTTTAGTACATTTTTAATATTATCTAATAATTGGATCAAATAACTTCCATTATTATTATTATTATTATGGAATTTATAGATGATTTTTATTAAGTAGTCTATTATTGAGTAATAAAGACAACAATTATTGTGTTGATAACTTAAAAACTAACACTATTATTTAAGTTTGTTTAACCCGGGGTGTCATTGATAGGGTATATGGGTTGAGATAAATCAAATGATCAAATGTTACCCAGAACCTACAAAACTAATTTCCCTACCCCATTTTTGTTTTTTTATATCGAAAATACATAATAAACTTTGTTTGCCAGGAGAATTTCGCGATTATATGAGAGAAAACTGGGTCCCATGACTACAAAAAATATTCACAAGCGTGAAAGGACTCTATAATAAATACAAAGAGATGCATATAAAAAACATTTTGTTTTAGGTTTAATGAAAAGGAAAAAAAACATAGCTGATTATGACATTTGTGAGAAATAAATATTTTTAAATTATTAATTTATAGACAATTATTAGAAATATTTGGGAGACTAGGTCAAAGTTACCCCACGGAATGAAAGTGACAATAATTATTTATCCTGTTGGTGGATTTTAAAAATTTAAATTGTTTTGTATTTAGTATTGGGGCTACATTCAAATTACAACTAAAAATAGGGGGTATTAAAGTAACCCCAAAACCATTATCACTTTGATCAACTAGTTTTTATTTTTTATATTCAAATATAATACAGATTTTTATTTTTTTGTCACAAAGATCAAAAATTCCATAATAACCGTTATTTCTTTTTTTGTGGACCTAATTTTTTGAGATATAGATCGTCAAAAATCAGAAATGATCAATGTAACCCCGGTTTACGTTACTACAAATATAGAAAAATATTTTGATGAACAACTACGGAATCCTACACTTACTTGACCCGACACGTACTTTGCCGATTTTATTTTTATCTGCTCAGCTAAACACCTTTGAACCCTTGAATCGCTTATAAACTTTTGTTTTTGCAAAATTTTTAATTTTATTCTCAAAGTACAGAAGCGTGCCCAGTTATCAATACAAATCGTTGTAGCAAAAAAATGCTATTTAGTTCATTTAATTTAATCATCTGGAGTTCCTGTCGATACGATCCGATCTGTCGCCTTCTTATGGTCCCGATAGGTCATCCTTATCTCCATATCGAGTATGACATGGAAATAATGATATACTAAGTAAAAATTTTAAATAAACCCGGACACAAAAATTACCCAGATAAATAAACCTTTCCCTAAGGAACTTAGGCTGATGGAGAACCAAAAACATTGGGCTCTTCTTAATACACAACTGCACGGACAGCTGATAGATTTAGTATGGAAGATGCAATATTTTATTCGCCTGACATCTTATACTCATGGGCAAAAATGTTCAGTTTCTATACTGAATTGTCTCGTAAAGGATAGTGTTAAGTTAAATTTCAAGGTGCATCTATCTTGTGTGTCTTTCAAACAGCTCGGCTTGAAATAGAATCTCGCTTTCTAATGGCAATATTTAACAAACTTACGTAGATTATATTCAATTACATTTCTGGATATAATTTTATTAGATTTTCTTTTCCTACGACATGCTGATTCGCACGCGCGCAGCCTACATAGAATTTCTTTAATATGTAAATCTTTGAAATAGCGTTTAGTTCTGCTCGACTACACTCTTGTGTTATAATGAGTAGGTACCTACCGAAATAATTTGTGTAGAATACGAAAGTTCAATTCATGACCTGACAGTATTTTATAATTTTTACGTTATGAATATCATGACATTTTCACTCCCATTTAATCAATCATAAGATCGTTTCTCTCAGTTTCAGGTGTCTATTTGAATAACAGAAGCTACAATCGAGTCCAACAGTTGTTATCGGTTCAATGACCGTTTTCTCCGGCCGATGTCCGTGACCAGTACCTAATCCATCACTGCAGGCACCGGAAGACAGCCTGTGATCGGTGTTACAGCCCGGATCACATATGTAAGTAAGACAAAGTGATTCAGTAACATGTGACTCAAATAAAGTAACTGTAAAAAGCTAACGTTTTTATTTGGATTTTACTCATTTCTTACTTATATTTAGTATTTCCACGGCAAAAGAGGCCGCGCAGTCGTAAACCTTCAAGGTGGACTGACTTAATACTGAAGACCATGAAAATTTCTTTTCTTGGGGTATAAGGTGTGTGCACTTATGTTTGCGCGTACGTCCAGGAGCTCATCATCATATAGATTTTTTTTTATATCAAGCCTACATTATAGTCAGAACACACCACGATTGAAAATGTAAATGATAAGCAACAAAACTTATTAAAGCCAATCGCTTCAAGTCCTTGTAACCCCCCTCTTTAGCCTACTCTACACTAACCTACACTAACTTAATCTAACTAACTTATAACTAATTAACCCCTCTATACACTTAAAACGTTAATTAACTTAAATATGGCCAAGTGAATCATCTAGTGGTAAAAACTCTACATTGTGAACCGCTCATTAGTAACCCTGATACTTTTAGTGAGAACTATAGATAGACCCTACAAATTACCTACCGAACTTAAAAAAAGTATTTAACCTAGCCTGCTTCCTGGAAGAGTTTTAATGTTAATAGTGTAGTAAGTTTCTTTTTATCATAATATTACATTATTGTTATTTGTACAAAAACCTTTTATCATAAAGAAATTATTTATTTAGCTAGAAAATGTAGGAATGGTTCAGCAAATTAATCATAATAATTAGATATAGTTAGGGTATAAGAATATAAACATTTAAAATAATCTTGTAAAATCTTGTAAATGTGGTATTCTATTTATGTAAATAAATAGAATTAGAATCATAATGGACATTAATAGTTTTTTAGTAGAAGATCCCCGACCCACTCAGGACATCGTCATTCCAGACTTTCTTCCAGAAAACCCTTTAGGAACAAGGACTCAAGAGGGTTGGCTCCTCGGATTGATGATCCTGGATGGGGTATAACCAACCAAAATTACTCTGTTCCAGATCTTCTTCCAGAAGATCCTTTAGGAACAATCCATTATTATTAGGATAGCAAAACAATTAAGATTTATTTATACTTCTTACTAGCAATAAAGATTTATGCTTGAAACCAATTAAGTGAGACTTTAAATATGTAAATTTATAGTTAAGTCTGCATCATTCCAGATTTTCTTCCAGAAAATCCTTTAGGAACAATCCATGATTATCTTCTACTAACATTGAAGTTTTATGTTTGAAAACAAATGTGACTGTATTAATTTTATATAGTTTAGTCAACGTCATTCCAGATTTCCTTTCTGGAAACCCTTTGGGAATAATTCATTAATATTAGAACAACAAAGTAAATAAGATTTATTATTTTATATTATTATTAGCATCTAGGTTTTATGCTTGAAAATAGACAACTGTGACTTGACATATTGGCTTTATTAATTTTAGTTATCACAAAGTAAACAAGATTTATTTCTTTATATTCTTATTGATAAAAATAGATAAACATTATATTGAATAATGACTCTACAATTAATTCCTTTATAAAATAGGTTATTCAAATTATCAACTTTAGATTACAACAAAAGATAAATGATCCTAGGAATGATTCTTATCTTTCCAGTCTAATAACTCAGATTGTAGTTATAGTAGAGTTATATACCTTATATGGTTTCTAGATGCCTTAGCATTTAGTACAATTTGCCTTTCATATAGTACAAATACAAAGTAAGCTGTTGATGAATCAATCTGAAATATGGTGGGACGTCCAATCCGTCTGGTATGGAAGTAAACCACCGGAGTGCTATTGCTTTTCCTACAGATCCAAATATCAACAAACTATGGTTTGGTTCTAGTAAGTAAATATTGAAATTGAATAATTTTATTACCGTAGGAAATAATAATGCAATTTGAGCTAATTGATTGTACTTGACAATAATCATTCCATTGTATCAAAATTAACAATATTCTTCTTCTTATCGTGTGGACCATATACGGCTGGTTGGTACATTCAAGATATTTATTTATTTATTTGGTTATTTTATTAGAATGAAGTTTAAATCTTAGAGAGAATCAACTGTTATTATAATCTTATCTTTGAAAGGTTTACCTAGTCAGTTTTATGGAATTTGAACTAAGTAAATTATTTATTATTTAGCAGTAGTGATTATGGAAGATTCAATATACTTTAACCAAGTGAATTATTGATTGCAATTTAGTACTTTTTCCATTGATGATTATTTTTAGGTTATACAGAGTAAAGTATTTCTTTCTAATTAATATTAAAAAGGAAGGTTTTAGTATGTAACTTAGATGGTTTATTTATTGTCATTTTATACCTTTCAGTAAGTATCTAATGATGATTACTTAGGTTTTAAATTTTATAAAGGTAAAGCGTTTCTTACTATTTGTTATTTAACAATGAAAATTAGGTTGTAATATGTTTAACTGGGTGATCAATTTATTGCAATTTATATCTTTTAGCAGTGAAGTTTATTTAGGTTATACTGAGTTTTATAGAGGTAAGCTGTTTCTTACTGGTATTTGATATTATTTAGCGACGAAGAGTAATAGTTTCTAAAGCAGTTTTGGTAAGCTCTCTTTCGCCGGATAGAGTATATATTTTGACTTGATATAAGTGATCCCAAATAAGTTCTATGACATCCGTTTCCCTATTGAATTTACCTTCCTAGTTAAGTGTTTTACATATAGGTAGGCAAAACTAGAGATATTACCTAAATTTCTCACATTACATTGAAAGTCTAGCTGATTTTCGAAGCAAATGCGTAAGTATTCTATCATCCGTTAGGTATCGAACTATCCTACCTATTCTCCGTAAGTTTCAAAAGCTAGAGGAAGACCTCACATTTATAATTAATCGTGTGATGTGTAATGGCACCTTCCAACGCCACAGGAGAAGAAGGTCTAATCGAAACGAACTAACCAGACGGGTTGTGGCGAGACCCAGTGAGTGCCTACGTTCTAAGCCACGTGTGATTGTACTCTCCTTCTACGCGCTAATACGCAAAGATCGAGAAAGAGGGTACCCGTTCCCTGCACATGTATTGGGACAGAAGAAATGATCCTGTGCAACAGAGCAAGTTTGTGTGTTCCTCTTCGACGAAACCTTGCCCTCGTTACACAAAAGCAAATCATCCGGGAACTGAAGTCGCTGATAGTAAAAGCGACCACCGGTCCGTTCCAAGATACCGGCTCCAATGACGTGACGAAACTACGTTCTTTTTCTAACTGTTCCGGAGAACGTTTAGAACAGAATCAGACCATTTGCCAAAAACAGCCACCAAGTTCGGAAACCTTGGATTTAAATCAGATACAGATTTATGCCAAGCCGTAAAGAAAAACCCCATTGAAAATACTTTAATTGTAACGAGTACTAAAAACCAAGACACAATTTAAACTGAACCTTTTATAACTTTACAACTTCTCAAACTTATTTGAAATTTCCCACAAATTTTACGTATCAAAACATTAAGCTTTACAAACCCCTTTGCCCACAAACTCTACGAAACAAACTTTAACTTTACAAAACATTTAAATAACAAAACTTTAAAGGAATTTAAATTAAAACCAAAGATTAAGAAATACTAAAAGAAAGTAAACTTTCTAATAATATCTAATAATCCCACACAAAAACCCCACAGAAAACTCTAAGAAAATATTTTACCGCGACGGACAAGGCAACTGCACTGAGTGATAATCGAAAGAATAATGAAATGAATGACCTTCGCGCAATCGGTATTTATAGCCTGCCAGGGTGAGGCTCGAACCCGTGCTCGGGCGTGCCCCAGCACGTTTTCGGGACTCAGCGTCCTTTATTTAGCGTTCAGTATTCAAAATGGTTCAACTATTTTCATACAACAACATTATTCCTTATTATTTTAGTGTTCCGTATTCGATGTTTTATTATTTTAATGCTTTATTTATTATTTTTATTATGTTTTTAGATTCTTTAGTGTTGTAAATTCATGTTTACTTTAAGTGAACTTATTTTGTAAAGGAGTAAGCAGAGCTTTGTATTTTTAACTTGTTTTAATATTAAATAAATGAATGTCGTATTAATTGAATATTGAGTAATGATCGTTAGTGATTATTTAGCGTTTGTATTAGAGAAAGAGATGTAATCGATTAGTAGTTATAATGATTTGGAATTTATTTGTGAAATTGTTAACGGACCCAGGTTGGTTCCGTTACAGTCAACCCCCAAAATTTGCGCAGAAGCTTAAGCGTAACCGGAGCTAATTTTCCCAAAATCTATAATATTTAATTTCACAAATAATAAATTACTAAAAGTTTATCAACTATTTAACCCATATTATGTAATTTGATGTAGTGTAAGTTTTAAACCAAAGACTAAAATGTCCACAACTGTACACCAAAACTTTGAACCACTGACAATCCTTCATAACATAAAACTAAGGGACGCGGTGAATACTAATTCTTGCCCTACAAGGGAATCTAGGTTGTGAGGCTAAACCAGCCCTAGTGGCTATATGTCATCCTCTCCTGAGCAAATCAATTTTTCATTTACATGGAGTTAACAACATATCCCCTCCAAAAATCAGCAGACCCCTCAGGTGACAAGTCACGCCAATATAATTATCCTATGCCGAATGTCCTAGCTCAAAACCTGATCGTACAAAGTATTCATTCTACCTTCGGAGCATGTGTAGTTGCCGCAGTGTAACATACCAGTTGGCTTGGTAGAGTCCGTAGTTATTTATAGAGAGTATAAAACCTCAAACTTTAGACATATAGTAATTTTATTACTAAACGTCTTATCTTAACCTAACACCAAATCTATAAATAACTCGCTTGTTAAGTGTGGTGTAAAGGGTTAAAAGCTAATAAACTTATTCCACTGACTGAGTACCATTGCAACACTGTGACCCTCCATGCTCTTCCTAATTCTCTCATCACAATAAATATTTTTTTATAATATAATAATCAAAACCCTTTCAAATCTCCCAACTTTACATCTCTTCAAAACCATTCAACGCCCCTTTCATTTCGATTTTGTGCTGTCACGAAACGTCTCAATGAACTATTTCAGTGGTAATTAAACAACTCTAAACTTCATTAAGTTTCAAATTTTAATCATATTGAAAAAACTGACTCCACCCAACACCAAACTTTGCACAAATATTCTAATTAAAAATGTTAAGTATTTAAAATTTACAAGATATCAACATTACTATACTTTTTGTATCAACAAATTTTATTATTCTTCCCCATAATTCTCTCTAAAATTATCCAATTAGAAAATGAATAGCATTACAACTACTACGAATCTATTCAATTAAATGATACAGTCTTGTATTTCTTTTTTTTTTCATCAGCAAATTTTTACTTATCCTTTTTTTTTTTTATTTTTTTTTTTTAAATAAAAGTTTATTTATCTATTTTATTATTTATGTAAAATTGCAAAATACGTAACATAAAGAAAACTACACAACAAGCACCGCCAATAGAATTATTTATATTACTATTTTATTTGAATTGTTATTATTTTTAATTTACTCTTGCAATGACTCTGAATATAAGCTATGATAATGAAAGTTTTTTTTTTTTTTCCACCAAATTTTATTTATCCTTTTTATTAATTTTTTTATAAAGTAGATTTTTTAGTTCTCAAGAAAATTATAAAATATAAAAACAAAGAGAATCGACTCAAGTGACACAGCGTATAGAATTATGATTATTATTGTATTACAATTATTATTGTATTACAATTATTATTATTAGAATTATTATAATATTTTTTCTCACATCTGAACATACGCTAAGTTTATGAAAGTTTTATTTTTATTTATCTCAATTTATTTACAATGCTACAATCCGCTACGCTTCCTGATGTCACAATTAGTTACTTTATATTTAAACTGTTTCGATTTTATTAAACCGTTCACGAATATATTGATATTATTTAAAACCGATTTGTATTGGAAGGACCGACTCCATATTTGACCGTTTGACACAGAATTAATATAATATACCAAAGAATTAGCTTTGCTCTCTTAGTCTAGAAAATTAGGTATTATCTTTCTTTCGTAATAATAACTAACTTTCATACCTTCATCATCTTAAATCAATCCAAAGCTGAACAAGAGACCTAACTTTTAACTACTTTATTTTGTGAAAACCATCAATCCGCTTTACTATACTCCAAAGTTTGTAATTTTAACAACCACGGTCGGACATACACACACCTATATTACTAAGTTATAACATCGTATGAAACCCATGAACAAACTATCGCAACGTCTCTATAACGTTCTGCTAAAAATTAGAAAACCCCCCTTTTTTTTAATAATACGAAACGACAATATGGCAGATGCAATGTCTTCTAATAATTATTTAATTAACTTTGAATTTGAATCTAAACATTTTCCATGTTTCGAAAAGTACGTTAAATCAGTGTAGCACGCAAAGTAACTTGATCATCATTAAAAAAAGTAATCGCTAAACAATTAAATGAAAGCCTTGAGAACTGTAAGATTAATTCGACTAGTAACATTACAGAATTAATAATAGTATGTACCAACGTTTGATAATTAATAATCTTTCAATAGTTTGTTAGCCTTTCTGACGACGTCGTACACTAGAAGTAAACCTTTACCTCCCTACTTTACTTCTAGTTCAGTTCTATTGCTGTTTGACAAACTACTATATTTTCTACTGCACTTTACGTCTATTTATTTTCGATTCTCACAATGTTATTTCCTTCTCCGTAGAAATATTATAACGACCATATTAATTAACTACATAAAAATCGAAGCCCCGTCCACATAGTAACATGTCACTGTATATAACATTATCAAAGATCGAACTCGAGACTTGCCGAACTACTCTTATTTATAAAACGCCACCTGTCAGAAAGAAACGAAACTAAAAGTTTGAATCGAAAGCCAACCCAAAGAAGAGGGTTAAGTAGTATTCATCAAAACAGCTAGAGGGCGCACTCAAGTAATTTTGAAAAAATATATTCTTTACATCTGGAAATTGTTTACTGTATTTTTATAAGGTGATAAATTAAAAATACTAGATGTTTCGCAACAAGTATTAATGATAAATAATGATTTTATATTATAATATTTATTTATGGTTGACAAAAATAAACGAAATGTAACTAGTGCTGTACCACTTTGATTGATTAACCCTGCGTTCCGAGACGCGATGAAATCGATTAAAGCACCCGTAATCGTGTTCCGAACTTGGTTCCAAATTACTATCAGCTGTCAAAACTCGTTTTTTTTTTTCTGAACGGTGACAGCGTTGAAAGTCTGATTCGTAATGCGCTTTCTAAAAGTCGTACAACCCCCCCCGTTTTTAAAACTTTTAGGTATGTAAGTAATTAAATTAACAATGCGAATATCAAATCTGTTTGTTATTTTTTTATATATATATTTATTAAATAGGTAAATCTGTATAAATTAATATATATACTTTTATACTTATAACAATTTATTTAAAAATCATTTTCGAAACTATTGGCTTTGGTAATTTATTTAATCTAAAGTCGTACAACCCCCCGTTTTTTAAACTTTTAGCAATGCGAAAATTAAATGTTTTTTTATTATTATTATTATTATGGGGAATCTTATTATTATTATTTACGATTTCTGAAACTAGGAAAGTACCAAGTGTAGTTCATACAAAATAAGTATAGTCTAGTTTATATTAGTTTTGTTTTTTATAACCAACCCCCCAACGAAAAGACTTTTAACAATAATCTACTCTGCTATCAATCAATAATTATAACCACATTTAAATATTTAAAGCTACCTTTTCCCTATATTAATACTATTCTATTTCTACCTATAGTTCTCACTTTCCATTTCACAAACAACAAATTGTGACCGTAAAAACAGTCACTTCCCTATAATGATCCCTAAGTATTCAACGCCTTAATTTTATATTCAAATTAATTATAATAACTTTACTATAAAATCAGTTTGTACCTAACTAAATAAATTAAACAATATTATTTAAAATTAAATTTTTAAAAGATGATGTTCAAAACTTAAATCATGGAAACGAACGTACCCCATCGTTAACGAAACGTTCCGTTCCGCAGACATTTATTTTATTTATATTTCATTAACTTTATGACCAGACGATCGTATAAATTTTGAAACACAAGTTCTTTTCTAAAATAACTAACTCGGTACATACATATTATAAATGTTTAATCAAACCCTTTGTTGAATGTTATTGTTTTTTTTTTTTTACTTCTCATCGATAACCTATATTTAATCTTCTCCTTTTTTTTTCATAGAATGAAACGAAACCACGTCGTGTTTTTTTTTTCCGCTGACGACGTTTATAGACTGATTCGGAACGCGCCCCGTAATTTAAAGTAAACGTCTCCTTTTCTCACACTTAAATTTTATTGCGCTATCTCACTTGCTCTTTCGATTTACCGCTCGAATCGATTCGCGATGCCACCGAGTGACGCTATCGTTCAAATATTTTGCCGTTCGTTCGCTACGAATACGAAGATGACTGATCTTTTTATTTAACAAGACACAAGTAAGTATAAGTACTATAACGTTACATTAATCAAAATTATCCCTGCAAATCAATAAATAAGTACTCTCCCTATTTCTTTTCAACCCACATAAGTATTTTGGTCAAATATAACCTTGCCTCATTGAACTATTATTACTAGCAGCTCACTGCCTTGCCTAGAAACCGTGAACCGTAACTAATGTAACCTATTACATTTCCAGGAATCTACCACCGACGACGAGATTGGCTTATGGTCTTGGAAGACCCTGACTAGCAATGAGATGACCCTGATCGAGTGTTGAAGCCCCTGACTCTTCCCCGAAGATAGTTTATGTGAAGTGAAATTTTAGAATTGTGCTATTTATTATTAATTATTCCCGTTTTTTTGTTAAGTTGTGAAATTAAAAGGTAAGTTCTAGCTGAGACCCGTTTTAAGTTGTTTTTATTTCTGCAATAAATAAATTTACCTGTACTCAATTATTTAACAAAATCTCAATATCAAGTTCTAAAGTTAGAGTAAAAAGACTTAATAAAATGAATTTAAAACCTTAAAAATACTACTAGTTCCAATCCTGGTTAACGGCGCCCCTATTGTAACACCCCCCTCTATCCTACACTGCTCTAACCTACTCTAAATACTTTAACTCTCTAACTAATAATTAACTATACTACGATTTTTATAAAGATGTACCAAAGTGACAGATGCAAACGGATTATTTTTCTTTTAATGTTGCCACCTATAGAAAAATAGTGTTGTTAATGATTCAATTCAAGTTATTCATTGTATCGATATGACTTGAGTCATTGATTTTTTTTTAATAGCACTAATTGTACTTTGTGCCAGTGTCGAGTTCTAAAAGGTAAGGAAACTATCATCGCGTATACGAAAAAAATAAGTCGGGTTAATTTTACTGTTGGGCGTACATATTATATCTCAATAAATCAAAATTACTCAGGTCAATTATTTGATAAAGTTTGAATGTTTGTTGCGATATCTATTAGAGCGGTACCTCTCTCTCAGTCACCCCACCCTTACTCTATGCGAGAAAGAGAGCCACCGCTCGCTCAGCGCTTAAGATACGTGCCGCTACCTATACGTCATCGCAACCAGAGTCGCGCGCGTCATTCGTCTCCCTACTTCGCTCGCGATCGGTTGCACGAATATTTTCTCAATTTTGCCCACGCTTGTTTCTGTTGTTATTTTCTGTTAAGTTTCCGTTGTTTCTTCCTTGTTACGTTATTCATTTGTTTGTTAAGTTTGTGCCTGCTGTTGTTATTGTTGTTAAAACGCCACGCCATTTTTCTGACAAAACATGAAAGTATTTTACACTAGTAAAACTGCAATCTATAACAACAATAAAAACTGTAATTAACTAAGCATGCAAATAAGAACTTTATGTTTAAATATCAAACTTCAATAGGTAATCGAAACTCTGTTGTTGAACAACTAGTTTTGAGTGTTACAGTGTTGTAGAACAATCAAGTTCAATGAGCAAATTGATTCAATCACAAAATTGAACTATGGATCACTCAGGTACAACACTATTTTTAATTTGCGCAAAAGTGGCAACACTCTAAATGTCACTTTAGTACGTCTTTAAAAAAATCCGAGTATAACACCCCTCTCTACACTTAAAACGTTAATTAACTTAAATATGGCCAAGTGAATCATCTAGTGGTAAAAACTCTACATTGTGAACCGCTCATTAGTAACCCTGATACTTTTAGTGAGAACTATAGATAGACCCTACAAATTACCTACCGAACTTAAAAAAAGTATTTAACCTAGCCTGCTTCC
The DNA here is from genome assembly GCA_951230895.1 of Carpatolechia fugitivella. Taxonomy (NCBI): domain Eukaryota; kingdom Metazoa; phylum Arthropoda; class Insecta; order Lepidoptera; family Gelechiidae; genus Carpatolechia; species Carpatolechia fugitivella. The sequence goes on from OX579658.1 coordinate 8,354,503, forward strand.
TGGAAGAGTTTTAATGTTAATAGTGTAGTAAGTTTCTTTTTATCATAATATTACATTATTGTTATTTGTACAAAAACCTTTTATCATAAAGAAATTATTTATTTAGCTAGAAAATGTAGGAATGGTTCAGCAAATTAATCATAATAATTAGATATAGTTAGGGTATAAGAATATAAACATTTAAAATAATCTTGTAAAATCTTGTAAATGTGGTATTCTATTTATGTAAATAAATAGAATTAGAATCATAATGGACATTAATAGTTTTTTAGTAGAAGATCCCCGACCCACTCAGGACATCGTCATTCCAGACTTTCTTCCAGAAAACCCTTTAGGAACAAGGACTCAAGAGGGTTGGCTCCTCGGATTGATGATCCTGGATGGGGTATAACCAACCAAAATTACTCTGTTCCAGATCTTCTTCCAGAAGATCCTTTAGGAACAATCCATTATTATTAGGATAGCAAAACAATTAAGATTTATTTATACTTCTTACTAGCAATAAAGATTTATGCTTGAAACCAATTAAGTGAGACTTTAAATATGTAAATTTATAGTTAAGTCTGCATCATTCCAGATTTTCTTCCAGAAAATCCTTTAGGAACAATCCATGATTATCTTCTACTAACATTGAAGTTTTATGTTTGAAAACAAATGTGACTGTATTAATTTTATATAGTTTAGTCAACGTCATTCCAGATTTCCTTTCTGGAAACCCTTTGGGAATAATTCATTAATATTAGAACAACAAAGTAAATAAGATTTATTATTTTATATTATTATTAGCATCTAGGTTTTATGCTTGAAAATAGACAACTGTGACTTGACATATTGGCTTTATTAATTTTAGTTATCACAAAGTAAACAAGATTTATTTCTTTATATTCTTATTGATAAAAATAGATAAACATTATATTGAATAATGACTCTACAATTAATTCCTTTATAAAATAGGTTATTCAAATTATCAACTTTAGATTACAACAAAAGATAAATGATCCTAGGAATGATTCTTATCTTTCCAGTCTAATAACTCAGATTGTAGTTATAGTAGAGTTATATACCTTATATGGTTTCTAGATGCCTTAGCATTTAGTACAATTTGCCTTTCATATAGTACAAATACAAAGTAAGCTGTTGATGAATCAATCTGAAATATGGTGGGACGTCCAATCCGTCTGGTATGGAAGTAAACCACCGGAGTGCTATTGCTTTTCCTACAGATCCAAATATCAACAAACTATGGTTTGGTTCTAGTAAGTAAATATTGAAATTGAATAATTTTATTACCGTAGGAAATAATAATGCAATTTGAGCTAATTGATTGTACTTGACAATAATCATTCCATTGTATCAAAATTAACAATATTCTTCTTCTTATCGTGTGGACCATATACGGCTGGTTGGTACATTCAAGATATTTATTTATTTATTTGGTTATTTTATTAGAATGAAGTTTAAATCTTAGAGAGAATCAACTGTTATTATAATCTTATCTTTGAAAGGTTTACCTAGTCAGTTTTATGGAATTTGAACTAAGTAAATTATTTATTATTTAGCAGTAGTGATTATGGAAGATTCAATATACTTTAACCAAGTGAATTATTGATTGCAATTTAGTACTTTTTCCATTGATGATTATTTTTAGGTTATACAGAGTAAAGTATTTCTTTCTAATTAATATTAAAAAGGAAGGTTTTAGTATGTAACTTAGATGGTTTATTTATTGTCATTTTATACCTTTCAGTAAGTATCTAATGATGATTACTTAGGTTTTAAATTTTATAAAGATAAAGCGTTTCTTACTATTTGTTATTTAACAATGAAAATTAGGTTGTAATATGTTTAACTGGGTGATCAATTTATTGCAATTTATATCTTTTAGCAGTGAAGTTTATTTAGGTTATACTGAGTTTTATAGAGGTAAGCTGTTTCTTACTGGTATTTGATATTATTTAGCGACGAAGAGTAATAGTTTCTAAAGCAGTTTTGGTAAGCTCTCTTTCGCCGGATAGAGTATATATTTTGACTTGATATAAGTGATCCCAAATAAGTTCTATGACATCCGTTTCCCTATTGAATTTACCTTCCTAGTTAAGTGTTTTACATATAGGTAGGCAAAACTAGAGATATTACCTAAATTTCTCACATTACATTGAAAGTCTAGCTGATTTTCGAAGCAAATGCGTAAGTATTCTATCATCCGTTAGGTATCGAACTATCCTACCTATTCTCCGTAAGTTTCAAAAGCTAGAGGAAGACCTCACATTTATAATTAATCGTGTGATGTGTAATGGCACCTTCCAACGCCACAGGAGAAGAAGGTCTAATCGAAACGAACTAACCAGACGGGTTGTGGCGAGACCCAGTGAGTGCCTACGTTCTAAGCCACGTGTGATTGTACTCTCCTTCTACGCGCTAATACGCAAAGATCGAGAAAGAGGGTACCCGTTCCCTGCACATGTATTGGGACAGAAGAAATGATCCTGTGCAACAGAGCAAGTTTGTGTGTTCCTCTTCGACGAAACCTTGCCCTCGTTACACAAAAGCAAATCATCCGGGAACTGAAGTCGCTGATAGTAAAAGCGACCACCGGTCCGTTCCAAGATACCGGCTCCAATGACGTGACGAAACTACGTTCTTTTTCTAACTGTTCCGGAGAACGTTTAGAACAGAATCAGACCATTTGCCAAAAACAGCCACCAAGTTCGGAAACCTTGGATTTAAATCAGATACAGATTTATGCCAAGCCGTAAAGAAAAACCCCATTGAAAATACTTTAATTGTAACGAGTACTAAAAACCAAGACACAATTTAAACTGAACCTTTTATAACTTTACAACTTCTCAAACTTATTTGAAATTTCCCACAAATTTTACGTATCAAAACATTAAGCTTTACAAACCCCTTTGCCCACAAACTCTACGAAACAAACTTTAACTTTACAAAACATTTAAATAACAAAACTTTAAAGGAATTTAAATTAAAACCAAAGATTAAGAAATACTAAAAGAAAGTAAACTTTCTAATAATATCTAATAATCCCACACAAAAACCCCACAGAAAACTCTAAGAAAATATTTTACCGCGACGGACAAGGCAACTGCACTGAGTGATAATCGAAAGAATAATGAAATGAATGACCTTCGCGCAATCGGTATTTATAGCCTGCCAGGGTGAGGCTCGAACCCGTGCTCGGGCGTGCCCCAGCACGTTTTCGGGACTCAGCGTCCTTTATTTAGCGTTCAGTATTCAAAATGGTTCAACTATTTTCATACAACAACATTATTCCTTATTATTTTAGTGTTCCGTATTCGATGTTTTATTATTTTAATGCTTTATTTATTATTTTTATTATGTTTTTAGATTCTTTAGTGTTGTAAATTCATGTTTACTTTAAGTGAACTTATTTTGTAAAGGAGTAAGCAGAGCTTTGTATTTTTAACTTGTTTTAATATTAAATAAATGAATGTCGTATTAATTGAATATTGAGTAATGATCGTTAGTGATTATTTAGCGTTTGTATTAGAGAAAGAGATGTAATCGATTAGTAGTTATAATGATTTGGAATTTATTTGTGAAATTGTTAACGGACCCAGGTTGGTTCCGTTACATCCTTTCTACGTAGTTGTACGATTTAACTTCGTGTGATCACTTTAATTTCCGAAATTTCTGAAAAGTACTACTTGATTGCTGTGCTTAGAGAACTTTGGTCCCTTGGGGATGATATCGCATAGGTAGTATTAAGTTAGGGTCGATGATCCTATGTCCTGAAATTTTAAGCTAAAGACAAAGTATGTTTAAAGGTTTGTTTTCCCTTATCGTTAAATATTTTATTTGCGTCCTAGTAATTTTCACTAGAGAACTTATTCGTCTTTATAAATATATTTTTTCTTTTAATACACGTTGTTTTCTATGTGGGAATAAGATTTTTCCCGCAGTATGTATGTCACCGAAATAAAGAACTAAAATGAAAAAAAAAAAGTTTTTGCTACAATATTCTTAGCATTATGGTTTCTCGGTTCCACCTTTAAACATGGAAATATATATATATAATGTAACAAACGATATTACAAGCAAAAACTAAACCATCCTTTTAGAAGACAGTAGGTGTATAGGTACGCTTTTGTTTGAGTTAGGGCGGACGTTCATACGGCCACAGAATTTAGCACCCTGGGGCGTCGTTGCATAAACTGTTATGTGCATTTAGTGTACCTTCATTGTTACGAGATAACCCCGAAAGCTATATCGGTTTGCTTAGGTAACAAAACAAACTTACTATAACATTTACATTGTGACATAGATCTACGCAATGACGGTACGTATATATTTTGCTGTATTTTTTATACGAGTACGATATATCCACTATTTATAGGCACTTTCGCCGGATTAACATTCGCAAAGATGAACTTTGCAAATCTATTAAACCTAGTGATTTTACAATTTTTAAGTTTGAAACAGATAAATAAAGACATTGACAAAATATCACAATTTAATAATCACATAAATCGACAAAGAGACAACCTGAAGAGACAATAATTGTTTATTGTTGCTGCCTAAAAATAGCTACATAGTTATTTAATTAAACTTTAATTCATTATATAAGTATATATATAGTCGCGTCGTATCTACTTTGAAGTGGTAGTTGAACCCCGAGGCTCGAACATGTAGCACTGATGGTAAGCGCTACCGAGAACACCAGTGAAGTATGGCTCGTAATTATAAATTAAATACTGGTTTTCTTCTGAAGCACTTGTGAATGCGTGAAAGCTCTTTCTGCATTCATTGACGAAAAAGTCCATAAAGTACCTATTAGCTTTCACCGCGTTCCTGGAGGACGGATATTTCTTGCTCAACTTCCACTCAAAAGAACTTTTTTCTGGGTGAAATTGCACTCCGTAGAATGGATACCTGTAAAAAATATAACACACCTTAGTTTTACAATTCTATTTTTTTATTTATTTAACTTTATTATTTTTTTCTTATTATTATTTATTAGGTATCCATTGCACAAAATTTCGTCAAATAAACTTAATCTAATCTAATAACCCTCTCCGCACAAGAGCGTCGATTAAACGTACATATGCTTTCGTATGTTATATCAAAGACTTCAAGAAACCCTATACGGTGATCTGTTTGTATAGGTATAATGCATAGTTCCACAAATCGCAGTGTACTGGAGTACGGTTCGGTTGTTTGGAACCCTCATTACCAAATACATAATAATGCACGCATAGAGCGCGTGCAGCGAAAGTTTAAAAACTCGTTTATAAAGATTCTGGCTGTGCGTATCGCGCCAGCTATGAGACAAAGCTACGTCACTTTAAACTGCACGCTTTGGAAAAGCGGCGTAGGATGTTCGACATGATTTTTCTACATAAGCTACTCGTAACACACAGACATATGGAACTGAACTCTTGAGCCAAGTAAACCTTCACGTTCCTCGAAGAGTTCCAAGATACGCAATACGAGAGTCGTTCAAAAAGAAACGGTACCGAACCAAAGTATGTGCTCCATTCAATCGTATCAAGGCTTCATATACCTATAATGCGATAGCGCATGATGTGGACATCAAGTGCAATGTTTAGGTCCATAATTTGTGACTTTGTTGCCTAAAAGCGGTACTTACCTATAATCTTAAGTCTGTGAGTATTAAAGTTAATTTATTTGATATATTATGTAATATTTTATTGTATTTTATTGCTTGTGTTTGTAATGTATTTATTATGTAATTACCAAATTTTTACAACTTTTTTATAAACTTATAGGTATATTACAGACTGTCACGCAACTTTATAACTACCTAGAAAGCTGTATATATCTATAATGGTAGTTCACACTCATTATTTTTGTCTAATTTGTGAAACTGTCGATGACGTATCCGAATAAATAAATAATATAAATAAACACATCAGTAATTACTGGTCCTAGTAACTACGCCACCGAAGCTCTTGATCAACACAACTAGATGCGTTAAGTTATTGAATTGTTCAAGTCAGTCGTTAGCAACAAATTGAATGAGACATTTTTTGATATAGTAACTATTGAACTTTCTTCTACTTAAAATACAATAAAATTTCCAGGAATCCACATAAGACTAACTTTCTTAACTGTGGATTTAATTATACCAGGAAAATATTATTATTGGGAACATCGTTTTTCATTGTAATAAAAAAAAAAATTTAGGTAATTTTTAATTCACCTGTTATGTTCAATACTTGCGATGAACTCGACTCCATACGCGTCATTGCTATGAGAAGTCACCCGCCAATCATTTGTCAGGTTATATGCTTTTAAATTCTGAAATGATAATAATAAGATGTAGATTTTAATATTTCACTGGAGCAATCATATAGAAAAACCGCTTGCAGACAGCTACAGTTAAACCAATCTGCTAATCTAATGTTTCATTAACATCATCACAGATTTCAGACGCCTGGTTCTCCTTTGGGAACTTTTGGCAATTCCATATCGTACTTAAAGCTTGTTTAGTGTTTCTTTTTTTAATTTTCCGATCATTATCGTGTTCTAAGTTAGAGGTTAGATAGTTGTCAAATTAACTATCAAAGAGCGATCGCTTAACTATTTGCAACTTACATCATCCACTATGCAAAAGCCGTGAGCATTGACGGTGACATCCTCATTAGCAAGCTGCTCCAGGATATCCAAGGGCAGATCCTTGAACATCTTGCTCGAGTGGAAATCTGGAACAAAAGTAACAAAACTTCAGTGCAAAAATTTGAATAACGAAATACTTATAACCCATGCAGATAAAGAATAGATATTGGCGGCGGGTACTTATGGTACGGTTGGCAAAACAAGTTCTCAAAAATCTATTTTTATTTTTCCTACTGACTTTTTTTTGTTATTAATTATTCTTTTTTAATATTATGATTTAAATCCGGACGGGACGGGTTTATTATTATTATTAATTAATAATATTAATAATAATGACAAAAAATATTAATAAAATAAAAAAGGAGCAAGGGCATGATAGGAAATTGATATTTTCATTAATTTATTTTCGAAGTGTCCTGAAGGTTAAATCAATGTAGCGGGATTCAGTTAAGCCCTCTGAACCTCCCCACATGCTCAGTTTCTTCCGATCGATTCCAATTGTTTCTAAATCCAACCCCTGATTATTATCATTATTTTTTGTGAGTATAGACAGCGATAGATATGAGATAGCATGCGAGTGGACGCCATTTTCATATCTATTCTTTATCTGCATGGGTTATACACAGCGACACACGGTGAGTAAGAAAGTATTTGTCTGCAAAGCCTCTACGTCGTAGCACTAGCTACGACGTTGCTACGGTGGTTCACTACAACTTATTTTACTATTTTGCTATTAGGTAAAATTAAAGTAACCTATTAATAATTTTGTGAAAAGAAGAGTAATAATAATTGATTTAGGTAGGTCTTCGATCTATTATTACAAAGTAATTTATTTCTGTAAACGTTCATTTTCACAATTATTATACAATATCTGATAGTGTCTGAGATAGTGTTCATGTAATCTGTTTCCTTTAAATCTTAGGCAATTTGTAAAAGACACAAGTATAATTTTGTGATGATAAGATAAGATTGCTTTTAATTAGCAAACGATAAACAAAAAAACATCACTTAATTTATTACATCTTGTAAATTGTAATCAACATTCATCTTGGTAAGTAATAATTCACGTCACTAATACCTATCACTACTCCTGATTCTTGATCATCTGCCCGTTTATCACTTTTTATTGCATATTTTAGTAAAAATAGATCGCTAAAAAAATATTGTCTAATGAACTTTACCTAATCAAATGTATATAAATCAAGTTAACATTTAAAGATATACGAATATACCCGGTAAGAAGTGTTAAGTAAGTACCTTAAAGGAAAAAAGTATATTAGTACGAGTACCTATAAAGTTTATAGGTACTCGTACTGATTTATAGTATAAACGGACATCAATGGATGTTTAGATGTTTGGATGTTTGCTCCACTTTCACGCCTAAACTACTGGACGGATTTGGATGTTTGTTTTATGTTTTTGTGTTTGTACCCTTTTTACGGGAAAAGGTCATATTCCCACGGGAAAATCTTACATCACGCGAGCGTAGCTGGGAGTGGACCGCTAGTTTTAAATGTAATTTTAATTTTAATCATCATCATCAACAACAGCTTGTATACGTGGGGCCGTATACGTTGAAGACCGTGGGGCTTGAGTTTACCCTGAACCTATTATCATTAATTAAAATCCTTACCATTAGTGAAATTCAGCGATAAATTTTCATAAGAGTAGCATTTGATTCTATTCTCTTCTTCCCCGCGACCCGAAGCCAGGATGATGAGCAGCTCGAAGCCCAGGCAAGTCCCGAAGATCGGGAAGTAGTCACCGGCATTGTTCAGCTCTATAGCGATCTCATAGATGTACTGGGCAGCGTCAGCGTACCCGTCGGACTGGTTGAAGTATGTTGCACCACCCGGCAGCAAAACCCTATAAATTAATTTAAAGTGGAGTTGGGCCATCGAGAGAAATTAAATTTGAAGCACCAGAAAATTAACAGTTAAAAAAATCTCGCTTTTCTGGATGGCCTACTTTAGTTCTTTCTTTTGTTTAGTATAGATATTTTCTTTCGTGTAGATAATTACTATAATATTTCCCCATAGACAGGCTTGAGTCTTCTCTAGGACAGTCAGACGATCACGCGGGCCCAATGCGGTTTTACAGACTAAACACACACACTCCCGCTATTTTTTTTTCGAAGCAATAATGTTTGAACCCAAATCACAACCATCACTGACGGACGGCGACCCTCTCACTCACCATCTTTAAATTTGTTATTCATCGAATTTATTTTTTATTTTATTACTATAATTTAAAATAGAGTTAATATTGTGTTCAAAGTAAATATTTAATTAATTATGCAAATAACAAGTTTTTTTTGTAATGATAATGATTCCGGATGGTTTATGTGATAGTGGCGAAGTGGGCGATTCTCAGATTAGCGCAGAACCCAGTGCGGATGTTATCTATGATCATGGTATCCTAGCTCCATCAATCACTAAACTATATTCACCTTCTGCTACCCATTTACTTCACTAAGAATATCAGTTTCTATTACGTGACGTGGCACAATGTATTTTACACCTTCGTTTAGTAGGGTCAAATCTGAGAGACCATAAATTCTCTAGGGGAAAAGTATTGTTTTTCTTGTATTATAAAAAAATAAATACGGCCGAGCACGTGTAGGGTCACGCAAAGTGTAGTGTTCCGTAGTTTTCCAATACTACTTAGGTATTGGACCTACCTGTTTAAGACACTTAACATTCATCAAAATATTTTTCTATGATATTTTGTAGTACTAAATTTCTTACTTGTACAAGTACATTTTATAAGTTAGTCTATTATTCGATAACCTAACCTGACCTAACCTGTAAAGCCTACTTGATGTTGATACTTTCCTTTTAAACTCATCACATACACTACTACCGTGAATTTTTTCACAATTCCAAATACAACGGTTTCGCTGGTAGGGAGGGGGGAACTTGACTCTAAAGAAATAAGCACTTTAAAACTAAATATTTCTGAAACGTATACTAGCATCGAAAAATAGTTTTAGCAAACCCCCATTATTTTAAAAAATACCTATCCAACGATACCTCACACTATAAGGTAACCGTGAACACGTGTACCAGAGGAACCCTAAAAAAATGTTTTTAATGATATCATTCTTCTGCTTTGTCGACATGATTAATATGTATATCCATGCCAAATTACAGCCTTCTAATACTAAGTCTCTGAGCTAAGCCGCGGACGGACAGACAGACGGACATAGCGTGCGAAACTATAAGGGTTCCTTTTTTGACTACGGAACCCTAAAATGAATTGTGTTTTTCTACATATTAGTTATAAAAAAATTTGAACTCACCCATTAATTTTACCTACAAGTTCTTCATAATAAGAGCGATCTTTACCAATCCTGAAACAAAAACATTAGTAGTTTGTAGTTTTTTTCTGATCAAAACTTTCTATATTGAATACGAACGTGTGTATGTTAGTTTGTTTCTTTTCAAAGGTTTATCCTTTAGACTTATTTTTTTACAAAGATAATTTATTAGGCCTGCGATCGGGAAAAAAAAAATTTATTGGTGAAAAAAAACAACTAAAGCTCAAGGAAATAGAATATACTGGCAAAAGAGCCATTTTCAGCCAAGGAACACGGAAAGTCATATAGCAGCGGCTTGAAACTCTAACAACTTATCCAACAATGCTTTTACGCCTATAAAGTTGATAAGCCTATATTTTTTTATTTCTTAACAGTTATGAAAAAAAATGGAAGTAAAATGTATGTTTCTGCCTTTTTTTTTAGTCTTTAATTTTATTCCAGAACAGGCAGCATCATGCATAGATAAATAAATGGTGTATCGTGAGACCACTTTTTTTTAAGTGTCTACCTGTGCCTGGCACCTTGACCTAAGACTCTAGGATGTTCCTAGAGATAAAGCGCGTCAGTAAGAAAAGTTGTACACGTTAGCTAAAAAAAATACACAAAGACGTGCCTGCCTATTTATTTAAAAAAATAAACAGTGTGTTCGTCAAACACAATCCCTTGTTTGTTTTTATACGCAAGTCTGAGAACGCGTTGTTTACTTACATTATAGGCACAACTCGCGCGCCCGATGCCTCGACATCCTTGACGTACGACGCTGCGATGTAGCTAGTGAAGTTCTCCTCCACGTACTTAGTGTTCAGGTAGTAGGACTGCTCCTGCGCAAGCACCCCGATGATGGGTCGGTCGTTGACCGTCTTGGTGGCATCGCTGGTCACCACCACAGCACCTTCGCAGTGCAAGAAGTACAGCACAGACAACAGCAAAGCCACCTTCATCGCGACAAACTCAAACCAACTATCCACCGAACCATTCAACCACCTACAAATTTGTATACACTCATTATCGCAGTTATCTCAGCTAAATTAAATCACTCATCAATTAATCATTTTATGATCATTATCTCACAAACTTTGATGTTTTCCGAAACCACTTATAGAATAGAACAATCACAAACACGCTGCGTTATATAACTAACCATAAGAAAACTATGTTGAGTGAATCGTTCACTAAACAAGAAACCACGTAATTCTGTACTATTTTTGACTTGACATACTGTGTTGGTTTCATGGAACGCTTGGTAAGTACTTTCTCATTTAAAAATATCTCATCTCGTGTCGAAATGCACCAAACTTCATTCGAGAATGCAGCGCTTTAAATGTATTTTAGTAGACTGACTAGGAAATGTTTGGCGAGCGCTCGACGCATACAACAACGGATTTATAAACAGAATATTGTATGTTTATGTTATCATGTCCACTTAGTAATTGCTCTTTAACAATGATTGATAAAGCAAAAACGAAAGCATTTTTATCAGATTGTTGGTTATCCTATATTTTTGTAGAGTTCAGTTCAATCAATTAAACAAAATGGGTCTTTAAATATAAATATTAATTTATGTATGCCAACCTCTATCTCCCTACAATCATAATGACCAAGACGAATCAACTTGTTATTTTTAATAGTGATAAGTTCACTATCATTTTTACCCGACTATTAAAATAGTCGGCTATTAAAATAGTCGGGTAAACATAACCCTCCTAAAGCCTTTAGGGTTATGTTTTTCGAGTGTATGTATGTATGTGGTGTCCAAAAAGGGTATTTGCACTTTTAAATATCAATAAATCGTCTTAATGAGGGTAGATAACAAAAAAATATATAATGTCGTACGTGGAATTTATTGGAAATTTAGTTGCAATGGATTCGTATACCGGAGCTCAGCGTGCATTTTGTGTACGAGTTTATTATCAAAACAATAATTCGATAATAACAGCTCGCCGCTTATATCGCGCGCAATTCAATATACGGGACATTTTTTTATCTCCCAGTGCGAATATCATTAGAAAATGGATTAAGACATTTGAGGCTACAGGGTCAACTTTAAAAAACTTTGATTGCGGACGTCCGAGAGAAATAAGGCTACCTGCAGTTATTCAAGAAGTTCACGAGTCGGTAAGGCAAGATCCCTCACTATCACTGCGAAAGCGAAGTTAATCCGTAAACATTGCAAAATGAACATTGCACCTGATTTTAAAGAAGGATTTGCATTGACGTGCTTACAAGATTCAATTAGTGCAAGAATTAAAACCCACAGATTATGAACAGCGACTAAATTTTGTTCAGGATATGTTTGCGCGCTTTACCAACTTCAACAATGTCTTGTTTAGCGATGAAGCAAATTTCCACTTAAATGGCCATGTCAATAAACAAAACTGTCGCTATTGGTGTGATAAAAATCCTCGTTATAAGCATATGCGTCTACTTCACAGCCCTAAGGTGGTAGTGTGGGCAGCAATGTCCGCCAAGGGCATAATCGGCCCCTATTTCTTTGAGATCGGTAGGGGACATGCACTTACAGTTAACGCGGACAGATATTGTAACATGATTGAAAGTTTTTGGGCACCATCTTTACAGGCATTTAGAGGTTACAATTCGGCAACATTTTTTCAGCAGGACGGTGCTAAATGTCACACGAGTAGAAGGTCTATTCAAGCATTGAATGAGTTATTCCCAGAAAGAGTTATCTCAATAAACGGGAACCTTAAATGGCCCCCTAGGAGCCCGGACTTAAGTCCACTTGATTATTTTTTATGGGGTTACCTAAAGAGTAAGGTTTACATAAATAAGCCGTAAACTCTTAGCCAATTGAAAAACAATATTGCAAGTGAAATAACCAAAATCACTAACGTTTTATGTGAACGTGTCTTAGGCAATTTACGGCCACGACTTGAAGAGTGTCAAAATCGTAATGGATGTCATTTGGACAACATAATTTTTTCGTCGTAGACTTTCCATTGTATGTACTGTTTGCAAATAGTAATAAAATTATGAAATGATATATTTTTCATTTATGATTTTCGTATATAAACTGCCAACACCCTTTTTGGACACCCTTTTTGGACACCCAGTATATTTCTTTGGCACGCTCTACAGCCTAAACGGCTTGATAGATTTTAGATAGATAGATAGATAGATAGATAGATAGATAGATAGATAGATAGATAAATCGTGAATCGTGATTTTAGCTGAAAGTTTTAAATTTTTCACGCAGTTTGGTTTTTGTTTTTTTTTTTATTTATCTAATTTGTACTCTAATATCACAAATTATTTATCCGAAATAATATTTATTTTCAGTTTTCCCTGGCTCGTCAACCGGGCTATTTACTTTAAGAGACCAAGGTATGTAGGTAGCTAGGTAGGTACATAATTCCCCTTCGGGTTCTAAAATGACACAGCTCTTACGCAGTAGCTATGGTAAGTAGAGAGGGCCTGATTATGTTACTTACAGCTTTGTAAACTAATAATAAATAAGCTAGGTATTGCATTACTAAAGTTCCCTCTAGATTGATTTTTCTGTAAAGCGCGCTATTAGACGTTTATGTTTAGATACATAAACTTTCAGCTTAAGTTCATGGCCTAGACCTAGGGCTAGCCATTAGCCCAGGTCTAGGTAAAAAGTAAGAAAGTAAGCTGACTTACTACAATTTTGTACTAATTATGTTATTTGGGAAGCTTATTTAGTATGGTAGTTCCATTTTTACAGGCTTCTCTCTTCATTTGTTTTAACTTCTTTGTAGCGCCCTCTGTTATAACATACCCTTTATCACTTCAAAATAATATTCTTTTTGGTTTCGTTCAAGCTTTGGTTTAAAGTATGTTATTAAATAGTCTAGGCATAGATTCCTAGATGCCAGTAAGGAGGCAAGCAAAGTTTAATACAAAAAGAAGAATGGAGATAGTTTGGCAGCCATGGCATACAAGCGCCATTAAAAAAAAATTAGATAACTTAATTCCAACTTGATTTATTTGACTGGATCGGTCAGACACTATTAAAACAATTAAATATATTTTGTGGTTATTTTACGTATTTAAAAAATAAAAACTACTTTCTTCCTAAAACAATGAGAAAAAAGAAGCGTGTTTATTGGAGGAAAGATGCATAACATAGGCCTTATCTACAACAAAAAGCTTTTAAATAATATTATTGTGTCAATAAAGCCTCGTTTTTGGTAAGCTACGAATCGATATTTTTTTTTGTAGCCACTAAATTGTTCTAAAATACTATTAAACTTTAATTAAATAATAAGTTCAGTCTACAGAACTTTATGCAGTGAGACTAAGTATATAATAACAAAAGCGTAATTATTTTATATAATTCATGCCTTAGATTGCCTTCACTATTCGATACACACACACACACACACACACACACACACACACACACACACACATACGTATACACACGCCCTCACAACCGTCAGAAATCGTATTTACTTACCTTCAACCTTTCTGTAATCGAAGCCTTTAACATATTTCTTAGGAGAAAAAAGAGTGTCAGACAGCATCAGAAAAATCTTTCCCGTATAAGGTATTTTCCAGCACAGCAGCAGAACGACCAATAAAATTAGTATAAAAATATGTATCATTTTAATTTGATGGTTGAAAAGCAAAGAGTATGTTTGTTTACTTACGTTACATACAAATATAATCTCTTTTTGACAAGAAAGCAAAACTGATCGATGAACTACGCATGCGCTCAATTCCTGAAAGCGTTACCTACCAGCTCATACAATGTATCCGGAACTGGCCACTTACATAAACAATATTTAAAAAGAAATTATAACATTTAAAAATAAAACTCTTTGGCTGTAAAATAAAGTTTGTTTCATTCATCTGTCAATTGTTTTTACATTGTGGCGCCATTTTTAAAATTCATTGTCTATCATCACCATGGATTTGACTCGTGAAAATTTTCGTGCTATGATTTATTACGACTTTCGGCGTGGATTAACTCAAAAACAGTGCATGGATCAACTTTTGTCGACTTTTGGGGAGGAAGCCCCATCGAAAACCACTGTGTATCACTGGTTCAGTGAGTTTAATCGTGGTCGTCGTATGCTTGCGGACGATTTTAAAGAAGGTCGCCCTAAATCGGCTGTTGTACCACAAAATATTGATGCTGTGCGCGAACTAATAATGCAAGACCGTCATGTTACATATCGCGAGATAGAGGCATTTCTGGGCATTAGTATGACGAGTATTTATAAAATATTACACGAACATTTGGCTGTAAAAAAAATTTGTTCTCGTTGGAAATAGCAGCCCTCGTATTGTGCATTTCAGATGCGGTGGAGAGCCAACTACTCTACTCAATACTTTCTTCAAGTTAAGGTCTGGCTAGGATTATTTTATTCTAACTTCCTACGAGGTGGAATTGTGCGGAAATACCGCTCATAATCGCTACTTTGTCGATCAAATACTAGCACTTCTACTGATGCTGTATATTTAAAAAAATATATGCTCAGCTAACAGAATATTATATCCATAATATATATTACGAAAATATTACTGGCTGATAATATTTTTAATACAATAATAACGTTCGCGAAAACTAACAAACAAATCATTTAATGACATTAAAAATATAAAATGCTTTTCTCTTTGTAAGAATCGATTTTTATTTTTTAGTATTAAAATAATCCTGGCTGAATAATAATAATTATAGAGATCGAAGAAATTAAAAAAAAAAGAAAATCGCACTATACGCATTTACCGCACAGTTTACTGGCTTCGTAAGTTCAATTTTTGAGGAATGATGTACCTATTGGAAAATACTGATAATTTAAAAATACGGTGCTCAAGTTTTTTTTAAATCGGCAATTTGGTTTTTAGTTTTTTTTTTTTCATGAATATAACATGCCTATTATTGACTTAGATTTTAAATTGATTAGTTTTTCTGGACCCCTTGCAGCGATGCCAAGTCGATTGGCGGTATGTGGAGGTACTGAGAAGCCTGTACAGTATCGTCGATGTCCGTCCAAGTACAGAAAAAACCCATCCAGTTGCTCAGAGGAGTGAGGCAGGGAGATTTCATCTCTCCGAAACTGTTCTCCAACGCACTGGAGGATGTCTTCAAAACCCTAAACTGGAACGGATTGGGCATCAACATTAATGACGAATATCTCAGTCACCTCCGCTTTGCCGGCGACGACATAGGGCTAATGGCTGAATCGTTGCAGGATCTGCAAAAAATGCTACCTCATTGTCAGTCGGTCTCCGGATGAACTTGGACAAGACTAATCAATCCAGAACCGATCTCGATCTATGGCGAAGTGCTCGAAGCTGTCCAAGAATATGTCTACCTCGGGCAGACATTACAGTTGGGTAGAGACAACTTCGAGCGTGAAATCGCAAGAAGAGTACAGTTGGGCTGGGCAGCACTTGGGAAACTGCGTTATATCTTCTCGTCGCCACTACCGCAATGCCTAAAGAGCAGGGTGTATAACCAGTGCGTCCTACCAGTTTTGACATACGGAGCCGAGACGTGGAACATGACGGTGAAGCTGGCCCACCGGCTACATGTCACTCAGCGAGGTATGGAAAAATCTATGCTTGGTATTTTGCTACGGGATAAAATCCGAAACAAAATCATCCGGCAGAGGACCAAGGTTGTTGATATCGTCCAGAAGTGTAGCAAACTAGTGGGCTGGCCACGTCTGTCGTAGAACGGAGGAGCAGACGGGTTCTCGAATGGAGACCACGTCTCGAGAAACTTAGTGCGGGACGCCTCCCTGCCAGGTGGACTGATGACCTGAGGAAGGTCGCTGGTGGTGGCTGGACGAGGAAAGCGGGTGATCGTGCGCTCGTGGGGAGGCCTACGTCCAGCAGTGGACAGCAATAGGCTGATTGATTGATTGAAGTTTTTCATAAACTCTGCCATTTTCAAACAAAAGAGCAAAAGAGTCCAAGAAAAACGGGTTTTTCGCATGATTCCCGCGCAGTGTCGAACGTAACCACCGTGATGCATTGCACGCTAATATGAACGTTATGTAAAGTAACGCGTACTACTTATATTAATTATGTGGTAACGCGTCGGCACAGGCGTCGTCGGTTGTTGCTAATATAAATAGCATAACCTGGCCTATAACACTGAGAGCTAATGGCCGCCGTCACTACTACGGCTACGAGGAAAAAAAGCTCGAACCGCGTAGCAACGTACTACGACTTTTTGAAAAGCTAAGCATGAATAAAATAATCAACATGACGATGTGTGCTATGTATTAGGGGGAAAATTAAATTACACTTATCTTCACACCTGTTAAATTGCTGAATGTTGTAATTGTATCTTACTGCAGCTAGAATAAAGAAGCTTATACACATATGGGTAGGACACTCAACTCTAGGTATATACCTAGAGTATTGTTTTGAAAAACAAATGTGAAGTCTTCCTTAAGGCGAGGCCCTATTTGAAGAATCATTCTTGGGCCCCTTTTTTTTTTACTCGCGTATCTCACGTCTCGGAATATGTACCAAATCAAGAAAATTACAACCAACAGAAGAGTTTATCATTTAGCGACGTAACCAAATAGATTTTACATATAATCAAGGAATAATGCAAAAATAAATAATTAAAATCACCGAAAATCACCCCATATTCTAAATTTTCAAATCTGTTTTCTCAGTATTTTCAGGGACAACAACATATTTTTTTTTGTGTTTTTTGGGTGGCTATATTAACTAATACCTAAACGGCGAAACCAGCTAGTTTTTTAATTCGTTCTATATTTTATTTATTTATTTATGGAATACATACAGCTTTTATGACACATTAGACAATAACATTAGAAACATTACATAAGCCAATTAAGTTTTCTGAAATTGTTACATGGCATTGGGTAAACAAACAATATTGTGAGTCTAACTAAAGTTAAATTATAAAAATTTAGAAGACACAATTTTCTTTTTTATTCCTGATAATTTTAAATTTTTAAATAAAGATATTGAGGCATACACGGATGGCTTTCACGCCATCGTGCGTAAGAAAGCGGCTTCTCTGCTGCAACGTTCGCGAAACAGCCGTTTTAGCTTCCTGAAAGCAATTGCTGAAAGACCGGATTGCTGAAGGCACTGGGTGGAACTAGTCATAGGGCTAGTTCGTTAATTATTAATAATGTTGTTGTACTTTCGTCTACTAACAGTACTAACCTAGCATAAGCACATTGTTACTAATCTCTTTTATTACCTACTAATTTATTATGGACTGTAGTCTGTTTTTTTTTTATTTATATTTTTCACAAAAAAGAGAAGAGTTTAAGAATAACGAGTTTTTCGCACGATTCCTGCGCAGTGTCGGACGTAACCTCCGTGAAGCATCGCACGCTAATATGAACGTTATTTCAGTAGTGCGACGGTTGAACTTTCAACTAAAGCGCGTTGAGTTGCTAATTTAGGATAGGGCTTCGCCTTAAACAATAGACTATTGTCAATAGTAGTTAGTTTCCCTTCCTGTGACATCTTGAGACACCCTGTATATACTAAATGCACTAAAACGCAAAAATTTTGGAAGCGAGCCTATCCACCAACTCTTTGTTAGCAAGTAGATATTTAATGTGAATTTTGTCTGTATTTATAAATGTTGAATTAATGTAATAAAACAGAAAAAAAAAAAACGAAAAATTAATTGGAAAGAAATAAGACCAAACGGACCAAGTAGGAAACACTAATATAGTATAAATGTGAAAATATTCGGATGTGTATTACGCTTTCACGCCTTTGGTTTTTACCCTGGATAATACATAGGCGACATTTCATAGGAAAAAATATTTTTCCCACGGAAAAATTAAGATTATAATTTATTATATAAGATACTATGTAAGCATACTATGTAAGCAGAGCAGCCGCGGGCGCACAGCTAGTTCAGAATAATGGGATTTTGTGGATTTTGTCGAGACCTGTCACTGACCGATCTGACCTGACCTGTGACCTGAGTGTTTGATCAAGTTTTTTTTTTTTGAAAGTTTTTATGGTCCGGTTACTGATAGTGGCCGCGTTCCGATACGCGCTTAAATCACCGTGAGCGTCTAAAACCGCGTACCGAATATACTAGTAGGTACTACCCACCCATATACCTAGAGTATTGTTTTGAAAAAAAAATGAAGTCTTCCTTAAGTAAAATCTTCCTTAAACAATAGTAGTTAGTTTCCCTTCTTGTGACATCGACACCCTGTATACTAAATGCACTAAAACGCAAAAAATGTTGAAGCGAGTGCGAGCCTACAGGTCTCGACAAAATCCATAAAATCCCATTATTCTGAACTAGCTGTGCGCCCGCGGCTGCGCTCGCCTTATGCTTAGCTTACATAGTATCTTATATAACTAGTGGCTCTGAGCTGTAGACCTCGCGAGTCTTTATATCTTTTCATATTTATTTTTTCTCCACAAACATCTCCGACCCCTTGATTTTTTATTTTTTTTAATATTTTTAAACTTAATTTATTTTATTTTATTTTGTTATTTTTTTTTTATTATTATTATTTTATTATTATTATTATTGTCTTATTTTTTTTTATCTTATTTTATTTTATTGGTTAATGTGACCTGTAGAGGAAAACAGCCTCAGCGGTAGACCTTGTAAGCTGGTAACTAACCCCCATAACTCCGTAATTTTTAAAAATTTCCAAAAATTGACTTGACATAAAAAATCGGGTAATTTATCGAACCTGCTCACAAAATTTCACGAGAATCGGTTGAGAAACGCGACCTGTAGAGTGAAACAAACAAATAGATGGACAGATGGACTTACAAAAGCAAATTTGGCCAAGCTAAAACAGAGACGCTTCGCTTGATTTAATCACTTTCGAATCAAACTTTCAGCGCCGTCAGCGATCAGATTGTATGGGGGCGCATTCCGAATCAGACTTTCAGCGCCGTCAGCGATCAGAAAAGCAAAAAAACGTATGAGTTTTGACAGCTGACAGTAATTTGGAACGCCATTACGGGTGCTTTAATCGATTTCAGCGTGTCTCGGAACGGAGGGTGGGTTTCGCCTGCTGACAGTAATTCAGTAATTTCGGTACGCGCTTTGAGTGCGCTAAAATCGATTTCAGCGCGTCTCGGAACGCAGGGTTGGTGTTTCCACTAAGATGATTTCTTTCCGATTTTTTTTTGCGTTTTCTTTTTCTGTTTTATTACATTAATTCAACATTTATAAATACAGATAAAAATTCACATAGGTCATATAAAAAACAAGCTCATTAAATCTGGATTTTTCGTTTTGGCTGTTTATACAAGCATTACGTTGGCATTACGTTATTTTTAATATATTTTTATTTATTGGCAACACTTGCTATTCCTCCATGTCAAAAGAAAAATGCCGCTGCCAAGAAGAATCGTAGTGATAAAGGTATTTCAGTTAAATAATGGTGCTTGTGCAAAAGTATAATTAGATATTGGGACAATCTGATTCCATAAACTTAATGTCAAAGAGTACCCGGTTCGTGACTAATAATAAACTCTTAATTGATAAGGGATTCGTTGTGTTTTAGGTTGGTTTCCTGCGTTGACAGTAGAATACGCGTATTTTCTTTTACAAACCAACAATATCTTACAAAATGTTCGAAATGGTAAGTGTTTTGTATGTTTTATGACATTATCTCAGTACTTTATATCTATTAGCAACGTTTGGATTCATATTGGATTTGGCGTTTTTCAGAACACCGCGGAACCTATGCAGGTGGACGTTCCACTAGAGGACAATGAGAATAACGAAGCTGAGTGTTACGTTGTTGAAAATCCCACCCTAGATCTGGAAACCTATGCCGCGTCATATACTGGTTTTGCTAAGTTATACAGATTGATGTTTGTAGCAGACCATTGTCCCTCATTAAGACTGGAGGCTTTAAAAATGGCAATATCTTATGTCATGACAACTTACAATGTGAGTCTTTACCAAACACTTCACAAGAAGCTAGCAGAAGCACTAGCTAATTCAGGCCTTCCTGATGTTGCTGCTGTCGGGTCACAAGACATCCCGGTGCTTGACACCATGTGGGTAGAATCAAAAACAAAGAAGGCTGCCATTAAGCTTGAAAAACTTGATACAGACTTGAAAAACTACAAAACAAATTCAATAAAGGAAAGCATCAGAAGAGGTCATGATGACTTAGGTGACCATTACCTGGACTGTGGAGATCTTACCAGCGCTCTGAAGTGCTATTCCAGGGCCAGGGATTACTGCACTAGTGGCAAACATATTATCATGATGTGTCTCAATGTTGTGAAGGTGTCAGTTTACCTGCAAAATTGGGCTCATGTTCTTAACTATGTATCTAAAGCAGAAGGTACACCCGACTTTAACGAAGTTCCTGGTAAGGACTCAAACCAGTCTGTGCTCACTCGCTTAAAATGCGCAGCAGGTCTAGCTGAATTAGCTACAAAGAAGTATAAATCAGCTGCAAAGCACTTTCTTGCTGCCAGTATTGACCATTGTGAATATCCAGAGCTGCTAAGCAGCAATAATGTGGCAGTATATGGAGGGTTGTGTGCACTAGCTACATTTGATCGTTCAGAGCTTCAGAAACAAGTCATAGTTAGCAGTTCTTTTAAATTATTCTTAGAACTAGAGCCGCAGTTGCGTGACATAATTTTTAAATTTTATGAATCTAAGTACGCTTCTTGCCTAAGGTTACTGGATGAGATAAAGGACAATCTCTTATTAGATATGTATTTAGCTCCTCATTTGAATTCACTGTACATGCAAATACGCAACCGAGCACTGATCCAATACTTCAGTCCTTACCTTTCAGCAGATATGCGTTTGATGGCTGCTGCATTTAACCGAACTGTCAATGCCCTTGAAGATGAGTTAATGCAGCTTATCTTAGATGGCCAAATTCAAGCTCGAATTGATTCACACAATAAAATATTGTATGCTAAGGATGTTGATCAGAGAAGCACAACATTTGAAAGAAGTCTAGCGATGGGAAAGGAGTATCAGCGACGGACATCCATGTTAATACTACGTGCAGCCATGCTCAAAAACCAGATTCATGTGAAGGTATGTTTATTTAAGAAAATTGTGGGCTCTACTATTACTTATTTTCTTACATGTACTTATTTTCATGAGTAATATAAACACTTCATCAAGACATTTATCAGAAAATAAAGTGTTTTTATTTAGAACTGCATTATTTATTTTCAGAATGTTGGGCGTGAAGCTGGACCTCAAAGTGGTGAAGCCCCAGGCTCCAGTACTAGCCTCACTCCACGTACATTTGACACAGTGCCCTTGTGATGAATTAATCCTTAAGATAGTCAACCACACACTTTTACATGACAATGTAAGTGATACTTGCAACCAAACACTCCTCCAAACAGCTAATAATATATCCTATTTATCGAACAATTACTCAAAACTCTGTTACCTTATTCCCAGCTGGTTTCATCTATTTTGTCATGTAATTGATCTTAATTTTAAATGAACTCTTTTTGTGTACTGAGTAAATATCCGCTTTTGTTTTTTGTTTATTAAAATATAGAACTGGGTAAAAACAGCCTTTTACCATGCAAAAAGCTGATTGTTGTAAGGAAAGTGTTTTATCAGCCATCACAAAAACTTGAACAGCTGGTGCGAACATATTTCTCAATATTGTTTATACTAAATAATTCTATATGTATGTAACCATAAAATATTATGTCTACGTAATTTTTAATAACATTACAAGTAAAGGCATGTCATGTAGTTTCATTTTTTTATTAATAATTTTTGCATACTAACTAATAATAATAATGTATTAAATACTTTATAAAAGTGCATAAATCCAAGTAAGTTCCAGATAATTGATCTATGTTCCTTTCTACAGTCAATAACAAACAGGTTGCGGTAGGTGGGTATTTACCGCGGGGCGGCGGCGGCGCGGCACGGCTAAACGCGGTCTCAAGGTCGCAAAATACGTCCAAACCAGGCAAAGTACAGGTGATGATGGATGGAAAAATAGTTGATCCTTTAATTTCCTAACCGACCAACAACCAAATAGTTGAGCCGTTCGGAAGAAAAATAGTTGAACATTTTCTAGTTGATCCATTTAGTTGGTCGGAATGGAATACAGACCGCCGCTGGCTAGTAGACCGCCGCTGCTGGTTTAAAAGTTCGAATCCCACCCACCGCATTCTGATTTAATTCACATTGGTCAGATGGAAGAATAAAAAATAGGCTCGAATTCAACGTACGTTTATTCGACGATCTTACAGTGAAGGAAACTTGCTCACTACTGCGAGAAATATTCAAAGGTCGCGGTGGGAAGTAGAGGTAAGGTCCCGCCGAGTACTCGATCAAATATGGTAACCCTGGGCCAGCGTGTTCACATAGTCGATCGTTCTAGTTCAGGAAAGGCCCGAGCCCCTCGGCCTCGGTGGTAAGGACGTAGCTGTTGACGAAAGTAAAATAGAATAACCATTGTAATTAAACCTTATCGGTCATTGGACCCTTGCCCTTTGTCTTTTATCTGAGATGATAATGAACAAACACTTGCTTGTTATAATCCAGTTTATTACATCCTCTTTGATTATAATTTAAAAAAATGTAGACGAACCACCATTGCCGCGCGACGTACGTAGACATTGCAATAAAAAAATTGATTTACAATTACATACGAGGAGGGATCAAAAAGTAGTGAGAATGAAATAGAATATAATGACTATTGATAACTTAATAATTTATTTTTCTACATAGTCTCCGAGTCTCTCTACACACCGAGTCCAGCGCTTTTCCAAGGCTTCAATCCCTTTAAAAAAAAAAGTTTTGTCTTGGTCCTGCAAAAAGCTCTCCACGGCATCCATCACCTCGTTATCGTCTTCGTACCTGTTTCCCCTAAGTATTCTTTCAATTTGGGGAACAGATAAAAATCGCTAAGCGCCAGATCTGGTGAATAAGGGGGGTGGTCAACCAATTCGAAGCCAGCTTGCTGAATGGCAGCCATCGCAACTGCCGACATGTGCGCAGGTGCGTTGTCGTGATGAAACAGCACGCCCCTTCGAAGTTTCCCTCTCCTTTTCTCTTTGATGGCATTCCTCAACTTGGGAATTAAAGCTGCATAATATTGGCCTGTAATAGTGGTTCCACGCTCCAGGTAATCAATCAACAATATCCCTTCTGAGTCCCAAAATATTGAGGCCATAACCTTGCCAGCCGATGCCACGGCACGAAACTTCTTCGGGGTCGGTGATGATGGCCGTTTCCATTGCGAAGATTGCTGTTTTGTCTCAGGATCAAAATGATGGACCCATGTTTCGTCCATTGTTACGAAACGAGACAAAAAGTTCTCAGAATCTTCTTGAAACTTGTCCAACAATATCTTCGAAATGTCAAGTCGATTTTGTTACTGACTGTCGGTTAACATTCTCGGCACCCATCTTGCGGAAACTTTTCTCATATGAATAAGATTGTTTCAATATGGATTGAATATTTCCATATGAAATGCCCGTTTCTTGAATTAAGTATCGGATGGTAACTCTTCGATCGCTCAATACAATTTTCTTGACTTTCGCAACATTTTCTTGGGTGACTGACGTCGATGGACGGCCGCAACGATGTTCGTCTTCCGTGCTCGTTCTCCCTACTCGAAATTGAGAAGCCCACCTTGCGACAGTAGAATACGGCGGAGCAGACTCTCCTAATGTTGCCTCCAAATCGCGATGAATCTCTTGAGTCGTTAACTTTTTTAAACAGAGGTATTTAATAACGGCTCGCACTTCGTTTTTCTCCATTTTCGAGAACACGTTCCGACACGAAGCAAACAAACGACTACATTCAGAAAAAAACAAAAGAGAATATGTATCTGAGCTATGCCTGCCAGTATTTTTTTTTTCTTACCAAGGAAGGAGTATGTCGTTCTCACTTTTTGATCCCTCCTCGTACTTATCAATATTATTTACTAGCTTTTGCCAGCAACTTCGTCCGCGTAGATTTCGATAATCTGTTGTGAACGACACATATAAGATAGACAAAGGGCGGCACGTTGTGAGCAAATTCGCTTCTTTTACGATTAATTTGGTTTCCCGTAGGAATGTGATGTTTTTCAGGATAAAAACTATTCTAGGACCTTACCTAAATGTGTGCAAACTTTCATCCCAATCCGGTCGGTGGTTAAGGCGTAATTGAGTAACAAACATCCAAACTTTCGCAATATTAATGGGAGATTTTACACACTGGATGATAAATTGAGAATTTATTTAGGTATATACTTAATTCCAACTTCCTATGCGATAAGAAAAAAATATAGGTAATTATAAATTGTATATTTATATATAATTATAGGTTGCACTTTGTTTTGGAATGAACTAAAAATCTATAGTATGGTTCCCGTCACGTTAAAACAACGCTGGACGAAGTGGAAGGGATGTGATAAAAATGTGTACAGTGGCCTAAGACTATAATACACTATTATTTCTCAAATTATTATATTATAAATAAGAAACATTACACATCGCCTTCCCTTCCTCCAGCCTTCTTTTTACACCATAGTAGGTTAATATATCATATTATATGAATAAAAATATTTCAGCTATCGTTTTCATTGCATGCTATAGGCTGTAGACAAGTAGGGCAGCTACCTGTCGCAACACCAAACGCAGGAGGTCGACCCCCGCCGCAAGCCACGAGCCACTGCAAACAAATACAATATAATGAAAAACAAAAATAAAAGTAACTACACTAAAGTGTTTTCTTCAATTAGCTACTAGCTGTCGGCCGGCTGCTACGCCCGCGTTGTTTGTTTGTAAATAAAATAAATAAAGCTAACAGCGCCATCTGCACGCGGAGAGAGATACATGTTACTGCAGTGTGGTATGAATACTGAGGGAATTGGACATTTTCTCAGTAAAAATTGGCTTCCTTTCTGTTCTTGGGTTCTAAACTATCATTGTACCACAGATTGTACCAAACATTGGCTCAGTGGTTTAGCCTTAAAACGTAACAGACAGATGTTTGTTCTGCTTTCACGCCTAAACTACTGGACGGATTTGGATTAAATTTGGAATAGACATAGTTTGTACCCTGGATTAACACAGGTCAGGTCAGGTCTTATAATGAGCTGGCTAATGAAATGGAGCTTGATATATTCAATGATTCATTAACAGTTTTTAAAAACAAAATTAAAAAATATTTCTTATGTGTTTTGCATTGCAATCTAGAAGAAAAATAACTTTGAACCAATTTATGTTTGTATAAATATTTCATTGTGATTCTGTCTCTCCCACAAAATTTAGTTAAGCTACATATACTATACATATATTTGAATTGCAGCTCAAAAATAAAAATATAACATTCAATTGTTATTTCAAAAAATTATAAAGATGTTGACCTTACATACTATGTTGGCTGACCTATTAAATAAAAATAAAATAAAAAAACACAGGATACTTTTTACCGGGAAAAGTCGTATTTCCACGGGAAAATCTTACATAACGCGGGCGGACCGCTATTTACTAATAATAAGCAAGCAAATGTTTACTTGTACCTGAAACAAACAAGTCCTATGGAAATAGATGCCACAAGTAGGGTTTTGGCACAAGGGTAGAGGCACACCAGGCTCATCCGGCAGCTCATCACAAAGACAAATGCTACACTCTGGCTTTTTTGCTCCACCATCAAAAGTAGGAACCAATCCTGTCTTATTGGCTGTAGGAAACTCGGTTATATCTGAAATGATAAATCAGAACTTTTTCTTTATTTACAATGCAATATAACCTAATTTATTCATACCAAACAGAAACAGAACAGGAAAATAAAAGTGCCAACAGGCAGCCTTATTGCTGAGGTAGCAATCTCATTCAGACAACTTTAAGGTATAGAAATAGCACAAAGAAAATAAATAATTTCTTTCCTTGTGCTTAGTTGTGTAATAAACTAGTGCCTTCATTCATTCCACTTGGATCCACCGCCAAGCTACACTGGTGGAGCCAAAGCTATTTTTTTCCTTCTTGAATCCACAGGTTGTATGCATAGCTACAACTAGTACTATACTAAATTAATGTCTATTTAAGTAAGTTGATCTTCTGCCTGGCTTTAAAGATGTTAGTAGGTAGGTACAAACCAAATATGTGCATAATATTTCGAATTATGTTTAAATCATGATCCCACTTTAATAGTCCTTCCTGCAGCTTGTCTTGCCAGTATTCTGATTGCCCAATAAGATGGATATTGGTTGCTAAGCCGTCTGGAGTCACTTCAACATGTAGCCATGTTCTATCATCTGTAACAAATAAAAAAGTTAGGAATTATGTATTTGTATGAAGGATGACCCTGGCAGGGCCGTTTTCCTGCAAATTTTCTTAAAATATAATATCATAGTATACCAGATTCTTAAAGTTCTAAGAGCTTAGTCTTCACTTATTTTAATTATCTACATCAACTGCCCCTTACAGTCCACTGCTGGACTATGAGCCTCCTCCACTTAAGTGGAGGGTTTTGCCATAATCTCCACGCTTGGCAGGCGGGTTGGAGATCGCAGAGATTAATTACACAACTGCCCAAAAGAAAGATTAATGTGTTCATGTATCTATATGAATTTATTTAATCTACCATCATTTTTAAATACCTGAAGATTTAAATGTATAGGATATTGTTATAACTCTTATATATAAAGCCAGAGTGACACTGGCTATAATATTTTTTATAGGACAGTTGTGTTTTTAATTTGTAGATGATTACTAGCGGTCCAACTAATTTATCCCGTGGGAAGACTATCTCCTGTAAATAGTATTCTATGTGTTAATCCAGGTTACTAACTATCTCCATTCCAAATTTCATCCAATTCCGTTGAGTAGGGACATGCGTAAAGGCGGAACAAACATCAAAAACAAAACATCCAAATATATTTTCACATTTATATTATTAGTATGATTAAAAATAGTTAATTAATAAAAACAAACCTAAGACTATCCTTCTATAATCCTCTTTGAAAGATGGATTAACAGGTTCCATTACCATACAACATCTATCAATACTTTCCAATTCGTGGAAGTAGCCAGCTAGATCTTCTAAATGCTGTTTAAAAGCACTTACTATATCTTCTATTGTGCTGAAATCCTGTTCTTGCCAAGAAGAATATGGAAGATTAACTGAAGTAACACATAGTTTACGAGGACCTTTGTATTGAAATAATATTTCATGTTCTCTTGAGTTATCTTCATCCTTTAAAACACACCTTAGCTCTTGCAATGTTTTTCCGAAATGTAAAGAAACATTTTCACAACAGCTATAACATTTTAATTCCTCTAAAATGTCTGTGCTAATCAAATCTGAAGACACCGAGTCAGTAGATAGTATTTGACTTTGAAAAATATTTTGTAAACAATTTAAGATTGACGATAGGTCCTGAAATTTCTTGCTATCAAGTAAAACTAGCAGAGTTTCTTGAGTGAAGTTCATTTTTTATTTGATTGATTTATATCTAGCCTATGGATCTGCCTGCCTAAAACCTTGATTTTTTTTAGATAGAGTATTGCCAGG
The DNA here is from genome assembly GCA_951230895.1 of Carpatolechia fugitivella. NCBI lineage: Eukaryota > Metazoa > Arthropoda > Insecta > Lepidoptera > Gelechiidae > Carpatolechia > Carpatolechia fugitivella. Next base: position 8,382,891 of record OX579658.1, read on the forward strand.
CAGAAAACAGGTTAACAAAATTTCAGGTATCACGTTTTGATGAATAAAAAAACAGTGAATTATTTTACAGTCATACTTTATGCAGCCTTCATTTTATTTATGTAATTTTTTCAATTGTTGGATGACTATTTATTTTATTTTTTATTTATTTGGAAAACCAACAGCATTAATAACAATATAATAACTAATGTTAACACAGAAAGCCAATTATAGGTTTTCACTAATAGCGCTTGGTTACGTAAATTAATGTGCAAAGATCTAAAAAAAATAATATAATAATATAATATTCTTAAGTAGTACATAATCAAGGACGTTTAAACAGTGTTGTAATCTGTTCAAGTTACTACTACATTCAATGTGGGATAATATTTTTTTTTTTTTGTTTTGGCATAATGCTATTTGCACATTGCCACATACAAAACGAGGGAACGAAACGCGATTTTATGTACTAGGGTAAACGGAATTTGGAAAAAGGAATAGGATTAGTTTAAAGTGTACAGGAGTTGGAAGGAAATTGAATAAGTATAACAAAATATTAAAAATAAAGATATAAAATTAATTAAATACGGATATTATTAGTTATAATGAAAGAAGATAAGGCTTTATAAATAGATTGAGTATTATATGACAAAAGGATAGGGATGGATGTGGGAAATGGTACTTTAAGGTAAATTAAGTCACTATATAAGGAATTATTGCTGAAAAGAGGACAAGAAAGGAAAATGTGATTCATATCACCAGGCTCGCCACATTCACACAAGTCGCTGTTAACTATGTTGAGCCTAGCAAGATGCTTTGGTGTGCAAACATGACCCAGTCTCATTCGAATTAACACACTAGTAGATCTCTTACTAAGCCCAAGTTTGAAGAACCAAGGCTTAGAAGTGATTACAGGCTGATTCATGGAGTAAAATCTGCCCTTTCTCTGAGAACTCTCTACCCACATCAGGTCCCAGGAGTCCCTGAGATATGTCATAGGTAAAGTGGCCAAATCATGGTTGTAGTTTTTATATAGGAACATGTCTCCACACACAATGGCTTCGTTAGCTAAATGATCAGCTTTCACATTACCGACAATATCACTGTGTCCCGACACCCACGCAAATGAAATCAAAAGCCCCTCTTTAGAACATTTGTGTAATAAAATTCGGATATCAATAATAACGGGAAAGACAAGTTTACAGTTAAATGGATACTTAGATAGAGCTTGTAAGGAACTCATTGAATCAGTAAATATTATAGATTTTTTAAGTTTCGCAATACGTATATATTCAACCGCTTTATAAAGGCCAAAACACTCTCCTGTAAACACAGATGATTCGGGGGGTAGTTTAATTTGTTGATAAGTTTTGTACTGAGCGTGGTATACACCTACACCAACATTACCAGAAGGAGAATGTTTCGAGGCATCCGTAAATATACAATGGTAATTATTCCAATTTCTATCTTTGATAAAATTGAATAAAACATTATTATTTAAACCACCTTTATCCAGACCTATGTTAAGGAGAATATCAGGAGTATAAGTAAGAGATTCAAAAGAACTGCAAAACAAAGGAAATGAAGGTGAACTATGAATAGGGGCATGGATGGAAGAGTATTTTTGAAAACTTTTTATAAGACAGGGAACAGTTTTATGAGACCAATAGCTAGATGTGTTTATGTAATCTGAAAGTAACTTGAGCTTAGAGCGGAGAGGATGGTGAGAAAGGTGAAGAGATCGAGCTAAAAATTTATCAGCAAGGTACTGTCGACGAAGCTGCAAGGGAGGCTCGCAACACTCGACCTGCAAGGCATTAATTGGGCTTGATTTCATAGCACCCGTTATCAATCTCAGAGCTTTCGATTGAATATTGTCCAGTTTTTTAAAAGCAACTACACTACCAGGCTCTAGTAAAAACGTGCCATAATCTAATATGCTTCGTATTAAAGCATTATAAATTAGTCTCATATTAAATGGGTGCGCGCCCCACCAAACGCCAGAAAGACACCTAAGTATATTAATCAGACGCTCACACTTAGCATAGATATACTCACAATGCGGAACGCCTGTTAGTTTCGAGTCTAAAATAACACCTAAAAATTTTTTCTTGTCTGAAATTGGAATTATATTATTATTGTAACAAACAGAAACTGGTGGAGGAAGCCTCATCCTGGAAAACAAAACAACAGAGCATTTAGATGGAGACAAATCAAGGCCGTTTTTGTCTAACCAAGCCTTCAAACATTTCAGAGAGACAGTCAAATAAGTACTCACCTTTTCAACTGAACTATGACTATAGTACAATAATAAATCGTCAGCATATTGGAGAACATTTACATTCTCACCCAAAAAAGATTCTAAATCGTACGTATAAATATTGTACAAAATTGGACTCAGTACAGAGCCTTGAGGGAGTCCTTTCCACACCATTCTGGTTTCTTCACTAGAGTCATTTAAAAACAAATGGATACGTCTCTCAGAAAGGATATTCATTACAAAGTTAGACAAAAGAGTGGGGACGTTCAGCACTATAAGTTTTTTCTTTAGAATGCTTAATACAACGTTATCATAAGCAGAATTAATATCGAGGAAAGCAGAAACCACGGATTTGTTACAAGAGAATGCTAACCTAATATCAGTTATAAAAATACTAAGACTATCTATGGTACCTCTCCCTCGTCTAAATCCATATTGAGAGTTACTCAATGAACAACGAGACTCAATAAACCACTCCAACCTATTTTTAACCAAAAGCTCAGCAAGTTTCATCAAAACAGTCGAAAGCGCAACAGGTCTAAATGACGAAGCATCTGATGAACTTTTGTTGGGCTTAAGAATTGGAATTATTTCCTGAGATTTCCACGCATGAGGGATATTACCTGATATCATTAAAGAATTGATAAGGTTCAAAAAATATAAGAGAGATTTTTCACTGAGATGTGCAACAAAAGAGTAAGGTATTCCATCCAAACCAGGAGCAGAATCCTTCACATTGGAAAGAACACCTTTGAGTTCTGTAAGAGAGAATGGACAATTGAGACCATCAGGATCATCTGTTAAAAAGGATGGGAGAGAACAGGGCAATAATATGTCCTCTGGAACCGATGGAGGGGCAAGTTTATTAAGAAAACCATTCGCCAAAGAAGATGGTAAAATATTTGAAGATGTTTCACGAAAAGCTGACCGAAACCTACGAATATTCCTCCAAACTTCAGACGGAGGGACATTAGGAGACAACGACAAACAAAAATTCCTCCAGCTATCGAATTTTTTCTTTTTAAATAGCTTGCTCGTTTTCTTCATAAGATCAGACAAGATAGCAAAATTCTCATCAGAGCCACACTCATTATATTCCAATTCCATTTGTTTTCTCTTTTTAACTGCTTCAGAGCACTCACTGTCCCACCAAGGAGGTGATGGAATACAGTTTGCTCCTTTTTTTTTTAGGGGAAAAACTTCATCGGCAGCCTCCACCAAGATCTTGGCCAAAAGTGATGCACAAAGTGGCTCCGTTCCCGTAGTGACCTCAGGAAGAGTAGCTATTTTACACTCTAAACGTTTACTAAATAAGCCCCAGTCTGTATTTACCAGTTTGTGCTTTAAACGTGGAGGGCGTTTTTGTATCGGGCCAATTGTAAAAGGGAATCTTATAATTATAGGCCAGTGATCACTTCCATAGGTTGAAGAGAGAGTTTCCCAAATGAACATATGGATAAATCAGGCACACTTATACCCTCATTGGGGCCAGTTCGGCGAGTTGGAGATCCAGTATTAAGAATACAGATATTATGAGAGTCTACTATGTCTAGCACATAAGAAGCATAATGATTAGGAGACGAGCTGCCCCATGAGGGATGCTGAGCATTAAAATCACCAAGAATAATATAGGGCCTAGGAAGGGAAGAAATCATGCAATCAATTTCATTAAAAATAGCAGGAGTGGGATGAGGAATATACAGAGAAACAAAACAAATATCTTTAACTATAGCTGCTATGAACGAAAAATCTTTATTAACATGAGAAGTTGGGAAATAAGAAAAAGGAAAAGAATGTTTGATGAGTAAAGCAGTACCTGCATACCCATCAGATCTATCTTCTCTAAGACAAGCATAGCCAGGGATCCTAAAGGAGAATCCTGGTTTGAGCCATGTCTCTTGTAAGGAAATAAGAAACGGATTATGTAAATTAATTAAATAAATTAAATCACTTTTTTTCGATACCACGCTCCGACAATTCCATTGTATTATCTTTGCGGAGTTGTCCATTATTAGATATTTTAGTGATAGCATCAATCAAAGGGGCGCAGCGTTGGACGGTGTTAGTAAATTAGACTGGGATAATGATTTTATAAGTGTTATTATAACCTCTGCTACAGAAACATTTAAAGGATCTTCATTGTTATTTTTTTTAAGTGCATAGCCATTAGAAGGTTCAGGAATATTAAAGTCTTGAATAAGAGAATTATGTGCAGCCTGATCATATCCTACATTCAGTCTCGGTTGAGATCTTGATTTAGAAAAGACAGTTTTTTTATACGACGTAGTTTGTGGCTGTCTAGGCATGGAATTTGAAGAACTTGGTTCAGTAGTATTTATATTTTGGGATGTTAATAAAGCATCAGCATAAGACTTTCTGGATATAGGAGGATGAAGCTTAGAAGCATCTGCATAAGACACGCAGCTCTTTGCCATAGACTCTTTAATGGCTTTTTGTCTTATGAACTCTAGGCATTTTTTGTTTGTAGCAAAATGTGAGCCATTGCATAAGCAGCACACCACACTATCATCATCAACTGAACAAGTATCACCACGGTGACCCTGTCCACACTTGTAACACCTTGGAGAGGAAGCTCGACATTCTGCCAGAACATGGCCAAAACGACAACATCTATAACACTGAATGGTTGGAAAGATATATATATCAACTGGCAGAGCGCTATAGCACATGAAAATGCGCTTTGGTAATACTTGTCCATCGAAAGTCAAAACAACTGATTCTGTAGCTTTAGCGTTGAGGACCACTTTCAGACATAATTTTTTTATTTAGCCTACGCACTTTCAATATCTGACCACAGCCTATTGGGAGAGAGACATTTTCCTTTATTTCATCTTCAGACCATTCAGCTGGAATTCCTCTTACAATACCCATTCGGGTAACCGAAAAAGTGGGAATAAAAACTTTAAAATTTTCATTTTTAAGATTCTCATTATCCAAAAAAATATTTGCATCCTGGTAGTTTGAGAATGACAAAGAAATTTTATTCCGACCGATGCGTTTTAAACTTCCATTAACAATACCGTTAATTGAATTTCTTTTTAAGAATCTCCCGAAAGTAATAGGATGTAACGTCACACCATCATTTGCAGTAACTGTTTGTTTTTGAATGTGCACTAGATAAGGAGCAGCATCAGAGGGTTGGTAAGTAGGTCTGGCAACAGAAGGCCTTTGAGAAGTATTAACATTCTCTGTTAACTTGTTGTCTTTGGACCCTGAATTACTACTAAGGGCAGTTGTGTTATTTTGAGCCGAATTATGATAATATGTTTTGCTATTTGTTTGGGTAAGCTTCACATAAGATTTCGGTGGAAGCATAGCTTTGTTAACCTCCAAGAGGTCATTGCCCTCTTGAAGTATAGAAGTATTACATTGTGAAGTAGATGCCTGTGAAAACATCAGGTCAGTCTCCACGACACAGTGACATTCATGACCTCTAGGCGCAGTAGCTGAACTATCTTTATTACGATGTCTTCTCCTCTTATTGCAATGTTTACAAATCCGGACAGCAGAAGCATGTTTACGCTTGTTTGCTGATTGCGACAAAGATCCATCCGTATCCACACTAGAACACTCTTTATCTAATGAAATCGTTACTTCTTGGGCAACATCTAAAGAAAAACCTGGGGGATCCTTACCAGACCCCCCCGGATCAGGGGGCTCAGCCATTGGCGCCAAAAAAGGAAAAAGAACTTACCAACTGTTACTGTAAAGAAATCACACTTTTATATAAATACACACAAATATACTAATAAATTACATAGAATAATACACAAAACTAATCCTATCAAGTAATTAATTAAAGAAAAACCAATTTTCAAAATTTTAAAGCCAAAGACCGCGTCCGACAGCTCCGACGTTTCCCGCGCTTTCGGGATAATATTTACTAAGGCCGGGTATTATTTTCAAATAACCGCAGGTTGCAAACAGTTGGTTAATGTTTCTATTTCTAATGCAAAAAGGCTTTTAACCAAAAAAATAAAGATGTTCTTAATCTAACATATTAGCAATGCTATTTAAAATAACAATTCTTCCATGCAAACTACACTTTAATTTCGTATTGTATGGCCACAGATTAAAAAGCACAACGTAAACCATACAAGATTCAAATCACAGATTCAAATAGAGTTTGCACAAGCCACTGGAGTTGTTATTTTAATTGCATTGTATGTTATGATTTGCCTGTCTCATTATCACAATTGGCGGGTTTGTTACCACGGTTATATTTAATATTGTTACCTGTGTTGTTGTTTGCCTGTCTTGTCTTGTTATAATAGTGATAACAGAAATGTACATGTGAAAAAAGGTTTGCGACAAGCGACCTGAGAACTGTCAGAATCTTTACTTCCTATATTATGAGAATTCCACGGAATTAAAAATCAAAGAAGTTATTTATTTAAGCTCTTCATCTAAATGATTTAAGCAAAATCCACAGAAGTTATTGCTCAGTGGTGAGTGGCAATAGCACAGAACACTATTACTCCGTCCGGCAATAGCAGCAATAAAATAGTGGCAAAATCAAAACATGATCAAAACAACAAAGTAGAGGCCAGCCAGAGGCACAGGCACAGGACCCCTTTATATCCTCTTTGGGCACAGGCACACACAGGGCATTATGAAATAAAACAATAAATGCCCTTCTATTTATTTATTATACGCCATAGGCGATTGTTCATAGTGCTGATTGAGCGTTTCACCTTAATCTAAATTAAACAGCTACTTGTACTAAGTCACGAAGTTGCAGCCACGTACATAATTACATGAAATAAAGACAACATATTCACATCATTGCATGCAAGTAAATCAATATAATATCCTACACCACATTTAAAAAATAAAACATTTCATGTCTGACCAAAAAGTCAAAATTCAGGAAAACTTGTAAAAAATGTTTTAAACAAATAAGTAATTAAGTTTCATGCCATAAATTATTCTTGAGTTAAATCACAAACTAAAATAATTTAATTTTACTAACAATATTCTGGCTGACTTAAATTATGCAAATAATTAATTTATATAATTTAAAATAATATTTTTGTGCAGACTTTCAAACCTTTTCAATTTTTACTATAATTTATATACTTTAATGTATAATTTATTTTTTCCCGTAAAAAACAGGTTGCATTAGCATAATTGTATCACAAATGTGAAATCATATTGTTGCGGTACATCCCAATGAAATGAAAATAATGAAATGCGGATCTAAAAATATTGGGACTTGATCAATTAATAATACTAATGCCTAATGTAATGAATGATTAAAAGAAACAGTGGGAAAAAACGATTCAACTACCTCCAGTTAGGTAAACAGAGTGGGATATACCGTTATGTCAAAAAACATTTTTGAATCCTATAGGATAAAATAATGTCTTCTCTTTAAAACTAACATAAAGCTATTCGGGCCTTACAAGTTTGGTCTCTACTTTGACCATGTCATCACCCTTGTGCATTTCGACTTGAAGTATAGAGAACACTTCAATAACTTGCTTCACTTCAGGTTTTCCATTTTCCTTTCGCCAAGTCAACTCCATTTTTGACATTTTTCCACTGGCGTCGTTTTTTTTGCACATGAATTCACCTGGAAAGTCCTGGAACAATATTGAAATTGTTTAATATTTTGGATATCATTCATAAGAGCGCTCGAGCGCTTTAACATGTCAGTAGGTATTATATATTCACCGGCACAACTAATTTCTTTGGTGACTGTAGTCACCAGGAACACCTGAGTGGCGCCCACCCTTCATTTCAGGGAATACTCGTGATTTTTTATAATTCTATTAGTTACAGCTGATGTTAGTTGAAAAGTAGTTAATTTAACGTTTATTTCATCATCATCATCAACGGCCCGTAACGTTTATTTAAGTGTGTTTAATTTATCGTAAAATTATCAATAAATAAATTGTAATGTATAACAATAAGCGTAGTTTAAAATTAACCCGAAATACAAGGGTAGGCGGTTAGATGTGCCGTTAAGTATATATTTTCATGTAAATTTTACCTAATATATAGCATCATTGTGTAAATAAAACAGATACATAAATTAAATAAAATTAAAACATTACTTACGGTATTGAAAAAGATCCGTCTATTTAATCCCATAGCGACTATTATGATGTCAATGTACTTGTCTTTGATTTCTACTGCAACACCTTCGGTTACAAGTGGAGAATGCAATTCAATATACTTTAATGTATACAGCTCTGTAGACAGTTCGCCCGCCTTTTTTGCGTTGTATTTTTGCTTGTTGCATTGTGCTGCTATCATACGTACTTTGTCTACCTCCCAATTTGGGTTATCTCTGTACGTCAAACTTGCAGCTAACAATCTGGAAAAAATATAACTATCGTGTGTGTATTTTGGTAACATCATTTACCGTTTTTATTATAAAAAATACCTGAGCTTTGCTCGTGCCATGAAATTACCTGTCTCTTTTAGAGAAATTCTGTTAAGATCGATTTATCGCCCCCGAAACCCGCTATATGCTAAATTTCATCGAAATCGTTGGAGCCGTTTCCAAGATTCTTATTATACATTATATACAAGAATTGCTCGTTTAAAGTATAAGATATTACTAAAAGTAGTAAAGGGTGGAAAAAAGGCAGTAGTTGGATGGAAAAGTATGCTAAATAGTTGCCAAAAATGTCTGAAGGGAAGCTTTATGTCGATGCCGTAATGCGGCGATCATGTTGTTTGGTAGGCTAAGTAGAAGAGTGAAAATAATGATCTCAATACAAAAACCAACTTATACGGATCCGAAACGTGGACTTCGTTCGAACGCATAACACGAGCGTCAAATTAACACGTTTCACATGCGTATGCTGCATGCGTGCCAGATATCCTGCGTAACGCTGGGTAAGAGTCTTAAAATGATGCTTGAAATTGCACAGCTGTCCAATCTCACCACCGCACTGCTCGAGCAGAGATGTCTGCCGTGAGTGGGTGAACAGAAAGGAATCGTCCCGTGCCACGACGCGTTCTGCTTGGTGCTGTTGCAAAGGCAAAGAGAGCCGTATACTGCGAATCAAGAACTACGCCAAGTGGGACATGGCAGCATTCGGGATAGAATAGAAAAGCTGGAAGATAGCCGTCGCGTGCAGGGTGAATAGATGGGCAGAAGACTCATGACGACGCGTGGTTCGCTTGCTGTCTTGGCTTAATGTTCAAGTCACACAGAGCGGGAGCGGCGCGGTCCGGGGCCGGGACAAGCGGGACGGCGCTATGCTACCGTCCCGCTTTCCCGGCCCCGGACCGCCCCCGGCACGCCTCTGTGTGACTTGGGCTTAAATGAGGACAAAACATCACTAAGCTAGCTCGTTTTTTTTCTGTGGGTAACGAACTAATGATACGATTGCAGAGCGTGTGGACGACCTTGCCGCTCCCGTATCGGCTTACATAGTCAGTAAAAGTTACTTATTGTGAACACTTGTCGGTATGGAAGTATAGACCCTGCACGTACGTACGCCCTTTTACTTAAGATGGCGCCGCCGCCGCCGCCGTTAGTTCTGTCTGTCCTCTCAAAGGTGGACGCACACCTACTGGAGCCGAACGCGCCGAAGTCATTTTGCCTCGCATACCTACCTGTCCGCGCCGAACGAATCGAACGCGCCGAAGGAATTTTTTCCATTTCCTTGCCAGTCGCGTTATTTTACGTACCTAATCTATTGTGATAACTTGATAAGATTGTGATGGAATTTGACGAAGTTTTTATCGTCAGTACATTATTAATGGACGAAGAAGAAGAAGGTGAAACACTATGTCAAAGTCAAAGGGAAACAAGACTTTGGGTGCACAACATCAACTTAAAAAGGCAGTGGTTTGGAGAGTTCCACACATTGTTTCCCGATTTATTAGAAGATGAGAGATTTTTTACATATTTTCATATGACACCTACAAAATTCATACGACTGTTAGAAATACTAGAACCGCATATAACAAAACAAGATACAAAGTTCAGAATGGCAATGGCAAACAAAACGTAATGTTTGAAAAACATGCTTGCGCGTTTACAGCTTAAAATCTGACTCTGTTATTTTCAAGTGCTAAAATTCTGCAAAAACTAACTAAATAACTTTCTGTTAAGGTTATATTCTGCTAAAATCTTTTTATAATCTGCGACATAATGCTAAGCCTATATTAAGGATCAAATTCTGTTAAAATCGCAGAATTCTGCCAAATCTGGTCACACTGTCCGCAATCATCAGAATGCGGCCGCTTCGATCGATTCGACCGCATCGTCCGCGCCGAATTTTATGACGTCATCCGGATTCCGTCTAGGAATTCCTTGGTTTCCGCCGGATTCGGACGAGTCGGACGATTCGGCGCGGATAGGTGTGCGGGGTCTCATAGACATTCATACAAAGAATTCTAAAATTCGGCGCGTTCGGCTCTGGTAGTTGTGCGTTCACCTTAAACCGTACAATTTCCCTCCAACTACTGCTTTTATTCCATCCTGTATGTAATCTTATGAGTATTTATAATTAGTTTTACCTGTGCACCATAATGTCTGCGTACCGCCGTATAGGACTAGTGAAATGTGTGTAGAGAGGTACGTTTAAAGCGTAATGGCTAAAATCATCATCTTCACAACCACCTGCACAAAAGTACTTGGCCCGTGTCATAGGCTTTGCACATAACATGTTAAGAACCATAGCTCTGCCTTTGTCTGTGCACTCAGGACCCACATAGGGCAGTAAAGACCGATGGAGGTCACCAGCTGATGATATTTCTAAGTCAATGCCCATGGGCTTTAGCGATTTCGCTAGTTGGTTCAGCATGTAGCCACTAGGAGGCGGATGGCATCTCAAAAATGCTAACTTCGGATGATCATCATAAATTCTAGCTGCCACAGTCCTATTAGCTAGTAACATAAATTCCTCAATAAGTTGGTGACTTTCTTTGCTTTCATATATCCAAAAAGATTCTGGCAGACCATTGGAAGGGTGTAAATGGAATGATACTTTAGGTTGATCAATACGTAGAGCGCCACCTTCAAATCTATCTTTTCTTAATACAGATGAAATCTTGCCTAGTATCTGTATGGTTTTAGCTATGTCCTTAAATGAATAACCATTATAAGTTTCAGGAAAATTATTTTCTGCATCTTCTTTATCGTCTAGTACAGCTTGAGCATGATCATAAGACAACTGAGCACAGGAATGGATAATGGTTCTCGCAAATCTGTGGCTTAACACCTTGGCTTCTGGTGTTATTTCCCAAAAAACAGAAAACGCAAGTTTGTCTACCCCAGGAAAGAGAGAACATAACATACACAGTTCATCTGGAAGCATGTGATATGCCCTCTCTACCATATAAATTGTAGTTGCTTTTTCTGCAACTTTTTCATCTAATGGAGTGTTTTCAGTTAAAAAGTGGGACACATCTGATATGTGTACCCCTATTTCATAGTTGCCATTACCAAGTGCTTTGCAGGACATAGCATCATCAATATCTCTACAGTTTGAAGGGTCAATACTGAATATGCAAAGCTTGCGGCAATCCTTTCTCAATTTAAATTCTTCCTCTGGTATAACATAGTCAAGACGGGGATATAAGTCTCTAAATTGTGGTCCATATGGTGTAATGTCCAAATCTGTTTGTGCTAAAATAGCTTTGGTTTCTGAGATCATATCACCTGATTGTCCAATATTGCATACAATTTTACCCAAAGCAAATCTAGTGTCAGACCATTCTAGTATTTTAGCTAGAAATAATGTATTTTCATAGTTTTTTGCCTCTTGATAGAAGTTATCTGGCCAACTGGTAAATGGAATATTAAGGCGAGGAATTCTGTGATCACGAGGAACAAACAAAGCTTTTTGTCTATTTCTATCAGGCATCAACTTCAAGGTTCCAATACATGTCCTGGTGTGTACCTTTTCTTTAATAAATACAACTCTACCTTTTTTCTGCTGTATGGTGTTATCATCTGAATTATCTTCATTTTCTGTGTCACTGACCAGCTGAACAACTACCACATCACCTTCTAAAGCTCTGTTTCTGTTCCTTATCCCATCTATCAAAACATCCTGTTCACTGCGATCTGTGCTTGAAACATATGAGTGTTGAAATTGTTTGGGATTTATTCTGATAACACCTTCTATCAGTTGATTGTTTTTCAGTCCTTCTTTGATTTGTTCTTCAGGAAGATACAAATCAAATGTTTTATCATCAGCTAGTTCTTTGTTTTTATTATTAGCTCTCCTTTTCTTTGTAGGGGATTTCTTTTGATTTGCTTTTTCTCTTACTGGAAGTGTAACTTCATCACCAAATGAATTTCTTATAACATTTGCAAAATGCTGTCTTTGTTGAATGGTTGTATGACTTTCAACAGAGAATGACTTACACAATAAAGGATGTTGCATAGCATTTTGCAAATACCTAGGAGTAGTAGGTTCAGGGCGAAAGTGAGATGTGTGTGGTATATTAGCAGAGTTTGGCCTAGGTATCAATTGTAAAAAAGGATTGTTAGAAACATTAGCAAAACGTTGCCTTTGTAGAATTTCATTTGACTGTATACTTTGCATGTATTGAAATGGATGATGATTGAGATTTTCAAGATATCTTGAACTTGTACTTGCATATAGTGGACCAATCTGATTCATGAAAAAATTTTGAACAGATGGAATCTGATTTTGTGCTAAAAATGTAGGTGGTTCCTGTGCAGACTGAACCTGTGGTTGAGGCACTCTACTACCTGTAGGCATTTGTAGCTTTAGATTTTTTAGTCGTTCCCTTTTTTTAGCATTTTTTCCTTGCTGTACTTCGGGAGTATCCCCTTGATGCACGTTGTCACTTTCACTATTAATATTCATGTTTTGGCACTGAGAAGTGAGGTCGTTCATTGATGAATTAGTGAAGGTCTGGCTCGCGACTTTCGTTTCTTCTTGTTGTTTCTGTCTAGGCACAGGCGACTGTCTTATAGACTTTTTAGATGAACACGTAGATTTGTTCTTTGTTACCTTGTTACTAAGCGAACTTTTAGAGCGAAAAGGCGTCTGCGCGGGTTGTGAAGTTGAAGGTCCACAAACGTCAACACTTCTTTCACGTATAGGATCTTGGATATTGGACATTGTATTTGTTATTCTTTTGTGTAATAGTGCAATTTACAGACATCTGTCTATTTATATTAACTGTAAATTTTGATTGCAACAAGACACGTAAAAACTGTTCTATTGACTTGACATAAATTATAACCTAACATTTTTAGGTACTGTATAATAATGTTGCCATTTTTGAATATAAATAGTTCACTGACCTCTATAGATAAATAGTTGAAAACATTTTAGAAAAAAATATAGGTGCTGTTTTACCGACCAATACAGCTATATGGACGCATTCCGAATCAGACTTTCAGCACCGTCAGCGATCACAAAAGCATAAAAAATTAAAAACGTATGAGTTTTGATTGCCTGCTGAGCTGACAGTGATGTGGTACGCGATTACGCGTACTTTAATCGATTTCAGCGCCTCTCGGAACGCAGGGCATGAAGTTGTATTTTGTTTTTGCTTGCGGTTGGGATGTGGCGGGATGAATGAAATAAGTACTCAACTCACACCATAGACGAAAAATTTTTAACACACTGGAAGGAATGGAAACTAACTCGCACCACTCTCAATCATTCGTTCTGTTGCTATTGGTTGGTGCTGGTTGCTGAACTATTAGGTCTTGCTGAAATTTTATGAAATTATTATGGCTAACCGATCAATACCTACTTTGAAAATAAATTGTGTAATTTAATTAATGTATTCTTAAGAAAATCAAGAAAAATAGTGTCTGCCGCTGTATCAATCGCCTCGGATAAAACTTACCAAGGAAATTATAACCTATAAAAATGAAGCTCATAACTCATAACATGCTCACATCCAAGTGTTTAAAAGGAGTTATCACAGGATACCCACTTGCAATCAATGCAACGGATGTCAAAATAACACAAGTCGACTTTAACCCTGAATTTGTAACACGTATCATACCAAAACTAGACTGGGAGGTAGTGTGGTCAGCTGCTAATAGTATTGGTCATGGCGAAGGCCTGCCGAAAGCAATTGAACCGAAATTTGAAGAAGATGAAGACTTCCTCAAAAAGGCGCACAGAGTTCTTCTAGAGATTGAAGTGGAGGAAGGTCATCTTACATGTCCCGAGTCAGGCAGACAGTTTCCCATATCAAAAGGGATACCCAATATGTTGCTTACCGAAGCAGAAGTGCAATAAAGTAGTCCTAAGTATTATGTCCTTTTTATTTCATCCCTGATATTTTTTCCTAGTTTGCTGAGTTCGCTGGGTCTCATATTTTGACATTTATATTTTGGATGATTTTTCATATGGGACTGTATATTCAAAATTTTTTTTTAATTTGTATCAAAACCAATCCTTACCCCAAGTTTTCAACTAGATTCTATGCCCCAACATATTATGGTTGTCTTGATCTCTAGCATAAAGAAATAGTAGGTATTGAAAATGAAAAGTTTCAAGCTAATTTAACAAAAATGATTTAATTTGGTAAATCAATAAATTATAGACCAGTGCATACAACTGATAATTTTTATTATTACATACATAACTATCTTGATCTAAACCAGAAAAAATTATTGATTTATTTAAGATCATCTACGTAAGGTACGTATGTGAGGTTGCCAGCAGCACCCATGGAGAGACCACTTCTCATTGCGCTAGACATTGCCTGCAAAGAAAATCCATGTTTGATTTATTACTTAGATTAGCAGTATTAAAAAAACAAAATAGTTTATGACACTTGACATGGTGAAAATATTTGGATGTTTGTTCTGCCTTCACGCCGGATTTGGATAAAATTTGGAAAGGAGATGGTTTGTAACCTGGATTAACTCATGGATACTTTTTACGGGAAAAAGTCTTATTCCCACGGGAAAATCTTACATAACGCCAGCGTAGCCGCGAGCGGACTGCTAGTCAGTTCTTCCACTATGACCAAATAAACGAAACAACTAGTTGTTCCGATCGGAACTCGGTTTCGAGTATTGGGCAGTAGTTCTTGAAAGCACAAAATGTACCAAGATGATGAAAAAAATATTCCAGAAACAATCCTTGAGAATGAATGAAATGCTGATTCATAAAATGAAGATGAAATTTAATTGTATTTTTTTTTTTTTAATTTTGCATATATTTTCCGTCACTGTTTCTGAATAAATGTCTTATTGTCAATATTATTTTCTTATTTTTTATGGTTTTTTCAATCCAAAACAAAGTGCCTGAACTGCAAAAAGGCAACTGCATGACCCTTTATTGCGAAAAACTAATGTCATATAAACTTACCGAGCAGACTTGTGCGTCGGAAATGCTGTTGACTTCCTTGGCGAGGAGAGCAGGGCTCTTGACGCCGCCGGTGTAGAGGCCCATGGCAGCCATGCTCTCTGCGAGCGCCGCGCCGTTCTCCGCCTCGCTCAGGATCTGTAGCCTCAGCTGATTGCGACCGATCTGAATAGCCTTCGGGTCCAGTTGGGCGTTCTTCAGCATACAGGCAATAGCCTTTGTGGCCTAGACAAACATTTAACACACATTTTAATAAAAATAAACTTTTAATATGATATTTTTAAACAGAAAGTTTGATTAAACTTTAAGTTATATTAATGGCAAAACCATTATCAATCAACTCTTCATAGTCTTTTCGGTTCGATGTTTTTAAATTTTAGTAGCCCAGTAGGCAGCTACCTGACGAGCATTACTTGCTTAGAACCTGAGGTTTGTTAAAAAAAGGCTTGTTTGAGCAGGCAAGGAGAATACGTATACTGAAAATTAAAGCATCACTTACATTACAAGCCTCATCCTTGGGCACGGAAAGCACGACGCCGAAGAGGCCGGCGTCGGAGTAAGACACGTTGAACCCGGCGGCGGCGTACGGGCCGATGTTGCCGACCGCGCGGCCCAGCGGCGTGTTGTCGGTACCCCACTTCACAGACGGACCGTTGCCTAGGGCTAAAATACAGAGTCATTGACAGATCATCTTCAACAGCTCATCCCCACCGTGGGGCTCGAGTCTACCTATAAGTAGGGCGTTCAGGCCATACTTGACCACGCAAGCGCGAGTTCGAGTTATCGACTTCACACGTTGCTTCACACTCACACAATCTATGAATTTCTTTGCAGGAGTGAACAGGTTTCCTCACGATGTCTTATTTCACCATTAGAGCGTCGAATATACGTACGAATCAGAAATTCGGAAACACATTGGCACGTGGTGGGGTTCGGACCCGCATTTCCCGGACGAGGCAGCTGTCCTTGCATTGACCACAGAAGTACTTACATGCAGAACAGTCACTCACCCCCTCCCGCCAATACGCTTCCTCAGTTGGGAGTATCGAAGTAGAAACGATACACTTTTGTGGTAAAATTACTGTTCCTTACCTTTGGCGGCAATGGCGAATGCGAGCGAGTCGGGAGTGCCGGCGGGCGCGCCCGACAGAGCCAGCGCGACGTGCGCCAGGTCCCCGCCCATCTCCTTCCTACCATTCAGACATTACTGATATGACATGTATAATACAGAGGGTGGAAACGATAAGTGTACATACAAACCCGATTTATCCTAAACCATATAAGACATTGAAAAAATGATTACTGATACTAAGAGTGCTCTACGAGCTCTTGATAGAGCATATAAGCAGCATATGGTATTAATAACCTTTTGAAAATGTTATGGGCTATACCTAAAAAATATTTTTTTGCTGCTCTCATACATTTACTATGGAGTTAAAATACCAGTTTCTAGGAAAGTTGAGGACCCGATATACAAGAGTGGGCGGTTAGATGTGCCGGTGAGTATATATCCCATTAACTTTTCAAAACGTTATTAATACCATTTGATAGAGCTCGTGGAGCACTTTTAGTACCAGTAAATGACCTTAATCAGTTTTTCAATATCTTGTATATGGTTTTAAATAAAAAGTAGAAGCAGCGCCCGCCGTAACTAGCCTTTTATGCGTCCGATGGAAAATTCCATAAGCTGCTTATAAGCTGTTATAAAAGAAATATCTTATGAGGCCCTGGCTATTTTTGCGCCGTGCCTGGGTACCGCTTGCCGCATCACCCGCCATCCATCGAGGGAATGTGTTTAAAATGCATACGAAAGTACTTTATATGGAAATTGTTAAGAAGGTGATTTGATTAACAGAGGTGAAAAAGGCTTGCTGACAGGTCAAGTCATTTATTAAATCATTCAGTCATAAAGTGTAGCTGTACCACGGAGATAAATACAAAAAGGAGCTGCCCTAAGACGTTTACTATATGACAGCGGGGGTCTCCGTTGGGAGGGGGTGCGGGGATGAAGATCTGAATGTCGAATGCGTAATGTTTGAAATAAGGAAACTAGCCCTTCTTGCCGGTTAAACGGTTCATTTTCTTTGTCTTTTCAGCATGATATGTAAACAAGAATCACTGTCACACAGATTCCATCTATAAACTAGCTTTGCAGCTAGATGTCATATTCGTGTCGTATCCATAAAATCCAAAGTAACACTGACAGAAGCAACGCCTGGTGGTTAATAGCTCTATGTATTTGTCTCAGTGGGCTGTAAGGTCAATGACCGACAACACTGACCCTGGTTTTAAGTGTTATCTATCGAGCCGCCAGATGTATGTAACTCATGATATTACATCCGTAACTGCTTAATGGGCCTTCCAATTCAAACAATTAATCTTACTTGACATTGTTCACATTATGTTTACAACTGCACTTGTAAAGCGACGTACCTGAGTTGTCCAGCGTAATATTGTGAAGGTGTACAGTAAGCATCAGCACCACAGGGCATCAGGCCCAGGGCATGAGCTACCAGGCATGCTTTGTCCTGAAATTGATATTGCAATGTATGTAATAAGTCTGAAAAAATACTAAAATCTACCCAACATCTAATTAAAGAACAGAGTTTTTAACAAAATAATCTATACTGATATTTTAACCAAAGAATCCTCACCTGCAAAGACATTTTTTTCGAAAACGATTCCTAGCGCGTCATTTAAAATAAAAAAAGAGCCAATTAATTCACAGTTAATTTATCATGATCTAGGAATACTGCAACCGAAAATAGAAAAACATAATAGTACAAGTATTTATCCATATGAATAGATGCAGATGCTGTTTTAATGCAATTTCTAACATACGCGCGAGTCTACTATAATAATATAATAAAAAGTTTGTTTTCAGAAACACTTAGACTAAAGGTAAAATAAAAAATATATATATGTTTTAAGATTTTCGTGGTTGTTCACAACACTAAAATAACCGTAACAAACCCGAAAACCGTGGTAACAAACCCGAAAATTGTTACAAATTTAGTGTAAAAAATAAATAAAAAAATATGTTTATTCTTTAACAGGTTTACATTACTGCAGGGGCAGGTGTCTCCTAGTAAGCTTATTGCCTGTGTTAGGAGGCACCGCTCTTCTTACATACAACAAAGAACAAATTGAAACATTGTTGATGCCTTGTGTAAGGTAAGAAATTATATGGTACAATTACAAAAGTAGTAGCCTAACTATTATTTGAAGGGACGGGGGTTTGGGATACCAACAAACAATGCTTCATATGTATGGGAATTTATTTTTTATAGATATATATATTTTTTTGATGAAATACATACTATAAGTCAGTTTAGTGCAACTTTTTAATGTACATCCTTGTTCTTACCTCTTGATTCAGATTTTATTTAATAAAAGCATAGATGAAAGTGAAGTATTTTACCTGAGTGTCTCCGACGACGACGACGGCGCAGCGGTTGGGCGTGGTGGTGCAGCCCGCGAAGTGCTGCAGGGTTTCGGAGGAGATGCCGCCGATGCGCTTGGGCGAAATGAACAGTGAGTTGCCGAGACCGCGACGGAAAGCCGCCTTGTGCAACAAATCCACGGCGCGCATCTGGTTCGAAAGAAAAAACGTGAGGAAACAAAACACCAAGAACAAAAAAAGGAAGTTTTATTAAGTAAAATTGCATTTTAGGAAATCGAAATTACACTAAAGAGGACATTTTTGTTGTACTTTTATCTTGTGAAAGAAGCCCCTGATATCGACTTCTATCTAAAAAACGCAACTTTACAGGAGACGACAAAAACGTTTATTTTATTGGGTTATTTTTTAAATGTAAAAATATGGTTCTTTTAATTTTTAGTACTAATCTTTTCCCGCTAAATAATTAAGCATTTAGCTTTATCTTTAAATAGGTGCCTAGAGCGGTGTATTAGGAGGCGATTGATTTAATAAAGTAAAAATGACCAAAATCGAAGATAGGAGGTATTGATACTTCACCATCGATATTTTTATTTTTTAGGGTTCCGTACCTCGAAAAGGAACCCTTATAGGACCACATTGTTGTCCGTCTGTCAGTCGGGGTGTCAAGAACCTTTTTCGCAGGAATGCGTAAAGACATCTAATTAAAATTAATACCAAATACTTAAGTCCGTAGCCCCTAAGAGCTCTACAAATTTCAAGTTTCTCAGTCAACACAATCAAAAGATACAACCATTTTAAGGCACATTTTCATACAAATTTCAAAACTCACAAAACCTATTAGCTGTGCTGCAAAATAAATCTGAAAGTCGAGAATTTCTGCTTATGGACAATAAAAAAAATTCCAGCCCAATGATTGTTGTACTCGTGGAACAACGTTATTTTCGCCACTGCAAACAATAAGATGGTGCAGTAGCTCACCACACACCAGCCGCCCACCAGTCGCTCAGTGGTGGTGGTGTCCTTGACTCTCAAACAGCAACGTACTTGGTTCGCGCCTCAGCCCAGTTTTTTTTTTTTCGTTTTGTTTGTCTAATTTTGTTGCACAAGTAAAGGAACCCTTATTGGGGTGTGTAACAGATCCCATAATAACAGAAAATATAATTTCATGAGATATAACGTTCCATTGACATAATTTTCATTTCCTATAAAAATACTTGCTATAAATTCAATTTGTATAACGTTTAATTCCTATAACGTTCATTTCGTATAACAACAATTACTATAGCGTTATTTTCCTATAACAATCATTTCCTATAAATACATGTTTTATAATTATTTTTTTGTTTAATATCGGCGCGCCCCGAACTCCCGTGCTCGCTACGCTCGCACACGCCCTAACTTTGCATGCTTTAGGTGACAAGCTCTTGGTATGCCTGCAAGCAGGCATGGATGGACACAAGGTAACCTAACCCCGAAGGGTATGGCGCCATCCTAACCTAATGTTGGGGTGCCCCGAACTCCCGTGCTCGCTACGCTCGCACCCGCCCTGACTAGTCTCTATCATCAGCATCATTTTAAAATCACGAATTATCACATTCCCGATCGGGATTTTAAGTTTTCGAGAAAATAATTCTATCAATATTATAGGAACTAATTATTATAGAAAATGTCAATAATAGGAAATAATATTTATATGAATTGTTAATTATATAAAATCAAAAGTATTTTAAATGAAATTATAGAAATTAAAATTATAGGAATTATCCATTATATTGCAGGCTAAATATAATTATACGAACTGAAATTAGATAATTAACCCATTATTACTCATGAAATTATGGGATATATTACACACCCGTAATTCCCGTATTGCGCGATTCGGACTCGCACTTGGCTGTTTTTTTCTATATTTAGTGCAATAAGCTGCTGACAAGAACACATTTATTTCCAGCATATAACATTAAAGTCTAGGGACAAATAAAAACACTTGAAAATAAATAAATTCCTACTAATTAAAAAAAAAACTGTTTACATAAGTTCTGTTTTTCTTTATTATTTTTTTATTGCTCTAGGTTAACTTTGTGCCAGTGTCAAGTTTGGGAAACTAAACACACAGTGACACAAATAATATAACAGAATAATTTGGAAAAGACAGGACAGGGTAGAGGTAAGGTCAGGTAAATAAATAAATAAATCCAAGGTCTGCTGTAAGACATCTTTAGAAATAAGCAGTGCCTGTTGAGTTGTTTTTTTATGTGATCATTTTCTGTTAACTTTATTGTGTACAATAAATAATACAATAAAAAATAAATAAGTAGGTAATCTATAAACGGGAAAATATAAATGGTTGATAAACTTACCTGAGGTGACAGAGATGCAATTTCATACTTGAGACGTGGAGTGATATCACTCAGTTCCCAAGGCCTGAACTCTTGGCAGGAAACCATATTGTTCAGGCATTCCAAAGCTTCGTTCAGATTGTCTTGCGTTGTCTGCAATGATTTTCATAAGGGAAGAAAATCAATGAAAAAAATAGAACTTTTTACAAAACCTACAAAGTTAAAATAAATGTGCTTTGAAAGACTGAGAAAATATTTTTATTAACCTCAAGAGTATAGTAAGTGAACTCTCTGTCTCCAGAAGCGCTGACATTTGCACCTATCTGAGCCAGTTTACGTGCTATGATGAATGTACTGGCTTTTGAAGTCGTAAGACCAGCTGCACATCGCAATACATGTGCAACGCCTGCGTCGCCAGGTGGCTCATATCGGGATCCAGCCCTGTAATCATGGAATTGCTATTAATACTGTGCAATAGATCTTTAACATAGTATGGGTTGTGGTTGTAGGCTTGACAGCTGACCTCACAAACCCAGTCAGAGTTAAGACATGGCTGGTAAATGATTTCATAAAATACTTACAGGCCAGTGTTTCAATTAGCTTAGTCAGTCAAACCAAGCCGTTAATTTGTGGCTATAAGACTAGTGCCCTTTTGGATGCTATACTTACCTAAAAGCTATGGTGACCCGGGTGACGGGTGATCCGTTGTCCAAAGCCGCAACGAAGGTTTGGTTAGGCAATACAGAACATGACACTTTTGCCTCTTTGATGGCTGGTACAGCGAGAGTATAGTTCCTCTTCTGCAAACCATTATTACAAGGTCAACGTATATAATAACAGTTACGCTAATTAAAAAAAAAGGAAAATCAAAGGTTTTACATAATCAGGGTTTGACAGCTGATAGATCTTAGGTTCCAGTAGGCGTAATAATTCCTTTAAATTAAACTTAAATTTAGTTTATATGCTTACCGTAACATAGCGAAAGAAAGGGGTCGCAATGGCTTTTGATGCCATAATCGCCCTAAAATTTTATTTTATTCAACACACAAATCCACTGCACAGCACGGCACAAACGAACGAGACGAGACCACAACTCGCCCTGCGTTCCGAAACGCGCTGAAATCGATTAGCAGTTAGCACCCGTAACGTAATCGCGTACCGAATTATTATTAAGGTACGCGCACATTTTGTCGGGTGATCGGGTCGCAGCGCAAAAATCCGCTCAAATCGCTCGTATGCTCGATGTATTTTATATGAACTATCTATCGCACGATTCGCACTGTGATTCGCACGCACACTATGGGTAAGTAGTGTACTGTGCTATGGGCGCATTCCGAATCAGATTTTCAGCGCTGTCAGCGATCAGAAAAGCAAAAAAACGTATGAGTTTTTTTAACTAACATCACTAAAAATAGTCACGTGATAAACTTCAGACGGCATTCTCAATTCAATTCAATTTTTTAAATTAATTTGATCAATTGTATTCAAACCTAATATTCTTTTAGATCTTGACGGCATTCTCACAGTGCGATGACTATAGCTTACGCACTAGCGTCATCCGATTTCTTTCCGTCATACTAGAATCTCCATCCGGAGTCCGAATTGAATCCGAGCTGCGTACAAGCAGAGAGACGAGACGAGTACGAGAGGTTAGTGTTGTTACGATAGCGATAGTCTATCGATAGACTATCGCGACCTTGAAAATCAGTTATTATTTCGATAGGCCTATCGAAACTATCGGACAGTGACAATATTATCGATAGTATCGATTGATAAAATCAACTAATACTATTGCTCAGATTCGATAATATCGATAGTATAATAACTGAAACTATCGATAGTATGAAAGCTATCGATACTATCGAAGGCTGATACTATCGATAGTATCAACACAATTCAATAGTATTTATGTTTCTTTGCTATCAATACTATCGATAGTGTCAATACCAGGGTCCGAAAACCTTTAAAATTTGCGGTAAAGGTATGCCGTAAAGGTAGAAATTCTAGGTTACATTTAAGATAAAGGTAACCGATATTTGGGTTAGCGAAACCTATAAACGTGTTACCTCTAGCTTTGGTTACCGGTGTATTATTGATATTATCGGTTACCGAAAAAGGTCCTTGATTTAGAAAGGAATTAATAATGGCAACGCTAGCGATTTTTGCCGTATCGTCGGCATTATAAATGATTCAGAAAGTAATCTATCTTCATCCGCGTAATTTGAAGATTTTCTTGTTGTTTTTGCATTCAATTATTAAAATATACTCATCTGCATTAATAAAGTGACTTTATTTTTTAAATTAAAAAACATCCTGTCTACAGAAACTGGGTAGTGACCGTTAGTACTTTAATATATTTGGAATGACTATTAATTAGATCTTATTTAACTGTCAATATATACTCGGTGAGATTTTTAAACACCACATTGCATTGTGGTCACAACTTAGCCCGATTAATGGTGGGTCTACTCGGAGTCAGGGAAAATTAGAAATGTATTGGGAAGTTATCCATTTTCATCCGCGCCACTTTAAGAGTTATTTGTTGCTTATGCATGAAATAATTAAAATATACCCCTCTACGTTGAGAACATGACTATATTTTGGTTTTTTCTTTAGATTTTGTATATTCTCTAACTATCGAAAATGTAGATAGTTATAAATTCTTTGCGATCTCGCAGTTTCGTAGTTATTTAATTTAAAACTTAATGCCAGCTAGTGTTGTTGCGATAGCGATAGTCTATCGATAGTATCGATAGGCTATCTGTATTTTCGATACTATCGATTACGATCAAAATGTGAATTTATTAATCTATTTAGCAAGCAATTTATTTTCATCTAATATTACGCATTGGTGAAGCTAATCCGAGATGGTGGCCAACTTTTTTGTTTATGGGCTGATTTCGATAAAACTCAGTTTGATACTTTATTTTGAAAAGAAAATAGCAACTGAATTATAAAATAACAAATATCCATAATGGTGGGCAACTTGTTTGTTCATGGACTGATTTAGTTAAAACTGGACTTGGGACCATTAATTTGACATGAGATTAACGGCGGTATGGTATAAATGTCAAAATACCAAGATGGCGACCAACTTTTATGTTTATGGACCGGTTTTGTAGTAACTTGGTTTAGACAAGGTTTAGAACAATATTTTAACATGAAATGTAAATCAACTTGTCAAATAAGATGCCACACAGACAGACATTAGAAAACAACGATAATATTCAAATATCTCAAAAACTATGCGTCGTAGCGAAAAAATAACGAAAATTTGTGCCCCCTTTAAAACCCTCAACACAACCATGGCCATGCTATATAATGACCTTACTTGACCTTGACACTCACTTTTTTTAATTTTGTAAAAAATATATCTTAATGGTCCTGTAAACATTAATTGATTGATTGAGAATGGTAAGATAGTTCCAATATACCTCAAGGGATGAGCAGAGCATTAGTTGGCCTGGTAACAGGAAGCACTCACTACTACCACACCACGTTTAGTAACATACGTAAACTAACAATGTTGATATTTCAGATTCTGTAATAAATGAAATAACTGTCACTTATATGTTGTTTTTTTTTTATTTATATCTATTGTTTCCAAATAAAAAGACTTATTTTTTTAAAGACATCATACAATTAGGTTGTTCAGTCGCCAACGTTCATACCATGTTGAAAACACCGGTTCTCGTCCGATCACCGAAGTTAAGCAACATCGGGCGTGGTCAGTACTTGGATGGGTGACCGCCTGGGAACACCACGTAATGTTGGCTTTTTGCTATTGCTATTTTCTATTCAAGCTAATATTTATTTTTCAAAAATATCTTTTCGATAAGGATAAAAGATTGAAACAAAAATTTTCAAATCCGAAATTTCTGGGATGTAAAAATTTTATTAAAGCCTATACTTGATGAGATCTAAAGCAGACAACATGTGCGAGTACTTACACAGAGTCACGCTTTATTCGCTAAAGGCATGAGCAGAGAGAGTTGTGAATAACATGGTAAAATAAAAATATTAATTATTTTTTTATTTCCATTCCGTACCGTTCGTCTGGTTCCCTGTTCGTCTAGTCTTGGATAAGATCTGAAAATGGGTCCATGATAAAACTATTTAACTTTTGCAAAGGCAGCTGTCGGGTTTTATTTCTCCAAATACGGCCTATAAGATCTTTGTGTTTTTTTGTTGTCTAGCAAACTTTAATGACGTAATTTTCCTTTTAAAGACTTCATAAAATTCACTTTTTTTAACTTTGTGAAAAATATATCTTAATGGTCCTGTAAACATTAATTGATTGATTGAGAATGGTAAGATAGTTACAATTATTAACGAAGCAATGTTAAAAATGACAAAAATCAAACATGTCAGCCTATATTTTGTTCATGGACCCATTTTGTTAAAAATTGGCTTAGGACCATTATTTTGACATGAGATTAATAACGGTAGGTATGATATAAATGTCAAAAATCCAAGATGGCAACCAATTTTTATGTTTATGGACTGGTTTTGTTGTAACTTGGTTTAGTACAATATTTTGACATGAAATGAAAATCAATTTGTCAAATAAGATGCCACACAGACAGACATTAGAAAAAAACAATAATATTCAAATATCTCGAAAACTATGCGTCGTAGCGAAAAAATAACGAAAATTTGTGCCCCCTTTATAACCCTTAACACAACCATGGCCATGCTATAAATGACCTTACTTGACCTTGACACTCACTTTTTTTTTACTTTGTGAAAAATATATCTTAATGGTCCTGTAAACATTAATTGATTGATTGAGAATGGTAAGATAGTTCCAATTATTAACGAAGCAATGTTAAAAATGACAAAAATCCAACATGTCGGCCTATATTTCGTTCATGGACCGATTTTGTTAAAACTTGGCTTGGGAATGTTTATGGACTGGTTTTGTTGTAACTTGGTTTAGAACAATATTTTGACATGAAATGAAAATCAATTTGTCAAATAAGATGCCACACAGACAGACATTAGAAAAAAACAATAATATTCAAATATCTCGAAAACTATGCGTCGTAGCGAAAAAATAACGAAAATTTGTGCCCCCATTATAACCCTTAACACAACCATGGCCATGCTATATAATGACCTTACTTGACCTTGACACTCACTTTTTTAACTTTGTCAAGGTCAAGTAAGGTCGTTATATAGAACGACCATGGTCGTGTTCAGGGTTATTAAGGGGGCATAAATTTTCATTATTTTTTCGCTACGGCGCATTGTTTTCGAGATATTTTAATTTTATTGATTTTTTCTAGTCTATGTATCATCGTATTTACGAAACGGATTTCATTGCATGTCAAAATATTATTCCAACTAAGTTTCAACAAAATCGGTCCATAAACATATCATGGGCGCTATTTTGCATTTCACAAGTTTACGTTCTCTTTTTTTTAAATAGCATATTAATCTCAGTATATATAATATATATAAAAATATTTATTATCATAACAAATATCAATTATAAAAGTATAACGAAATGCGTTTTTTTTTTCATACGTATGCGTCTTATCACACTTTAATAAGATATAATAATAAAATATTACAAATGTGAAAGTATGTCTGGATGTTTATATTTGTATTGATTTTGCGCCTCAACTATTAGATGGATTTAGATGAAATTTGAAATAAAGATTGTTTGTACCCTGGATTAACACATAGGATACTTTTTGTAGGAAAAGATCCTATTTTTACGGAGAAAATCGTACATTTTACTACAATTTGCGATGTTACATTTTGAGGTATTCGTCTCCTTAGTGTATATTATTTTTATTTTAAAGTAAACGTAGTCCGTCTCATGACTAATTAATATTTCTAGTAGAACTATGACACTCGGGTAGACCAAACCATCCAAAATTCGCTACGAAACTGGAAAAAGAAAGATACGCTAACCGCGATCGGGCGCAGAGAGAAATAAGACAGGAGCAGGTCGCTCTTTGAATATACCAACCGACGACCGAGACGAAACGACGCGACGGGTGCGAGTGAGATAGACAGCGCGTCATAGCGCGTGCCGAGGTGTCGCGAGATCTCACGAAATAAAGGTAATTTTAATAAGGTTACCGGTATTACGTACCGGTTGTATAATACGCCAAAAGCTTACCTTTTTAAAATACCGGCATAAAAATAAAGGTGGTTACCAAATAATACCGGTATTTGCGGTACCGGTTTCGGTCCTTGGTCAATACTATTGAAGAATGTCGATAGTATCGATAGTCCTATCGAAATAGTTATTGAATTTCAAGGTCAACTATCGCTATCGCAACAGCACTACTTCACGGACTCGGATCGAATTCGGATCGGACGTAGTTCGTAAGCAATATCAGAATTCGGTCCGAGTTTTCTAGATCCATATTTTCACGGACACAGATCGAATTCGGATCGGACGCATTGCGTAACCGCTCTGACAGTAATTCGGAACGCGATTACGGGTGCTCGATTTCAGCGCGTCTCGGAACGCAGTGCAAAACCACGAAGTATTTTTTTTCATGAAAGGAAGTTGCACGCTTCCCGAGGCATACAGCCAATAAGAATCCATCGATTTACGCTAAAATGGTGGTGTAGTAATTTATTATACTGTTAATCTGTTAATTATTTCCATGTTGGCTACATTGTTCAATCGTCAGGTTGACTGACCGATTGACAAGCAAACATCCATCAAACAAAATAAAATGTGATGGTGGAATGGAAGTGCCCGCCAAATTGTTATGTATTTTATGTAAAAAAATATAAATTGTGTGTAGATATTGTGCTTGAATGAAAGTATCGCTGATACCAGTGACGTACAGATTTATATCCTAATCGGCAAAAAACAACAACACGTTCACGTTTTCAAGAGTAATTTGCATTTTACTTTGAGCATGCATGGTTTGTATTTTTTATCTAGTTTGGTTAAATTATTATCAAGAAGGATATCTTCAGCACGTCAATAGAATTTATTTCACACGCTTTTGCTTGTTATTGCGTGAAATAACAAAACACCTTCCGATTTATTGATATTTAAATGTTCTTTTTTTTCAGGGAAGTTATGGTTACTTTGATAGGACCGTTATCATTTCACGAAGAAATCAACGTGAAGCGTTTTATATGTTCTGGACGTAGTTACGACAAATATCATAGACATGTGCTGAAAAGCAAGCATAATAGAAAACATAGATGTAAAAAATGGTACAAGTATAGAGTGAGAAGAAATGGTGAGGAAGACCCCGATGTAATAGATGTCTCACACATACTTTTAACTACTCTTAAAATAAAGTCACCCAGTAAATTATTAAAGAGTTCTGAAAATTTTAATTACACAGAGGAAATAAGACCTAAAAATTACCTTTTTAAAATGGGTAGGCGAAAACAAAAAGCTAAAATTGATAAAGCCTCTAATGCTGTTGTAAAGAATGAAAATCAGGGAGAAGAAGCCTGTGTAACCACAGCAACGGAACAGCAAACTAAAAAGCAAACAAATGCTTTTCAAATCCTCATGGACTCTAGAAATAAAAGCATTGGAACCAATTCTCCAGGTAAAGAAAAGACTTGTGATCAATCTGAAATGCAAGAAATACTAGAACAGAGAAAATTGAAGGTTAAAAGAAATCTGGCTCTACAGAAGATGGCAGAAGCTAAAGGTTATCTAAAGAGAAAAGAATTGGAGGACCATAAAGATAAATGTATTGAGAGAGAAATGGACAAAAGAGCTGAAAGATTGAAGAATATGATAAAGCCCAAGAATGGTGAGACTTCTAAAAAACGAAAACTCTCTTTAAATGAAGCAGTAGAAGTTATTGAAGATGATTCAAATTCTAATGAAACTGTTACTAATTTAGACAAAAAAGACAACAAGAAGAAATCCAAAACATTATTATTGGTTGATATGTTTATGAAATCTGATAAAGTCAGTACTGACAAAAAAGTTATACCTAAGGAAGATGAAGAGTTTCTGAGTAAATTATCCCCATCCATTAAAAAGAAAGAAAACATGTTAAGCTATTTCAAGAAAATTGATAAAAAAAGTCCACCCAAAGAAGATATGTTAGAAGATAATGCTAATCAAAGTCCAGTTCTAAAAATAAAACTGGCTTCAAGAAAAAATAACAAAATTAAAAAGAAAAGTTTAAGTCTGCATAAAAATTCTCTATCTGAAGTTTTAAAAGATCTAAATGAAAATTCTGGAAATAATGAGACAGAACCTCACATTTCTGATATCCCTGAGAGTCAAGAGGTACAAGAGAAAAATAGTAAAGAAAGAAAGAAACGCAAACGGAAAGAGAATGTGAAATCTATAGACATTAAAAAGGATGATAGGGATTCAGTTGAATCAAGTTTAGATAAAGATCAACGTCCCAAAAGAAATATCAAAAGACCTCTAAAGTATGTAGATGATGTGCAGTTATCCAGCTCAGATGAAGAGTTGCATATCTTCACTCCAAATAAGAAGAAGCGCAGTGATACTGAGTCTCTCCACCTAACTAACAAAATACCAAAAGAAGTTGTAGTAGTTGATAATACATCCAGTATGAAAATTTCCACAAAATTAAAAAAGGACTTAGATAAAGAAGAAAAAATACAGATGAAACCTGCAAAATTAGCGCCAATATTCGCCCCGAAACTGCAGCTCAATTCAGAACAAATGGAAGCTAAACAGAAGTTTCTTTACAGTGGAGTTCCAGATCAAATAAGGAAAATAATTGCACAACAAAAGAATGTTACTGCAGAAACAGGAAATGAATTTCCTGTTTTAGTACATGTGCAACAAAAAGAAAATTTTGTAAATGCAGCAACTAAGATTAGTCTCCTTCCACTTGAATACTGCTCTGATGATGATGTCACTGATAGTATCAATATTGCAAATCTTTCATTTTCTAGAGAATTTATTAATCTAGTTGAACTGAATACTTCTACCAACAATATCCCTATGTTAAGAAATAATGTAACCACAATTCTACAAAACATCAAAGAGTCTTATCAAAAATTCCCGGTATATCGAACTTTTCGACTATTGAAATGTAAAAGTAAAGGCGAATTCAAAGAAAGCATTACTCCAGATTTGGATAATAGTTTGGCAGATATGAACAGTATAGTTGATATTGTTAACGAAAATCCTGACTATTTAAATTGGACAGACAAATACAAGGCTACATCAACTAAACATTTAATTGGAAATTTTGAGAGCACAAAGGAGTTGAAAAGGTGGTTACTTTCATGGACAGAAATTGAACAAAGACCCAAAAATAAGAAAGGGAAAGAATCAGACTCATCAGATTTTTATGATTCTGATTCAAATAGTAGAGACAGTTTTAAAAACAATTTGCTGATACTTACTGGTCCTGTTGGCTGTGGAAAAACATCAAGTGTGTATGCTGTAGCTGCAGAGCTAGCCATTAAAGTAATTGAAGTCAATGCCAGTGGCAAAAGAACTGGGAAAGTTATGTTGCAAGACCTTCAAGAAGCAACACAGTCACACAAGGTTAATAGAGTTGGTTCTGATAATTCTCAGAAATCACAAGAAATTGTAGAGACTGTTACAACTACAGTTATCAAAAAGAGAGGAAGACCAAAGAAATTGGAAAGTTCTTTGAAGAAAGTTAATAGTAAAGATGAGATGCTAAGTCAAAGTCTTCCAAATTCCAGCCAAGATCAGGTCAGAACAGGGATGTCATTAATTTTAGTTGATGATGCAGATATAGTGTTCGATCAGGATGACGGATTTTCTTCCGCAATCGCGCAGTTAATACAATGCTCAAAAAGACCCGTAATTTTAGTGACAGGGTCACTTACTTGTCCACATTTGCAGAGATTTCTACAATATGGGAAGGTTATAAACATGCAACCTCTTTTACCTAAAATGCTGGGCACATGGTTAGATATAATGTGCTTAGCAGAAGGTGCTTGCTGGCAAGGTTTAGGAACAAAAATCTTAGATTACTTCAAAGGCGACATAAGAAAGTCTATAAATGGCTTACAGTTTTATATGACTGCTTATGCACAAGACTGTCTTAAAAGAGACGAAGCTTCACAAAACAGTATTTCTAAACTAGGCTCTGATGATGAAAACTCTAATATGTCATGGCCAGATAGTGAAGGAACAGAAGACAAAATTGAAAAAGCAACAGATGCAACAAATATTGTTTGGCAACACATTACGCACAAAGAGGGCAATTTATTGCATTTGGAATTTCCTAGAGACATGTTTAATGTTTGGTGGAATGTACCATGTCTATTAAATTTTCAGTCTGAAATTCCACCCATTAACAAAAAGCAAGCTAAAAATAATTCAGTACAGGAATTAGGAACAATTGCAGATGTAATTGATTCTCTGTCACTTTCCGACTATTATAGCTGTATAAAGCCAGACACAAGTCCTGACATTACCTCTAAACCCTGGCTATCATTGGAAAGCAACAGTGTGTCAGAACAAGACTGTTTCGAGGATTACAACCAATGTCATGAAGTTACTGGTAATATTCTTCAGGGGTTGATTTCAAGTTCTATTATTGAGGCACAAAAGGCATTGCTGTTTGAAAGAAATTTTTCCATACAAGTTCCCAACATGGCAGCACATAGGTAATATGCAATCCAATTTAAATTATTTGTACTTGTATAGCTATTAATGTTTTTATTTTTTCTTAATTTTCTGTTTTTCTCTATTAATTTGGTGGTAAATATCTAAAATTTTAAATTGATGGGTTTATCTGGTTATACTGATATTCTTTAAATATTTATAAAATGTTGTTTTTACAATTTCAGAGAGAAGCACCGAATGCTGTCTCACCACGACAACCTGACGAATATTTTGAATCCATCAGTCGTTATGGACAGAAAGGCTTTGGCGTTAGACTTCTGGTCTATTTGTAGAACTATATGTAGAATAGAAAAAACTAAGACTGACACAGTCTCTAAAAGAAACAAACGTTTCAGTCATTACCTTAAGTCTATGAATGTGATGTGCAGGAATGATTCCATGGATAGCCTTGGTGATAGTTTACTTCCTCAAGGTAATGTAGATTAGTCTATTTTTATATAAGTACATTGATTTTGAAATCTATTATGGTTAACCATGTATGTTGTTAATTGCATATTACTAGCAAATTTTTAATAATAGTAGGTACATTACTGACGCGGCCGCAAAATTAGTTATTGCTGGACGAGGGCACGTTAAATTGTAGTATACTTGTAAAAGGTTCTTTCATTAAATGGTGTTGCACCTTATTAAAACCTATCGATTCGTCCAGTTCTGTGGTCTGATAACATGGCAGTGCAGTGTAATACGTCACAGTAAAGTAATTCGTAATAGGGAACATGCATAAAAAAACAGATTTTTTCATAGTTCATCTGAAAGTATACGAAAATAGAATACTGACAGTCAAAACTGAATCGAAATTGGCCGAACCAACTGTACCCGTTCGCCATATCTCTTATTGAGAGCGTGCGAACTTATGAACGCACACTGGAAAAGGTATGTGACAGACTTCACAACATTATTATACAAATATAACTGACCTTCTTTAAGAAAACAAAATTTTCTATGGCGGATGTATGGGCCGCGACACATATGACGTCACATGTCTCGTCAGACCTCTCTGTCTAACCACCAACTTTGAAGCCATAACTTTGTTTCTAAGCAAGATATTTGGAAAATTACTTTTTTATGTGTCTATCTGGACCTTGAAATATTTCGATTAATGAATTAAAAAAAAATATGCATGTTCCCTATTTTATTATCAGTTTTTTAAGTTAAAGATGTTAATTTAATATTTGTGTGGGACTTTAAATACAATTTTAATTATTAAAATGTCATGAAGTTATTAAATCATAATGTTCATCATCATCTGCTTCTTATGCTAATCAGTTCATCTTACAACACAATACAAACTCTTTAAACTTTCTTCTGTCTCTTTTCTATCTTTCTTTTTAGGGTTTCGTACGTACCTAAGGAAAAATTAAACCCTTCTAAGAATCCTCCGTGTCCGTCGTCCGTCCGTCTGTCATAGAGGATTTTTTATTTTTTCTCTTTTTACCATCTTTCTCAGAAACTTAGATTTTCATGTAAATCAAAATTCATCAGATCATAGTATTAATCTGTTATAAATAATAAGTAAGTAATTGAATAAGGATGCAATTATGAATTTATAGTTATTTGTTATCTATTGCTATTAATAGACTCTTTTTCACATTTGCCGTTGTCGTCAGATCTGATCAATAGGCGAGTTATTGTATGGTTTTATAAATAGCCTGAGTTGTTTACACTCGCCGGAACAGATAAGACCAGGTTTCACACATTGCTCGTACGTCCTATATTATTCCAGAAATATCTCTGCTTCCTTATTCACAAGTAACAGAAACGCATCTCACGTCAGCATTATCATTTCAATCGAAGGCAGCTGCTGTAAAGGCCTCTCCAAAGGGTCTCCACAAAGACGTCTTGTGCTGCCGGCTTTCATCAACATCAACTATGTGTTTTTCAAGAGACCACGATGCAATCATCGAATGCTCAAGCAGTGGTCTACTTGTGCCATTTTCAGGATCTTCTTCTTTTCGAGTCGGTGGCAAACCTAGACTGTCTCAGCCCAAAAATTGGCCACAAGAATTGCGCTGTCAGTGGCGTTAATCAAGTCCTCCCGCGTGCAGCTGCTGGGGCACGCAGGGCACGACATCAAATGCTCCATCGTTTGGGGAACGGCACCACACTTGCACTCCAAGTTAGAACCGTCTGAGAATCCCCACCTGAACAGGTTCTCCTTACTTTTTACACTTTTTATCTATCTATCTACTTCGGCCTACGTGAGTCCGAAGCCTATTTAGAGACTTCCAGGTAAGCCATGGTAACTCATGTCCAGGCGGTGGATTCTCAGACAGTGGGACGAAAGGGCTAGGAAGTTCGACACTCTGTGACCACAACCTCAATCTCTCCTTTGACTGATTGTCGTCGTGAAGCGCTGAAACACACTTCATGAAGTGTTTACGGCTTTTTAGCCTTTGTGGTACAGGGTCATAATCGGACAGTGGATGTCTGGTGTCGTCTAGCATTTTGCTCTTTTCGGAAGAGCCTGCCACAACCCTGCTGACATCTGACGGCGCTATTCCAGCTAGTGGATACAGCATTGGTACCGGGGTCGGTTTTAGGCAACCAATGATAATCCGGCAGGTTTCATTTAATGCTGTATCTATCAGCTTCGCATGGGCTGAGCGGCTCCAAACTGGATTAGCGTATTCGCCCGCAGAGAAAGAAAGCGCTAAGCCAGTAGTCCGCAGTACTTGAGGCGAAGCTCCCCACTTTGAAGAAACTAATCGGCGCAGGAGGATTTCTTGAATGCACCTTCTGTTTGATGTTCTCGCAGTTTTTTTTTAATGTAAGAGATCTATCTAAAATGACTCCCAAATACTTCGGAAAGTTGTTATGCTCAATGGGAACCCCATGCCAATGGATGTTAAGCTTACGTCCCGCCTCTTTGTTCCGAAGATGGAATGCGCACGTTTGAGTTTTGCTCGGGTTTGGCCTTAATGAATTGGCGTCATAGTACTCTCCCAGGCTTTGCAAGGCATTCGTTAAGGTAACTTCAACCTGTTCGAAGTTGAAAGCTTGGGAGGTCAGAGCGAGGTCATCTGCATATAGGAAGCGAGACGTGTGGGGTGTAGGAGGCTGGTCGTTGGTATACACGTTGAATAGCATGGGCGCCAAGACGCTGCCTTGAGGCAGACCATTTTTTTGTGTTCTCCAACGACTTTTTTCGGACAGGAGATGGACCTGAAATCGACGGTTGTGTAGGAGTTCGCGGAGTACGTTGACAAATTTCTTGTCGTCGGTAATGGTCTCCACCTTCCATAGCGATCGTCTCAGGTTGGCTGCGGATAGATCTACAAAAACAGCACCTGTAACCATTCCTGTCTCGAAGTCATCCTCAATATGTTGCGTCAGTTTGAGAGTCTGGTTGCTGCAAGATTTTACAGGTCTAAAACCCGCTTGCTCAGGAATTAGCTTTGGGTCAATCACGATTGTTAGCCGGGTTAGCAGCAACCTTTCGAATAACTTGTATGTGTGGCACAATAAAGATATTGGCCGAAAGTTTTTCGGATCATCTGCTGGTTTACCCGGCTTAGGAATCGCGATGACCTTAGCCTTTCGCCAGATCCGGAGAATAGAAGCATGTTCTATGCAGTGGTTGAACATTTGCAGCAACCATGACACCACAACGGGACCGAGGTGTTTTAATTGCTCCACTGAGATGTCGTCGACTCCATAGGCTTTACCGCATTTGAGATCTTTAATTGCAGTAATGATATCAGTTAAGTTAAAAGGCTTGCTGATATCGTCACAGGTGTTGGTTTTGCCTTTTATTTTAGGGATCCTACTGAGGCGGCCCGAGGATTTGCCATTCAGCAAAAGCTGGTGAGCGATTTGATTGGCAGTGACTTGGCTGGGTGATGCGGGTCGAGGGGGCTCGCTGGTGAGTTTACGGATAGTGTTCCAGGCCTTTTTACTATTGTGCGTCATATCGACACTAGTAACAGTATTAACCCACCTCTCCCTACGCTTTTCACCAATATTTGCCAAGAGCTCTTCGCCTGCTAAGGTGGTTTCTTCCGAAAAGGGTCTGAGTTGTAGAGCGACTCGTATTGCGACTCGTATTGCCTTAGTAGATTGGCAGAATCCGTCGATAGCCCTGGGATGTAAGAGGGCCTGCAACCCCTAGGAATACAGCGCCGAGAAATGTTTGAAACGATTTCTACAAAGCAGTCGTAGTTTTCCGGAGTAGGCAAAACACTAAGGAGGGCATTATCAATGGACTGCGCGAATTGTTCCCAGTTACCTTTGGCAAAATTGAATCGGCGCCTGAATGGGACGTTGATGGGTCGGACAATAGGCTGTACCACGCACATGATGGGCCTGTGCTGGGTATGCGGTATGGGTGGGCACACACTTTTGACACATTGTGAGCTGATAGAAGATGTGACAAAGATTAAGTCTGGATTGTATCCTCTCTTCCATCGGCCACTGTTAAAGGAAGCCGGTAATTTGGGATTGTGGATCAGACTCAAATCTTTTGTTTCAGCCCACTCCTCCAATGCATGTCCACTCAGGTCCGTTTCTCCATAGCTCCAGTTGGTACCCCGGCTGTTAAAGTCTCCAATCACAACTTTCACTGGCTGGTTGTCAAAATTTTTTGGAGGGTCGAATTGAAACAGGGTTCCAGGAGGCTTGTACACAGAGGTAATAGGTAGAGAGGTACAGTTATCGGTTTCGATAGTAACGACTTCGATGTCATTATAGGACGAGAAAGCAGTGGAAACGATGCTTACGCCGGGAGCAGCAAACACTGCGTTACCGTGCTTCGGATGTTCGATCTCGGCGATAAGCGTGAGTCCGGCTATTTGTGGGCGACTCTGTGATGTATCTCGGTGGGTCTCTTGAACGCAAAGAATGTCACATTTTGTTTTGCGATAGAGATCAGAGAGAATCTCAGATTTATCATTAGAGAACCCTTCGATGTTAACCGAGACTACACACAGAGCCGGCTTTGTTAACGGACTATTATTTGGACATTGGTTTGCCATCGTGGTGTAGTAACTAGTTTCACGGCGTTGCCGCTACTCACGGGGAGGGCCCGAGCAAAGGTGACGCTCTACGAGAAGGCTACATCCCCCCTGCGTTCAAAACACTTCGTTCTTTATCATATGGGTTGTAAAGTCGACATCCGACTCACATACCCAAGGCCACTGACATGGCCCACGGAACCACTACTTCCGTAGATAGTAGCCGGTAGCCAACGTTTAACGTGCGCTCCGAAGCACGGAATCATCTTTTTTTTTCGGACAATCAGCCTGCAATGTCCTAACTAAACTGGGGATCTATAAGTAGTAGACAGAATCGCCACCGGGATTCGAACCTGGAACTTCCGTTATGAGAGTCGAACGCTCGACCTCGGAGGTTGGATAAACAACACAGAATATAAAATACTGCGTTTAAAAATATTTTGAATTTGACGTACTCCTTCCTATCTTATTTTTGATGAGTCTTGTT
Organism: Carpatolechia fugitivella; assembly: GCA_951230895.1. Classification (NCBI taxonomy): domain Eukaryota; kingdom Metazoa; phylum Arthropoda; class Insecta; order Lepidoptera; family Gelechiidae; genus Carpatolechia; species Carpatolechia fugitivella. The sequence continues at coordinate 8,420,215 of OX579658.1, forward strand.
TTAGTTTTGATTTTGTTTTTCGTTTTTGTGTTTCATCCTATAACGCTTGGCCTCGTAAGGTCACTCATAAAATTATAACTTTTTAGAAACAAATTATGAAATAGATCTCTTTCTGAGGCAAGTCTTGATGTAGGTACTCCTTAATTCTCGGTTAACGATAGTGTGGATAATAGGTATACATCATTTCGACCCTATTTTCCTTGTTGTAATAATTAATTCATATTGCTCAGTGTATTTTCTGTAACAATTCTCGTAAACAGTATCGATCGTAAACTTACATCAGCTTCGTAAATAAGTGCAAGGTTCTCATCAAAAACAAATACTTTCAGAAAGATGCAACAGCCTCGGTTCGACTTACATTACATTACCAAAGATCCAGGTTCAAATCAAAACACAGTCAAAAATATAAATTAATATACCTTATAATATATTATATATATATGTGTGCGATTTTCCCCACTATGGATAGGATATTGCAGGCTGAATCACCTGATTGTCCAAAAATAAAGAGGATTCCGTGCTTCGGAAGGCACTTCAAGCCGGGCTGCTACTTAGGGGAGTAGTAACCATGTTAGAGTCCTTTGGCGCCCCTATATATTTTTTCTTTTATGTTAAAAATATGGCTTAAGGTAATGCTACTGGCCTATTAAATAACCGAAGTCCTACCCACTAGCCTATAAGCAGCATGTCCGGAACCTTTGATCATCACGAGAATAACAACATCCTAAATAATAATCTATCTAATAAAGATTGTGTGTTACCCGAGCCAGATAACGTTTTAAATAAACATTGAATCACTGAATGCACTGGTGCTAACGAGGTTGGCTGGCCGGTAATTTCTGGTAAACGCCCAGAATCTGGAACATCGCTATCATAAGAACATGACATTATGATCACGAACACAAAATGACATCTATAATAGCCCGTCGGAAATAGACAATAAATCATTCTAAATTCGCAAAGCGTGATTTAGTTTTGCATTTTTGGTATGTTGTACGGGCGTGTTAGGGTAGTTTAAATTAAAAAATGCAACTTCGAAAACCTTGTGGAAATTGAGAAAATCGAGAAAATTCGAACGAATTCGAATTTTCCACAAGGTTTTCGGAGTTGCATTTTTTTTATTTAAACTACCCTAACACACCCGTACAACATACCAAAAATGCAAAACTAAATCACGCTTTGCGAATTTAGAATGATTTTCTGTCTATTTCCGACGGGCTTTGGGAAAAATTTATGTATGTATGGATTGAGGAGCCACTCCAAAATTATAAAACGCAGCTCACACCTTCATTTAGTAGCAAAAAAGCTAATTTTGTAGGACAAATTCTGGATTTTGTAGTAAAATACATCAAAAGTTATGTAAATGCAAAGGTGGCTCTTCAATCTAAACATCTGAATTGAGGAGCCACCTTTGCATTTACATAACTTTTGATGTATTTTACTACAAAATCCAGAATTTGTCCTACAAAATTAGCTTTTTTGCTACTAAATGAAGGTGTGAGCTGCGTTTTATAATTTTGGAGTGGCTCCTCAATCCATACATACATGAAAATTTTTAGTGTATTGATTTGTAATAATTGCTACCCTTTATATAAGCGAGTGAACATAAAGATAAAGAAATGAAAATTCTCTGCTTGGGTATCAGTTGATATATTTTTAATAGTTGATATGTATGTTATGTACCTTACCTATAATGTACATACTTAAAGATCACGCTCATCGTAATGTAACATAATATAAATGCTGTATGTATCTTTATTGTAACTAGATCTATCGGTCATAGTTGTAGTGCTATAAGTACGTCAGCATCTCGTCGACTTGACTTGACATAATGCCTGTCTGACCTTTTACAAACATTAGAAGACACTAAGCGTGCACTAACTTTCTAAATATAGATTCATGACGTCTAGATTATAGCTTTTAAAATAAGTAACATTATTTATAACTATATTATGCTACAAATTTAATGTAAAAAGATTTAAACTCTTTGATGATGTTGATAAACGCTAAATCAAATAAAATAATAATGTACGAAATTTAATCTTTATATTCCTAGATCCTACCTTCTTCTACCTGCTTATGAGCCATGGTTGTAAGAAACGACTACTCACTTCCTAAAATAATAGCCGAGACGATAAGCTTAATTTTTTTCCTTCAAATACTCTACACTATTTTTATGATGTCCGTTGGACACTTCTGGTCAGTTACGTTTGTAAAGCTTACTGGGTTGTTTAGGGTTAACGTGCCTTCTAAAGTACGAAAATCATTCTATTTTTCGGACATGTTTAGGTGATTCAGTCTGCAATGTCGTAAAATTGTAAAGTGTTTTTTTTTGTTCCTGGATTCTAACCCAGAATCTCCAAAACAAGAATCCTCGCGCTGCTGGTACTTTTTATTGTGTTCATCATATCTTGAATAAGATGCAGAGAATAGGTATTTGTGCTAAGATTGAAGTGCAGAGTGGCGCCGAGCCGCGGGTTATCTATCAGAGGCGCGTGCGCGACGCCACTCGTTCCCACTGCGCGGGCGCATAAATATCCTGCTCCTTGACTCGTACGTATCAGTCTCATAACTTCTCTATAACGCTAGAGTCCAACATGAGGAGCTCTCGAAACAACTGCGGCTACTGCCACGCTTGCGTCCGTACGCGACTGAGTACTGCCAGGGGTCGGAACCCTGAACCTTTGGAGTGCGCATACAAGCATATCCTGGAGTCTTACAGTGGAAGCGAACCGGTAGGAAAGGTGCAGGAAGTGCCGAAGTCCGTCTGTGCGTCTTGTCGGTGGACGTCTGACGCTCAGTTCCCGGAGACACCGTCTTCAGTGAGCGACCTCAGCCTGGAGTGGAGCTCGCGATCTTCGTCCAGGTTCCGCTCGCGACGACGCGCCGCCCTCAATGTTAAGAAAAGTACAAGACTTCGTCTAACTAAAATATTGTTTTCTATCTGCCGTAGCTGTATTTCAGTAGCTGCGGCACTTACTACTTTTACTGTTATAAGTGCCGCGGCATTTACTCGTCTCGATCCAAAGCCCCTCCGCCTACCAGGATCCACCGCCAGGCTCTATCTGGGGAGCTGAAGAAGTCTGCCAACTATTCAGCGGATTGGCACACTTAGGGTTTCGTATTATCAATATCGTATATTTATTTTTTGGTAGGTATAAAAAGTAATCCGTATCAACGTGGTTTATTCGTCCAAGGTATCAATAATATCGCGTTCGCGTCGCTATGTGCAATTGGTTTGATCACTAAACATTATGTACATTTGGTCAACATAGGCAATATTTGCTGAATGTGATACAAAAGATCTAAGGGTACGAATAATAACTGAACTGAACATTTCATGAGTAGTTTATAAACTTTGAAAAAGTGATGCGATTACCAACTTTACTAACAAAAATATGTTTTAGATTATTACCGCGAGTGCTACGCAGTAGCCGTAGCCGTAGACCTTAATACTGACGCATGCAAGCATGTAATTAGGTCCCTTCACTAAAAGTAACGCTGAACTAAAGTGGAAGGGACGTGTTTAAAATGCGAATATACGATACGAAAGGCGTAAAGATACGAAAGTTTTGTATGTACCTATTGTTTATTATATTAAAAATAGGGAACAGAACTTACTCGTAACATCGTCTGATTTATTGCGTGACACACCCATTAGCATAAAATTAGCAGAAAAATCCCTTTCGTCCAGTAGATAGAAGAATATATTTTATTGCACACAAGTAAATACGTACACAAGAAGTAGAGTGAACAGATGAGCGGCCTTATTGCTAAGGTAGCAATTTCTTCTAGGCATCCTTAATCAGTCCTGTGTTCATTTTACGTGAAACAAAGACGTTGTATTCAGTATTACGAGATAATTAGGGGTTGTAATTTAATCCATTGCAAAGTAGGAAGTGTAATATTTCATCGACCTGTATACAACATGAACGCAATAAAGAATTTGAATTCGTAATATTTAAATTCGTTACCGAAATGGTAAAAAGTAGCCTTTGCGTTGCGACTTCTTTTAAAATATCGCTACTAGTCTGTCTATCTCAGTACTGTCAGTACTTACTTCACTATAGTACTTTTAGCTTGTAGCTTGTTGTTGTTCCGTAGTAAAAAATGAACCCTTATAGTTTCGCCTGTCTGTCTGTCCGTCCGCGGCGTAGCTCAGAGACTTTTAGTACTAAAAGGCTGTAATTTGGCACGGATATACATATTAATCATGCCGACAAAGCTGAAGAATAAAATCTTAAAAAAAAAAAATATGTTCCCCTGGTACACGTGAAGTGGGGGTTGTTTTTTTTATTCACGATTACCTTATTGTGTGAGATATCGTTGGATAGATTTTTTTAAATGAATGGGGGTTTGCAAATGCTATTTTTCGATGCTAGTGTACGTTTCAGAAATATTTCGTTTTAAAGTGCTTATTTTTGTTAGAGTTAGTTGTATTTGGAAATGTGAAAAAAATCACGGTAGTAGTGTATTATGATAAATTTAAAATGAAAACTATCAACATGACGTACTACAAATATCATAGAAAAATATTTTGATGAATGTTAACTGTCTAAACAGGTACATAAGTAGTATATATTGGACAACTACATAACCCTACACTTTGCGTGGCCGACACGTGCTTGGCCGATTATTGAATTAATGACTTCGGTTCAGTCAAATAAAAAACCGGTCAAATGCGTGTCGAATTCACACACCGAGGCTTACTTACCTTGGGCAGAAAAATTCAAAAAATATTTTTTGTAAGAGTAAAATAAAAATAAACACAGGGAGCGTTTCAAACATATTTGATACATCGAGATAAATAAAACGTGCAATTGAAAATGTATTTATTTATTGTTTTATATTATTTCCCTTCGAAACATGTTACCATCTTTGTGTTAACAGCTAATTCATTGCAGTGTGCAATAGGGGCTAAATATTTTTGTATTTAAAGACTAAACGCTGATTTCTTTAAGTCCTCAAGGAAATAAATAAAAATAACATTACGTAAGCACATCACGAGATTGAGGTGTATATGGGCGTATCCCGCTAGACAGGACGACGACAGCCAGTGGACCAAAGCAGTCACAGAGTGGTGGGCAAGAGGAACAACAAGGCCCGTGAGCAGATCATCAACTCGATGCTCCGAAGATATTGCTAAACTGGCAGAAACAGAATCGATGCGGATAGCACAGAACCGCGAGGAGTGGCGCAGTAAAGAAGAGGTGGATGTGATCTAATTCCGGGATTTTGCTTACCTGTCTTTCTGTTGCAGAGGGCTAATAAGAATGATGATCATTCAAAAGAGCCAGATCACTTACTAATAAATTATTGTAACCTAACTCGATCTTATAGTCAAAAGTGGTTACTCACTACGTCCGATCCGAATCCGAGAAATACGGTCCGGCGTGGCCGTAGAACTATTTGTATGGAAGTTCGGGTTCAGATGATGGATGGAAATAGGATCGAGTGCGTACCATACAAATAGTTCTACGGCCACGACAGACATTATTTTAACAGATTCAAATCGGACGTATAGTAATAAAAGTATTTTTTTATCTATAGGATGATTTTACATTACTTAGATTTTTTATTACATTTATGCATTATTATACGTAGTGCGCAACCGCTCTAAAGGCAAGTTTCTGCCTCTTGTGAAGTAAAAATCAGCGTTCCGCTGCACTTAACGCTGCGCTAAGTAGTTTTATTCATAAAAGGACGTAGGTAATTTATACTAAATATATGTATGTTTTTATACAAATTCAATTTAAACCAGGTGTTATTTACATCCTTAGAAATAAATTTATGTTTTTGTTATTTTTTCCATTATTATACATAAACACTTAAAAAGTCACAGAGAGCAATTTAGGTAAGTATAAATATGCAGCATTGGAATTGAAATTTTATTATTATATATAAGGTACAAACTGGTTTTGTTATGGATTATAATATAATTTTATTTATCCTCTATATTAATAAGGCCGTTCGCTAACTGAAGTGGAAGACAGGACGCGCAAAAAGTCAAAGTATTTTCCATAGGATGTTACTTACACCACATAGATTCGTCATTACATTTTGACGGGTGCCTTCAACAGTATTACGCAACGAGTTATGTATGAGCGCTGCCCCTGAATGACAGTAATTTTTCTGTGTTCATAAAATTTTAAGTATCATATTTCATAAACTGCTTATGACCTATACAATCGATATCGAAACAGTAATAATGTATTAATTTATTTTCGATTCGACCGGGTTCGATGCCTTTACTAAATATGAGTTTGTTTTTAAATCGATGAATGCAGTTTTTTTGTCACTAAAATCGATGACGTGGTTCCTTAGAACAGATCTTTCTATGTCTTATAGTTTTGATTTACCCATACTGACTCATCTAAATTGGCCACCCTGTATATTCCGCACCTCGCTATCGGTTACTTGTTTCAAAACAGTAGAAACAGTTGTCAAGTCTGTGATTGGTTCTTTTGTCTACTTCTACGCTTCAGTTAGCGAACACCTGAAAATATTCTCCGAGTTACGAACGATACATGATGAGAGATCGGATATGTATACGTTGTTCACAATATTTACACGTTATTTACAACAATTATCTACATTTGAAATAACCGTCCTTATTTACGATTATACTAATACGAAAAAAAAAGTAAGATGTAGCCAACCATATAATTATGAACATATTTTGTAACAATTATTTAAAGACAATGTGAGTAGAACACATAAAGGTCTACATGATTCATTTTTGTAGTGTCAGCCTTCTTTCGTAGACATTTGCTACGAGCCGTAGCGCGCATATGCTAACATAAAAAACACTACAGAGTGAAAACTAAAAATATTCAACAAGTTATTCGGATGTTAGCGTCAAAGTGACGGTGGTGTTGTGGCTAGAGCCGCTGTCTACTTTCGTCCGAGACGTGAGTTCCATCCCACTACGCACAACGCTGTTTTATAATTTCTAATTCATGAGTACGTTTACTCGACTCCAGAAGGAAAACATAGTTAGGAATTCAGCTCACTACTACAAGCCATTCAAAGGTCGTGTAGTGTGTGAATTCGGTCAACCCGCACTAAGTTAGCGTGAACGTCACAGATATATAGGTATCTGTTGTGGTCGACTAAGGCCTGTCCGCACTGGTTGAGTCGTTTTGAATTTCACTCTGTAGGTACCTAAGATAATTATTTTTCAGGTATATTCACGCAAACACGCAGCGTGCATTCCGTAGACGTAGCAAAGGTCAGTAGATAAAGTTTAAAGAGATTCGTTTGGTTATTAGTATATCCTAACTAATGGTTTATTAACATTCATCTCAGTCTCATTCTACTATCATATCACACTACGCTCAAATGAGTACTTTAACCAAAGAAGTTAATGGAGTTTTACAACGATGATGTTCCTAAAAACGTGATCTAAGCATACGCATAGACGACGTACATAGGTTTACGTCTTGTTTTATGCTAATGGAAGAACAAAATTACTACTAATTTTATAGCCTGCTTTCCTTTTTTTATTTACCACGGACATATCAAAATAAAACCTAATTTACAAATGAACAAAAATATTATAGACTTATGCTACTAATATAAAACAAAAAGAGCGAAATAAGTGTTTTGTTTTATGCGATCCATTTTCCTGTAGCAGTAGCAAACATCATATTAGGTAACTAAACGTATGGTGTTTAAAATTATAATAATAAGTGAGTAGTAATTTCTACAATAGGAATGAAAACAGTTGAGAGAATTTTTTTAGTTTAAAATAAATTCTTATTCCTCATTTCGTATTAGTTACTTTTGAGCTACAGACTGCAGCTAGATTCATTTGGAAGTTTATATTTTCAATTCAGTTCAACATTAGCATTTACTGAATATACTCCAACTTTGGTTCCGACCGAGCAAGCAGAGACAAAAACGATGCTTATACAATACATTATAGTAAAAACAAAGTAGACAATTTCAAACTGAATCTTTTGCCCTTGATTTATTCGACTGCCGCCGTAGGTAATGTTTTAAGAATAAATCACTAAACGTTAGACTTAGTCTGTGCCTGTAAGCTCCGTAACCTAGTATTATAGGTGTCAATATTAATGTATCAGGTAAGTAACATTACTAGGAATGATTGTGGTGATGGGTGGGATGGTGGGTAGTATCGGCGTTGGGTAGACCCTGCAAGGCATGCCGGTCGGCTCCCCTAACATGCTCAGTAGTAGATACGATACCAGCGACCCGGAGAGTAGACCACCGTTGTATGACAGCGTCATCATGTTACCTGGAAAGATAAATCAGGGTCACATTGCATTGGTGGAAATGAGTTTGAGTTAGTCATTTTGACCGCTAGAACAACAAGCGCTGTGGCAATTTAAAATCTCCATTATTGTGAAGTCATAGAATCTTAATAGTAGATTGTTAACTAAGGGGTGAATACTCGAAGTATTTTGGCGCATGAGCGTAGCGAGGCCGCTAATTGTGTGAGGGCGGAATTGATCTTTCCCTCGTGGTGAACACTCTCTTTTCATCTAGATTGCGAGGAAAGTAAACAAAACAGTTTGTAAAAAATATATATGGGCTCGAACCTACTATTACGCGCCATATTAGTGCCCCGCACCCTATTTGACACACAAACTAGTAAATTTTCAGTTGGTTTTTATTGAAATCACTGCGTACTGATTGTAGAAATTCCCGCACAAGCCTAAATCAACTTATTTTTACTATTTCATGGTTAAAATAAACATAAATTACAAAACAATTTATCAAAACATTGATAACAAACCACAGATAGCAATATTTGTTTCACCAACATTTTTTTCCCGCCTTTTTTTAATGGTTCGCGTTCGTGTAATTTTTGCCAAAATTGAAAAGAATAATTGTTTGTTTTATGAATTATTAATATTTTTATTGGTAGGTAAATACGCGAATTTTGTATTCATCTTGCTTTAACAAAGTATATGCAAGCATTTTTTTTTCTTTTTTAATGGAATAAAATTAATTGTAGAATTATCTTGGCTGTATAGTATACGGCCTTCCTTTGCCATTTATTGTGCGAAATTTTCTATGCAAATAGTAACAAGTAAAGTTCGAATTTCAAAGTTACTTACATCCTTTGGGATGTAAGTTGGACTTAAATCCTTTCTTTGGGGGTCATTATTGGTCTACTTTCAGTGCATGAAAGATGAAAAATAGCTTGATCGCAATATTTGAAGTCTCCATACTAATTGTCAGTTGATTGAACTATTTGTATCGAAACTTTTTTTATGTACCTATCTACCCATGTTCCTTGGGAAAAGTTGTTTAGTTTTATGCTCCGAGGTTTTATGAGTACTATCGCTGTTTCGGGTTGGTACCCCTGTTTTGTTACACCCTGCACAATACTTAAGTAATCTCTTTTAAAAATACAGAACTACTGTTCGTTCGTTCCGTTCGTTACTACGAAGCTTACCTGCAATCTCTCGATGCTCCCGCCCGACGCGAGATGGCGCCATTATCATGGGCACTGAACCGAAGAGTCCATTTGTGAAGCCCAGGACTACAGAGAACATTATGGGATACATCTGAAAATGACCAAAAATATTCATTCAATATTATAATTTATTTAAATTACGATGCATTAGAAGAGACCACACTACACAGATTGGTTTCAGACTAATATCTGCATTTCAGTTTCTCTCGTACCTGCTGTCGTATTGACCGGTTGTGAATATTGGATCATCGTTTGTAGTCGTAGAAAGAGCTAGGAAGTAAGCCGAAAATACGCTTGATAGATGAAGCGATATGGGAAAAAGTCTTGTGAATTTTCCCTTATAAGTACCCTTTTAAATATAAAAAAATGTTTGAAGTGTTAAAATTTTGCGAATGTTTGTTATGACGCCTGTACAGACGCACGTTTCTATTTAGCTTTACTAACCCACTACCAGTTAAATAGTGTCCCCTTCCCGTGTCAGTCTTCCCTTCGTCAAATGATTACAATATGAGTACTAACATCTCCAACGATGTGCGGCGAGTGCCTCGGCGCGGCGCACAGGAGCAGTAGCGGCACCAACAGTAACCGCACCCCGCTCGCCATCAGCAACTGGCTGCGACTCCATTCATACGGCCAAGCTGCCGCGATCTAGAGTAAGCATGCCGACATCAAAACAGGGATACACGGGTTTACGATAGTATACGTAAATAAGCGTACACATACATAAAGTCACGCCTCTTCCCTTCTTCTTTCTCTCTTTTCTTTTCTTTTTTAATTAAGCTTATTATTGTGACATATTTCAAATGAAAAGAAAGGAATATCTACTACTGTTTATTTGTAAATGCGAAAGTAACTCTGTCTATCTGTCTATATTGAGTGTGGGACTCCGTGGGAGAATGTCTTATTTCTCGGTATAACCCTATTTCAGTAAGAACGCCAACAGCGCCATCTATCGTTAAAGCTCAAAACGATAAGTGTATCTCCTTCCGCGTTCATAGATGGCGCAGTAGTGCTGTGTTTTAGAAACGAAAAATCTACCAAATCTACAAAATAAGAGATCATATTATCGTATTATATAATATTAGGTCCTTACATATGAAATTGGCGTTTTGTATGGGAGGAACAAAAAGTCGAAAAATTTTTATATAGTATATTTATTTAATCAAAGTATGAGCCATTGTAATCTATGCACTTTTGCCATCTCATAGGTAGTTCATTGATCCCTTTACTAAAAAAACCATTCGGACGGGAATCAATAAAATCTTTGAAGGCGATTTGGACTGCCCCATCTGAGTTGAATTTTTTCCCTTGCAAGAAGTTATCCAAATTTCGAAAAAAATGGTAATCTGTTGGAGCAAGGTCCGGGGAGTACGGTGGATGCCTTAGACATTCCAATTGAAGCTCTTCTAATTTGCTAGCCGTCTGTTGTGCAGTGTGTGGTCTAGCGTTGTCGTGAAGCAGCAGTGGCGTAGAGCGATTGACCAGCCTCGGTTGTTTACCAGCTAGCTTTTCCATCATGGTTTGCAATTGCTGACAATAGTCATCTGCCGTAATCGTCTGGCCAGATTTGAGAAAACTGTAATGAACGACACCGGCGCTAGTCCACCAAACGCTTACAAGTAACTTTTTATTGGTCAATTTTCGCTTGGAGCAGGCTTTGGCTGGCTTGCCAGGGTCCAGCCATTGCGATGAGCGCTTCCGATTATCGTAGAGAATCCACTTTTCATCACAGGTAATGATTCGATTTAAAATCCCTTCGTTATTGTGCCGGTCAAGTAATGTAACGCAGCAGTTGACGCGCGTTTGCCGGTTTGCTTCACTCAATTCGTGAGGAACCCACCTTTCAAGTTTTTTAATCTTCCCAATTTGCTTCAAGTGGATTAAAACAGTTTTATCACTAACACCGAAGCCTGCAGCTAACTCGGACGTGGTTTGCGATGGATCCGCTTCCACAATAGCCTTCAATGCTTCATTATCAACTTGGGTCTCCGGCCGTCCACGGGGCTTGTTTTGCAGGTCGAAATTTTCAGAACGAAAACGTTGGAACCAAAAACGCACTGTGTTTTCTTTTGCGACACAACCGCCATACACATCATTAACCCTTCGAGCCGTTTCCGCAGCACTGGTGCCACGGTGGAACTCGTACTCGTAAATAACGCGATATTTCAAATTTTCCATTTTGTAAATCGAGCGATGCAAACAGAAAAAAGATAAGTAAAAAAACAAATGAATGACGGTTTACGAAACACAACTACATGTGGAAATAGCTGTATAAATTTGAATTTCGAATTCCTAACCAAATAGGAGAAATTTGTGATCAAAGTGGCCAGTACGACAAAACGCCAATTTCATATGTAATATAATACGTAAATATTGAAACTTACCTTTCCAATAAAATCAAAAAAGTTGAACGAGGACATCAGCACGATTGGCATCCAAGATCCTAGGCGGCATGAAGGTACTTCCGAGGCGATTCCAGGATATAGGCTTAGCGTAGTGAAGTACACGAGTCCGATCGAGACCATGTATGGGTAGATCGCACGCGCTACAGCCCAACGGGCAAGTACGCCACCTAAAATACAAAGGAATAGAATTGTTATCTTCTGAGGGTTGACAATGGTTTTCTGCTTGTTTGAAACTAAGTAAGGGTAGCTACACACATGGTCGGTTCAGCAGTATATTACCGGCAGTATATTTAAGGTTTGAGGTTGCTCCTGCCGGCCCGCTTATGTGTGTAGCTACCCTGACGCAATCAGATCAGATATACACTACATACAATCATCATCATCAACAGCTCATATACGTCCCCACCGAGGGGACACACTACATACAATACATGTGAAAAATACTACTAACATCTTGCGTCGGTGCTGTAGTCCAGAAGGCGATGCTGGTTCGAATCCCACCACGTACCAATGTGTTCATAGGCATATCGAAATGCATGCTCTTACGGGGAAGGAAACCCGCAGTGGGCTAGCGTAGTCGATTGCGGCCTGGGCCCTATTCAATAAAACTAACAAGTCGACAAAAAAAGTTACATAATTTTATTGTCGAATTGTACCAGTAAAAACCGTTTAATATAGCTACAATGAACAACAAATAATAACCGCCGACTATCCTACACAGGGTCTTCTGTCAAAGTTGTATAATGTAAAGTTGTAACTACAATTCTGCGTTAAATAAATTAAATTTTCCTACAAATTTATAAATATTCACTTGTCATATGTAAAAGTTGTAGAATTGTGCTACCATTTCAATTGTATTATTTATTGAACAGAAATATATTAAATTGTAAAATGTAACTTGTAAATTGTTAGGTTTGTTAAATAGGGCCCGGATTTCCTTAATTCAGGGATGGCTAGAGCCCCTCGATGGGGATGAGCTGACAACTACCTGCAGAAGCAAAACTTTGCTCTGTCAGGCATTTGCCCTAAACCTAACAACGTTTTATACACGAATATAACCCATGTAGACCATGTAGATCCGCCGTGACGTCAGAGTAGAACACATTTGTCACCAACCCCTACTCTTCCCGTGGGTGTCGTAAGAAGCGACTTAGGACTTAGGACTTAACACATTGAACAGGGAACGTAACTACAGTAACCTTTTAATCTGCGATCTCCAACCCGCCTGCCAAGCGTGGAAATTATGGCAAAACCCTCCACTTAAGTGGAGGAGGCTCATAGTCAAGCACTGTAACGGGCCGTTGATTTTTTTTTTTGAGACCCGGCGGCGCCCATGCTTACGTTTAAAAGCTCTCCATGAAGTCAGTCTCTCTGGTGGTTCAAAGACGACATCTTCAACTTTATACGAGGGTCGAGGAGTTCGAAGTGTGGAAAGTGACGCTTCCGCAGACGCTTCAGACATCATACTCGGCGGCGGCGACGCGAGCGGCGCCGGCGCAGTCGTCGCCGTCGGAGAATACAGCGGATTGGCAAAACTAAAAGCCGTCGTTTCTGGCTCAGCTGAAACAACATTTAAATGAGAATCGTTTCTTAAATGAAGTTTAATTAAAAGGCATTCCAGCTTTTTATAATTGTGCAAAAAGCTACTTACTGGTCGGAGTTATTAAAGAAATTTTTAGCAAGTGTACCTGGACCTATAGTTGAAGCAGGGCTTTGCAACTTCAACACACCGTAACTTGGTTCTCCAGCCTCTCCTTCCATCTGGAATAAGTAATTTTGTTACCATTTATAAAGAGGTATTTTGTATGAATCAACATTTTCGACGAGGCACCCTGGCCGAGCGGTAAATCGTTCATTCACAATACGAAGGTTTCTGGTTCGACACTGTGGTTCAATCAACAACATTATGAGAGGCGAGGAGAGGCTGAATCATTTGATTGTCCGTTCCTTAAGACGATTCCGGACATTATGCACGGAACATAGTCGTTACAACATGAACTAAGGTTAAGGCCTTCGGCGGCATTTGCTTAGCCCTATCGATTGAACCCTTACCCGTTGAAATCTGAGAATTCGAAAATTTTATTAATAACTACTACGCTGTAGCCCATTGACCTAGAAATCGTTATGATGGTTTTTGTCCTCAATCTCGTTTTTTTATGCCATTCGATAGCATTTGCTTAGCCTTATCGATTGAGACCTTCTCCGTTGATATCAGAGAACTATCGATTAAGACCTTCTCCGTTGATATCTGGGAATAAAAATTTTTTAGTGTTAACTACTACGCCATAGTTATTTGAGCTAGAAATTAATACGATGCTCCGCATGCTCAGCTCAGCTTTAATAAAAATAGAACCGTAATATTTGGTAGATCTACGGCCATCCGGTCGAACCTTTATGCGTGTGGAGCCCCCTTTATACGAGTATGTAGATTGTACCTGTTTTAATTGGCTTAGTGTCGTATTTAACATATTGCTGTAAAAAATTGTTAGTCTTACTTTACAAGTATTTTAGATTCATAGAAAACAACCAAAAACGTAAACCTTTCGGCGGGACTTGAACCCACGACCTTCGGCCTATACGCAGCCAACGTGCTTACCAACTTACTTTACAAGCCATACGATGAAGGTCAGACTTACCAATGTAGCATCTTCATTGGGATTCAAGTGAAGCTGTATACGCCGCTTATGTCTGGATTCGTTAGTGAGCCGCAAGTAGTGCTGTATGAGGGGATGTTTCATCATCACATGGTGCAGGATCGAGTGGCCGAGGAGTATCAATATGGAGAACACGAAGAACATGAAAGTGCTTCGTTGTGGCTGCTGAAAGCAGTATTTCGTGACGATCCTATCGAGCGAAACCCAGAAGCCGGCCGCGCCTGTTGGAATAGGGAGAGAAATAAAGTAATTGACTTAGGAAATTGTTCGACTAGTAATAGAACCACAAGTTGCAGTCCGCTGCTGGACGTAGGCCTCCCCAAGGGCACGCCAAAGCGCACGATCACCCACTTTCCTCGTCCAGCCACCACCAGCGACCTTCCACTTCATCAGTCCACCTGGCAGGGGGGCGTCCCACACTACGTTTCCCGAGACGCGGTCTCCATTCGAGAACCCGTCTGCTCCAACGCTTATCGGTTCTGCGACAGACGTGGCCAACCGAAAACGATAAGTAGAACTTTAGTTGGCTTCCACCCAAGGAGAACAAACTAAAACCACCTTTGCCTATATTTTTGGGTTAAGATTAATATACGCACCTTAACGAAGGTACACAGATCTTTACGTTTATTATTAGTTTATTACACAGTGACAGATCGCCAGCTAAATCAAAATACTCCTTATACGGCACCAACGAGAAGACATGGGTTGGTCCAATTTTCATGCCAGGAACCAACACAATACTTATTCAAATTGTTTTAACAAGCAAGTGTAGAAAAATTATGGAAATATTAAAAAATACTTACTTTCGCCAGCCATGACAGCCTGCGTGTACCGAGGAGGCAGGGAGCCCGTGAACCCGTAGTACGAAGCTTGTTGCACCGTGCAGCCCACGGCCACGACCCCTATGGCAACCAGGTTAATCGTGTACGAAACGCTGGAGGAAAACCCGTCCCAGCCAATGTTGCAAATCGCAACAAAAAGCATCGTCGCTAACGATACTAGGATTCCTGAAAAACAACAATGTTTTGTTCTATATGTTTATTGTTCCTGTTACGTAAAAACAATGGTGGACGAAAAGGAGAAAAGGATGTATTCGTTTTCAAATAGACACAGCCGCGCGCCAACACACCTTAGATTAGACGACGACGAATTTCTAAAGTAATAGTTCCTTTCCTTCGTATGTTATTCGCATTTTAAACACATCCCATCCACGAAGTTCTCTTACAGTGTTCTTCTTAAGAGACGGGACCTATACTTGTAATTTAAAATCTGATTTGTCTGGGCAACTTTAGCGTTATATAGATATTTTGACGCTAAAGTAGCTTCTAACTCGTTGGCTAAAGTTTCGTAGTTAAGAGGCAAGAATAGCTTCGCGATCCTAACGAAATAGATATTTAGGAAAATATTTGCTATCGCTTGGGCGCTCATGCGACCCCCAATCGTGCGATAGAGAGCGTTGCAGCTCGCGACTGACAATAGGCACTTTTCTTGATGAAATTTCCATTTCGGGAGAAAACGGTTTCCACTAAATAAATTTCAACAAATCACTTTGATTTTGATGTCGATCGTTTCAGCACAATATTATTATATTCTAGGTTTATAGGTTTCGCTTTTTTTAAAAATACATTGTTTTTATTCGACACAGTTTTAATCACAAAAATTACGTTACTTTACTTGAGGTGCCTATAAGTTTGAATCTATAGCAAATTTTGAAAAAAGGAAAAGCTATAAACCTAGTCATTCATTGTGTCAATAACATACTAAAAAAATATGGAGATTGGAAAATATTTAGAAGTGGAAAAACGTTTTCTCTTTTTGTATGGACGAGCACGTACTATTCTTCCCTCTTAAGATGAGTCAAAAATCAATCGGATTATTATTCTCATGGATGCTATACTTTTAACTTTTTTAGACCAGGAATTTATATAATTGGTACTCTACTAGTGATTAATAACTTACCAAATGTAATCCTGGTGTTATAAGTAAAGAGGTCTAGCAGCAAATTGTTAGCGACGACTGCGACACACGCAGAAGCGATGTATACCGTCGACATGTCGAACATTATTGTCGTATTCGGGTAGTGATGTTGGAAATAGTCCACTGCCATTATAAAACTGGAAAATAAATAAATGTAAAAAAAAAAAACATATTAAAAAGGCGAGATAATCGTAAAATTTCAGAATGTGTTTGGCCAGACCCTCTTCATTGTCTATTGAGTATTGGTCTAGATGAGAGGAAGTTATTATACGCAAAGTTATATGTATCTTTAATAGCTTTATTTCCCACTGCTGTACCAAGGCTCCTTCCACTGGTCCCGATCTTGGGCCACTTATACTCCATTGCCGTTCGAATGCCTCCAAACCATCGCGCCATCACTTCTTAAGCCTCCTTCTTCCGCGTCAGCTGCCTGGGGAAATCCATTCAGGAGAGGCTCAGGCCCATCTCTATTTAGGTACACATTATATTTCGTTACACAAAAATTATAATACAAAGTACTAACCTGTTAAAAGGCAACAAGAAAGCAGCGCCTGCGACGAATAGAGTGAGATAGACAGAGTTGTATCTGTCAGGGGGTGGAGCAGCCGGGTCCGCCATGTTAGCTAGCTCACCGCGCGCGGCTCGGATCGCCTCGATGCGGGCGTACCCTCGGCCCAGAGTCTCGTTCATTTTCTCCACGACTGTACCTTCACATCTCATTTATGTAACCAATCCTTTAAATATGTTTGTAGTCCGACAGTGACCATCAAAAACATTTTCACAGCGCATGTTATACCTACATAAATACCCAACGTTTATACTAATTAATCACTTGTGGTGGTAGATGATGTGAATTAACGTAAATTTTTCTCCGTCATTTGTTTATCTACATTTTTTGTATCTACCAAACTCACAGCACTTCGTATATTAAGAAAAAAGGTCGATTATATTCGCTGTTTTGACAGCGTTCCTTTAAAATAATGCCAAAGATACGAATTAATTACACAATGCGTTGAACTATAAAAAATAGTTCAAAAGTGTTTCAAGTACGGTATAATGTTAAAGTTCACAATTCTATAAACATAGGTATCAGTGCCGGTGGCTTGTGGTTTGACATTAAAGGAAGTGCTTAGCGCATGCGCGCTCTACATTGATTTTTAGTGAAGTGAAAAGCCTCGGAACAACGGAAAATCGAAAGATTCCGCTGTATATTAGCAAAATAAGGTGATGCAATTAAACAATGTTCAGGAACCTTTACCTACTACGTTTATTATAAAAGCAAGATCTAATTACATCTTTAAATTATATACCTACAGCTATGTAGTATGTACCATTTCAATAACATAACGACATTGTAAATATCGTACTTAAGTATGTCATTCATCCTTTATAAAGATTGTATATATTTTATTTTTGTTCCTCTTTTAATTAACAGATTATCCTATTGCTCTGAGGTATCGTAGCGTACTTACAATCTAGGCACTAAAATATTTACGATCGGTAACCGATAGATTAACCAGTACCTATGCTAATTAATAACTAAATTAAACTTCTATATTAGTTACGATGCGCCAATTTTGATCTTATCTAGGCAAATTACTTATTTGAACTCCACATTTTGGACGATCAAGCCAAAATGTATTCAATACTTAATAAAAGAACTTATAGTAAGATTTAATGTATATTGCGTATCAAGTATATTTAGTACTTAACAATAAAACTAATGTATCAATGTAGCCTATATCGTATTAGATTGTATAAAATGTAATTTAGATTCAAAAAAATTCGAGGAACGTGACTTCCTTACACCACATTTCTTTTTAAATTAGCATGGACACTAGTCCTCGGTTGAAATATGATCTTGAACGGCTTCGCCGAGAGGGAGACTCCTTCTACGACCTCGGTGGAAGGTTGAGGGTCACCCTCGGGGGTCTTCAAGTGGAACTTCTGTAGAAGGTGTGTCACGAACATAAACAACTCTGACCGAGCTAAGTTTTCTCCGATACATCGCCTTCTTCCTGTTGAAAAGTTTTAAGTAGTACTAAAATAGGGAAGTGATGAACCAAAAAAGTTTTTGTCTATGGAATAGGAGCATATAAGATGTAGTTTCAAGGAAAGATTTTTTTGCGTTATTATGGCATTGAAATACCTACTTGAAGCTTCTAATACCTACCTGAAGATTTTTCTAATTGGCTCTGGCCGATCCCGAGTTATAAAGTTCCTAATCATGCACCTAAAAAAATATTTTATTTCTTATTTAATAGGAGATCGGACTACTTTTATTTTATTTTATAAATCCAAACTTCTTAGTTTCTGCTATCGAACACTAAAATAATTTTTGCTCTATCTTTAAAATTGACCGAGTTATAATGGTTTGAAATTCGAGATTAGACAGAGAGGCACATACCCACTTGTGACGTCATTTGTTAGTAACGCCATATAATCTCCATACAAAAAATTGTTTTTGAAAGAGACAGACATATTGAAACTTTTAATAATCTAAGTATATTTTAAAAATAATTCATAAAATATCGTAAATTCATAAAATATGGTGAACAGTCCGACCCCCTATTACAATAGGTATTTCGACGAGGTATTATAATATTTATTACCCAGCTTAACAGATCCAGTGCATTAAATGTCTACTTAGATTACTTATAAAAAACAAGTGACATTCTGTCTTCAAAAGCTTCCTAGTTAGTACTTATATTATTATAACAAAGGTCACACAACACATTCTAAAATAACCTTTAATATGTGCGTATAAAAATCGGATATTGATGTGATGTTCATAGAGACAGAAAGTAATCTCTGTATTAAAAGAAAATATGGAAAATTTACTGCGAGTGAGATAGACTCAAGTCTACCGTACATGGAAAATTTACTGCGAGTGAGATAGACTCAAGTCTACCGTACCAACGGGTACTTGTTATAGTGCTAACAGCAACAAAATATAGAGTAAGTGACTTCATAATAGTTACATATTGTTACAGTAGTAAGTCATCATCATCACAACGAGAAGAGTGCTCCTATGTACTCGTTAAAGGCAATATTTACATACAACTATGTTCCATGCTAATCAATGACTGTCACCTATAAGTATGTGCCAAAACAAATTCTTAGCACAGTATGAAAAAAGTTTAGAAATAATTTTATTAGATATTACTTTATCTTTTTTCTACGAAAGTATTAAAAGTTGTAATATTTTTGTTCTCATTACATTTAGCCAAAAGTTAAACTCTTTCAGGTCGTTTTTCGAAAGAATAAAATAAAATATGAATGCGTAATCGCTCATATTATATTTTTACGGAGGCAGCGCGGCGTACGGTAAGTTCTCCATTACATACATAATATAGGTATAAAATGGCTAACTTTCATATTTATAAAGTGCAATTTACGAGAAATTGAATTCAAATTATCGATAACCAAGTTAGTCCCCGTAAATGCAATTCATTAATAGGTGTCATGTTATTTCCCGAAAACTGATTCACAACGAAATGAAACTCACCCATGCCGAAAGGCATCAGCCACTCGTCCTGCATGAGGTTTCTGTCTTTAGTGAGGAATCTCTCGGGCCTGAACTCTTGAGGATCCCTCCAGTGTTTTCCGTTGTGAAGGTCGTGCATGGCAAGAAAGGTTAAAGTGCCCTGAAATTATTACTAAATCTGAATCAAAACAGACAGCGACAGCCACAAACAACACAACCAACAACAAAACAGACAGTTGCAGTATGTGTATGTGTAATCTGTGTATAGATTAAAAAATAATTATTTGAAAGATGCCAAAGATGGTTATCAAGCATAAACTATGATTATGCCTACAATAGGTGCTGATATGTTTAGGTAGCTTGCAAACAAAATTAATGAAGCGTCGTCGGTGCTGTAAGGCCGCTGCTGTCATCCGTCCGGGAATCGTGGGTTCGATCCTCACCATGTACCGTTCGTATTAGAATTCACGTTTGTTGGACGCTCTTAAAATGAATAAAAATATCATGAGGAAACCTGCTCACTCCTACGAAAAAAATCAAAGGTTGTATGTGAAGTCGATCAACCAGCACTGGGCCAGCGTGGTCAACTAAGGCCTGATCACCCTCCTTCAGGGTAGGCTCGAGCCCCTCGGTGGGGACGTATATGGGCTGTTGATGACAATAACGCACCTCTCAACATCATCGCCCGTTACAGTCCACTGCTGGACTATGAGCCTCCTCCACTTTAGTGGAGGGTTTTGCCATAATCTCCACGCTTGGCAGGCGGGTTGGAGATCGCAGATTAAAAGATTACTGTATCAGAGAGCGCTGCTGCCCGTTCTCTGTTCAATGTGTAGTCCCTAAGTCGTCTCTTACGACACCCACGGGAAGAGTACGGGTTGGTGACAAATGTGTTCTACTCTGCCGTGACCACACGGCAAACCCACCTCTGGTATGATATAATTGCCCAGTCTTGTGTCCTCCAAAGCCATGTGGGGAATTCCTACAGCAGCCACAGACGATATGCGAAGGGCTTCAAGTATTACTGCTTCGGTGTACACCATCCTAGACAAAACCAGAATTTCTGATTGAAAGGGTGTTTTAATTACCCAATTAGTTTTAATGTTTAAGTAGTTGAAAATGTATAATCCCCGTCACGATAAAAGAACGCTAGACAGCGACGTAGTAGCTGGCTCGATGTTTAAGTAAAATTAGCTACTGTCCCGTATAAAGCTTCTCGCTCTAACTTTACTTGATATAAAAATTTCAGTGATATGCAAAATATGTTTCGTATTTACTAACTTACTTGAAAGTTGCCTGACAACTTCTGCCTAACAAAAGTTGCCTGACAGCTTTCATTGATGTATATTAAAAACATAAGTGCGTCATATCATAACAAAGTAGTAGTAATAAATGCAAATGAATCCTAATCTGTCCCTTGTTGCAGGCATAAAATCAAAAATAGACATGTTAAGAATAAAACTACTACCTGCGCTACGCCGTTAACACTAAATTATTCACCTTTAAATAGCAAATATCTGAATATTATTACCTAGGTACTTCAAAAACAGAACGTTGTTCAGTTGATTAATGCTAAACTACTTAGAACAAAGGCGTTAATTCTGATCGACCCTGTCCTATAATTCTAGGATTAGAGAACGCAGCGTCGCATGATGACAGAAACAATAGAATGGTTATTTTAACCATGACAGCTTATCTATCATACCATACGTCACGCGCAGTTTGATAATGAAACGGGTAACGCAGGTAAAAAACCGCAGCAAATGTTTTTTGGTAATATTGTCAACTGTTTACGTACCAAGTAAGTACGTAAATGTTTCGTTACGAAACGGGAACGTTACCAAACGAAGGCGATCAGTACGAAGCTTAAAAAAATAATTTGATATTAGACATTTCTTTTATTTTGACTCGATGTTGGTTGTTGAAACGCTTGCATTTTGCTGTCATTTATTGATGACTTGCAGCGACCACGTAGTGGCTTCAGTAATTCTGCTATCAACTTAGACAACAACTGGAGTCCTTCACCGTACACGGCACCCTATTAGGATTAGGGCTGTGTAACCTAGGCTACTTACTTAGCAAAAACACATGTGAAACGCCATTAATTAAAAATAGGTAAGATTAAGATGTTGGTTGATTATATTATGAATCCGCCCGCGGCTTCGCTCGCGTTGTGTAAGATTTTTCCGTGGGAATTAGATTTATTCCCGTAAAAAGTATCCTGTGTTAATCCAGGTTATAAACTATCTCTATTCCAAATTTCATCCAAATCCGTTGAGTACTTTCAGCGTGAAGGCGGAACAAACATCCAAACAACCAAATATATTTTCACATTTATAATATTAGTGTTGTGGCCCAGCAGCCACCACGAAGCTGCTGAGCACTACACGAAGAGTGTTGTAGAATAATAAAACGATGAAGTGTGGCAATAACCAGGACACAGTCCGAAAAAAAGGTTTTTGTGTATTTATA
Organism: Carpatolechia fugitivella; assembly: GCA_951230895.1. NCBI lineage: Eukaryota > Metazoa > Arthropoda > Insecta > Lepidoptera > Gelechiidae > Carpatolechia > Carpatolechia fugitivella. The sequence goes on from OX579658.1 coordinate 8,442,658, forward strand.
TATTATATAATCACTCTCTAGTCTTACAGTTTAAGAAAAATAGTAACATGGATAAGCGTTTACTGTAGGAGATCAGGACATGAAGTGAAGAATTTGGCAGAAAAAAGACAAAATCGAAACGTAAGAAATCTAAATTTGAAAATGAATTTAAAATGAAAGATAAAACTGCCAGCAAGAAAGGTTGCCAGTCATAAAACAGGAAAGAGGACGAATGCCGCGTTACAGTGTGATTGGTTTGTTATTTTATGACTATATTTTATTACAAAAGTATGATATGAAGAAATAAAAAAGTCTAAATTTAAGTGCGTTTTAGTAATCTGTTGCACGTTATATGCATAACATCCGCGACTGAGCTTTGCATTTATATTCCGTGGAGCTTTGTGTAGCTTCTTTTTTCCTGTGGTTATAAAATGTTTGTTTTATTACAGTAAAGAAATAGCCTTTGCCTTTCATCAGTTTTAATTTCATCAAAACAGACAGATGTATGTATTTACTTTTTTAGTATCACTAAGGAAGCCAGTAGTTTTAGCCATGTCAGAGACCTTTGGCAGCTACATAATTCTAAAACCAGGGTGATCGTTCGTCAGCCTTAACCCACACGATAACAAGAAGAAATAGTTTAACTGATTTTCAGCCCACTCTTTGAATTACGTATATTTTTTAAGTGCCCGGTCCTTAAAATAAATAATAAGAGGGTTGACTTGACACTTACCTAGTTCTATCATAAAGTGCAGGCGTTCTCTCGTGACCTATGACTTCGTCTATCTCCTTTTGCAGTTCAGCCTGGACATCGCCATTCCTCACCAAATGCAGGAGCGTGAACACTGCAGTGTTGCCAACCGTCTCCACACCAGCTTGCAGTAAATCCATGCATATTACTTGAAGTTCCTCGTAGGTGATTTTAACTGCATATAAATGTTATTATGACCGATAAAACACCTTCTATAGATTTTTCGTATTATAATTATTACATCTTCTATAGAGCAATGCATGCAGATTTATCGAACTTGTTATGCATGTCAATAAATACGAATACCTAATTGAAACCTAAAGTCTACAAATAAAAATTGCCTACAGAAATATAGGGTTATTTGCATTGATAAAACACGTTTTGCATAATTAAAAGGTTTAACACAGTATCGTTCAAAAATTAAAAATAACACGTCATTATAATTATATTATACATTCTGTGACATTATTACGAGAAGATATTGCGAGCGTTGAACTGCGCAGCATAATAAGCAAACAAGTTTTAAAAAACAAATAGTACTACTGTGCACTCACTTCGTTACTACTAAATGTTACTAAAAACGCTAAACACAACACTTTTTCTCATTCTCTGAAAGTAGTCCAATAATGACCCCAAAGACAGGATGATAAGGTTAAACATCAGCTGCAGTAGCGCCACCAATTGAAATAAATCATTTACTTATTGTCAGTGACTTCGATCGATGTTTTATCATTACTTCATTGGCCACTTAAAATAACATCGTTTTTTTTATGATTTTCGTTGTGGCGTCAATAACAGAGTTGCCAGAGACTTCAATTGGCATTTGGTGATGAAGCACCATGTCGCAGCTCTATGTATTCGTGATTTGGAGAATTTGGACGTGGACGTGATCTTCTCCATGACGAGGTACGTACGTGAAGGTCGGCCGGCGACGGCAGTTACAGACTCTAATATTGACATTGTACGACAACTTATTGAAACTAACGAAAAAAAATCTTGCCAGCAAATTCGTGCTTTGTTAGGCATTGGACTGAGCCAAGTGCAAAACATTTTACATGTGCGTCTGAAGGTTCGGAAGCTTTTGCACTCGATGGATACCGCATGACTTAACGGAGGACCAGAAACGACTGCGTGTCCAGTGGTGCCGTAAAATAATAAAAAAGTTTAAAGGAATTGGCTGTCTATAATATCGTGACAGGTGACGAAACCTGGGTGTGCTGCTTTGAACCCGAAAAAAAAAGCTAGTCGGCAGAGTGGGTCTTTCCTTTTGAAGATTTGCCGACGAACGTTAAGAAAAGTCGAAGCATTGGTAAAAAAATGGTTGCTTCTTTTTTCGGCAAATCAGGACATTACACTACAGTATCGCTTGAAGATCAAAGGACAGTGACTGCAGATTGGTACGTCAACACTTGTTTGCCCAGAGTCTTAGAAAAAAGTTCGCGAAAAGCGTCCTCGAAGCAATGTCCTCCTTCACCACGATAACGCATCCTCACATTCCGCTAAGGTAACAGAAGCCTATTTGAAGGCTTCAAATGTGGAACTGATGACGCATCCGCCTTGCAGCCCGGACCTCGCACCCTGCGACTTCTTTATGTTTCCAAAAATTAAAGACAAACTTAGAGGCACACATTTTACGAGTCCTGAATCGGCAGTGAATGCGTTCCATGAAGCCATTGAAGAGGTCCCTAAGGAAGACTGGTCAAACTGCTTTGTACAGTGGTTTCAGCGAATGCAAAAATGCATTAATTGCGAGGGAATATACTTTGAAAAACAATAAATGTTTCGGAGGTCTTATATCTAGTCTTATTTATCAGAATCCAGAAACTTTCAGTATGCCTTAAGGATATTTTTTTACAACTGTTTTGTTTACTTTCCTCGCAATCAAGATGAAAAGCAGAGTGTTTACCTTGTGGGAAACTGATCAACTCCACCCTCACACTAGAACAAAATACTTCGGGTGTAGTAGATCGTTTTCTCCCCTTGGTTAACAATCTACTATTGTTCTCAATCTATCAATGAATTAACTAGTTCGTTGTAAATTTACTGGAACAGTAAACATTCCTAGAGGCACTGAGATAAGATAACGTACGTAAATATTGTCAATTGTACAGCAGATCTTTTAGCAGATTTTATTCATAAATTGAACTTCCGCAATGATAATATCTGTAGGGCAGATAACTAAGTATGTAAAACACTGATAGATAAATGATACCAAACCCTACAATACTAGAAAAATATGTTACCTAAGTAAACAACCTAAATTAAAATTACTGAGTTAAATAAAACCTTAAATATGCTTGTTAAAAAGTAAGAAAAACAGCACGCAGTTAAAGTTATGATTAAACTTTGTTTATAAGTAATAAATTAGGACTCACGTGCGTCATCCCTGTTGCTCTTAATTTCAATAAGGAATGTGTCGATAACGTCTCTCGGATTCTTAGTGTCGAGGGTCTCTTGGTGCTCCTCTATAATTTTCTGTAATATTTACAAATTATTACTTTAAATCCGGGTTTCGGCTTAAAAATAGGACCATATCTTTCCGTAAGTTAAGAACGAAGCGACTGAGGTACTTATATAAAAAAAGAATATGTCATTCATTTCTTTTATTTTGTTTTAATTGGAATACTTAACCAGCTACTTATGAGAAAAAGCTATGTAATAGGTACTATATAGTACTTGGGTTTAGTGCTATACACTTATAGTTACAGATTCATAGATCAGGTGCAGGAAGAAGTAAATGTTGTGTCATATAAGAAAGGAGAAGATTTCTGCCAGTAAGAGCGTAGCTTTTAAAATGAAACACGATCTATGAGTATTTTTTTTACTTAGCAACTAATTACGAGCACTCTCACGAGAAAAGTATTACAGGCTGTTTAGTAGAAGACTGCGGGTCACAGTCACGGTTACACTACGCAAATTAATCTACTGTCCCTGACAAAAAAACGAATTTGTCAAAATGAACTTGAACTGGTGATTATATTATCAACCTACTCACCCTGAGGAACTCGTAAAGAGAGTCGTATACTTGCTTCATCTCTGTGTATCCTATAAGGCCTGGTATAATGTGTCTCAGAAATGGCATGAAGTTTAAAATGCCTCCGCTCATGTCCACTACAGCGAAAGCTCTTTTTATCAGATGGCACAACTCTTTGAGGCGATCGTCATCCAAATCGTATCTAAAAATAAATCACAATTATTTTTTTGTAATTAATTACTATGGAAATAATTACATAAATTACTATTATAGTATATTCAATGAAAAATATCATGCATCATAATATGTCCTTATGTAAAAAAAAAACAAGTAAAAAAAGGAAAACCGGCCAAGCACGTGTCGGGCCACGAAAAGTGTAGGGTTCCGTAGTTGTCCAATACTACTTAGGTTTAATACTAACTGTTCAGGACAGTTTACATTCATCAAAATATTTTTCTATGATATTTGTAGTACCAATTTTTACTTGTACAAGTGCATTTTATAACCTGTAAAGCCTACTTGATGTTGATACTTTTCCTTTTAAATTCATCATGAACATTTGAATTTCCAAATACAAAGGTTTACTGGTAGGGGGGGGGGAACTAGACTAACAAAAATAAGTACTTTGAAACGAAATATTTCTGAAACGTACACTAGCATCGAAAAATGGTTTTAGCAAACCCCCATTATTTTTATAAGACTTATCCAACGATACCTCAACCTATGAGGTAGTCGTGAATAAAAAAAAATCCCCACTTCACGTGTTCCAGAGAAACCCTAAAAACATATTTTTTAGGATTTTATTCTTTAGCTTTGTCGACATAATTAATATGTAGGTATATCCATGCTAAATACAGCCTTCTAGTACTAAGAGTCTCTGAGCTAAGCCGCGGACGGACATGGCGAAACTATAAGGGTTCCTTTTTGACTACGGAACCCTAAAAAACAGGGCGTTTCAAGGTGGAAAATGTTTTAATATCATAGACAGGACGTCAATTAAATTTTTACACGACTTCCCAAATAAGGAGAGTAATGTGTTCAGGGTTCACGTATGTATGTATTATGTATGTGAGTTTCTTTATTTTACCATAACTTCTAAATCACTGAACATATTTGGATGTATGTGGTATCGTTAGAATCCTTACATCAGCCCACTGGCTATATTTTTTTGGCAAGGCAGTCGCGTTTTTTTATATCTTTAGATGATTATATTTATAAATACTTGAACCGGGAATCTAACTCGCAATACGTGAACATTTAAGGCGTGTGAGATGTTTGGACCATTTTGTTTTTAATTGTGTTTATTATTTATCACACACAGAATGTCGTTACCAGTATTGGATGATTTTATATGTGAAATTAGGGTTTGATTTGTGAGTTCTTCTATGAAAGTAATAAAGTAATTTTAACCGAAAATGCATTCCCGCCCGAGGTTTTCACTCTAACACGATAAGTAGGGTCTAGGGTTCTAGGGTTCTTTGATTAGAATGAGGGTTAGGATAGCTTAACGTAATGCATGTACAAAATAATAAGCTTAAAAAAAGAAGCGTGTGTGAAGTCATATCACGTCATATTACGTGCACTTATACTTTGAAATAAGTATACTTTTTACCATCTTTTGTCCTATATTTTTACAACAATTGGACTAACAAAAACCATGCTTATATGCTTTTTTTTTTATGAATGTAAGTCCGATCAGTAAGTATTATACATAAAAACCGCACTCTACGCACCTTTTTCCCGCTACGAGCCGCCACAGTATGTTGATGACGGACACATCAAACATATCGTTGACCAGTACGGGCTGGCCTGCGTCTTTTAGCCTCAACCCTACAAGGGCTTTACATTCTTCAGCTATATTGGTTTCCATGGTTCGAGTTCCATATCCAAATGTTTTCAAGTATTTGATAACAACTTTTCGCTTAGCAATCCAGGAAGGCCCGTCGGAAAACACTATCCCTAGAGTGAACAAAAAAAATATCCAGTAAAATCGTTGAATTATTCCCCAAGATACATTTGCTTCAAAGAGACTTGAAAAATGATCACTATTGACACAGTCGATCGATTTTCGGTTGTTTGTCTGCGGAACGGAACAACTTATATCTCGCCAAACTGAAAAGTTGTTAAGCACTCAAAAAAAAAAAAAATACCTGTTACTAGGTAATTACAAACTGTCATCTACCTATACAGTAGATAAAAATAAGACACCGCGCTCAACTTAATTAAGAACAAAAACAAAATTTGTAAACCATACCTAATTTCCTTCCGAAAGATCTTAAAACATAGAAGAACCCTCCAGGCCTGCCATCAAATACTTCTCTCGTAGACACTTCTTTGATCCTGTGCTTACCCGACACCACCACTACGTTCATGAAACCAAGCCTCAACCCCAATATGTCTCCGTACTCATGGGCCCAAGATGCCCAAACATTGTGATGGTATTTCAGCTTTCTCAACTTAAGCCAAACAGCTAAAAGATTCCCTATTACTGGTAAAGCTGGGGGACCTGGAAAATACATTTAGTAAGTAATTCCAGTTTTCTTCAAAATTTAAATCAAACACTAGCAATTCTCAAACCTGGCGGAAAGTATCTAGAACTTTTTGATTTTCTGAATAGTAAATGTATTAACAAAAATATTATAACTGACAGAGGCCACATCGCTGTTGTTTGGTGGTATACTAGCGACTAATCTGACGAAGATTTTCCTCTAAGTGTACTTAGACGAGTACGTATCGTTTAACGATAGCATCGCGAAAACTTGCGCAATGACATCATACGCATGTCCTTTGAAAATATTTAAATAAACCCGGAAGAGACGCTGAACTTATCTCTACACCATCTTTCTGACGTAAACGGGCGCATTTTCAAATCTTGCCTTTTGAAATGCAACTTGTGTGTTTAGCCTTTCGATAGTTAGTGGTAGTTTCATTCATTTAAAACACAGAATTAACGACTCAAACAGCTGATGGACCTAATTTCTAAGTTTGCATGAAAAACTTTTGACTTGGTTGCGAATTTACAAGAGATCTATTTTGGTGTGACTTCAACTAAATTTATCAAGGGTACGATAAATGATAAATTTAAGGTCAGATTTCTTTAGGTCTTTCTTTTGGGCTTTCGGATTTTATCCGTTACAGATTTTAAAAAGTGTGTTATTTTCGTTTATGCCGCTATAGGGTATTTGACTAAATCCAAACTTGTTAGTTTCTGCTATAGAACACTAAAATAATTTTTGCTCTATCTTTAAAATTGACCGAGTTATAAAGGTTGGAAATTCAAGATTAGACAGAGAGGCACATACTAGCATGTGACGTCACTTGCTAGTAACGCCATAGATATTTTATGAGTAACGCCATATAATCTTTATACAAAAATCGTTTTTGAAAGAGACAGACATATTGAAACTTAAAAAAATCACTGTAAATTCATATTTCAACCAATTCTGTTTTTTTCTTCACGAATCGTCTGCTACTAATCTATATTTTAAAATTAATTCATAAAATATGGTAAATTTTGGAACTGTCAAATACCCTATGCTTTCAACTTGATATGACGAAAAATAACTAATAAACACGAATTACTTATATTATTTTTCTATTTTTACTGAAGTTTGCAAAGCAATATATCTCCTTCTTTACATACTAAATATCTGTACTGTGTAACGCTTAATAATAAGGAAAAATAAAATGAGACGGCTTTTAAGAAATCAATAACACGGGTTCGTCGTCATAAATTGAGTTACATACGGAATATAAAACAGAGTTACATACCTGCATTTGAGTTTCCTCTGTAGAGGGGAGGAATATTCATAAGAATCAACTAGCCCTGGAAAATGACATTTTCATTTTCTTTTCAAAACCCACGGTTCTTATTCTGTTGGTGATTGCAATCAGTTAAAATATAACCCAGCGGAAATGATAATATTATGCGTTGCATTAAAATTACGGTACGGTTAGTACGGTCGACGTCAATGTCGGTCACCTTTTCCATATACAACCTGACACACGATGCCAACAATATTATCAGTACAGCGAGGTCTAATGTTATACTGGCTAGGTCGTCTTGATGCGCTGACTGTACCATCTAAATTGAGGCACGTGTAAAGTTTAGATTACGCTTTTTCACACCCACTATGAGTCAAAATTAATCCGCGCTACCTATCTTATCTGAATCAGCTGATATTTTGCAAAAACAAGACGTAATCAATGAAGTAATCAAATCCAATATTTCATCAAGCCATAAACAATACTTATGAAAAATATAACCCGTCATCCCAATAATGATAAGGTTGATAGCATATTTTTATTAACACACAGCAACAGACGAAATTGTCCTCTAGATAGAGTTTAAAATCTGTGAAAATATCAACTTTAAAGCGATCAATTAAGACGCAAATTGAAATTAATCTTTGTAAGATAGTAGGACGCCTAGCCGCGCGCCGCCGCCGTCGTCGTCGTCGGTCGTAGCTGGAATCAAACAAGATGTAATTATTTTACTGGTCATATCGTCCGGCGAGTCAATGTATAAAGTCAACAAGTGACACCGCTCGTCTCATTGCCCGCTGAGAACGAAAACACTGAGGACTCCACGACGCGATCTTATCTTGAACAATTTAATTTGAAAAACTGTTTTAGTGATGGCGCCGATTAATGATACCGTACTGAATGGGAACAAGTCGTCCACCACTTACGTTCCAAAACAAACTCTACCGGAAGTCGAGACGGAAAATGGAAATCAATACGAAAATGGATCTAAAGGGTATGTAATGTTGGCGTTCTTTCGATTATTTGGCTATTAAATACTACTGATTTGCTGAACAATACAATCCCAAGAACTATCTACCTGCTACTCATTCGCAAATTAAATTAACTTTGTAATATACGGGGTTATTTTTTATTCAGTGCACAAATTTTAATATGTTGTTCAGACCATGAAACTGAACAACTTTTCCCAAGAAACATGGGTCCGGAAATGAAAGAAAATTTTGTACCTCCCATACTAATTGCTGAGTTGGCTGCGGCAGTTTGTATGGGAGATCGATTTTTTTTTTCATTTTCGGACCTATTTTTTTCGGGAATGTTGTTTAGTTCCATGGCCTGAACAACATAATGCACTGAATAAAAAATAACCCTGTATGCTTTGTATTAATGAATTGACTGACTCTACCGAAGAACGACAGTTACCTACGTGAAAAATCAATTTCAGTCCTAATTAATATTCATATCATTTATATTGTATTGTATAAGGGGTTAATTGTAAGATATAAAAAACTGCCTTGACCTAACATAAGTATCACGATCAATTGACCCATTATTGATTGATTTGAATAGAATCTTCCATCGACTGATTTTGCAGCGTAACATAATTGGCAAAGTATTTCGTCTCCTCAGTCTTAAATTTTTTTATTTAAATAACTAAAAATAATATATTTAATTGTCTCACTTTAATTGAAGCTTTATGTAATATTTTCAAAATAAAATTTGTGGCCCTTTATTAGTAAATAACACTGTTTTAAAAAACAACTACCTACGTCTACTTCTATTAAAACTTGTACGATTAAGTACTTTTTTTAAATAATCTACCACAATACTCGTAGTATACTACTTACTGCAACGAAAATACGTATTTAAGTTTGTAATCGAAATTCGAATAGTGATTATGATGCTTTTAAACTTTCTTATTATGTTTGAAATTATCTGAAATAGAGTTGAATTATATTCGCAAGGAACGTTGTTTTTTTTTATTTTACTTTCATATCATCATCATCACAGACAGATCGTCCGGCAGATAATAAAACGAAATTAAAAAAAAACTTCTGCTCATTAGCTAAAATCTAGTGCCATAGCGTCGTAGCAACTTATTGAATTATAGTAGCAATCTAGTTACTAATATCAAAAAGCTTGTTGTAGTGTTTTTAAGCAATCTTGCTCATCCATAAGCACTGTATCAGTATCGTTGTATGCCTTACTATGAGTTAAAATGCAAGATACCTAAACAATAAAAAGAGGCTGAATTATATGAAGTGTGCCGCTTGGTAACATTCCTGAGGATCTCGTCAATCATGCACCACCGGTCAGTCGAGTGAGCTCTGTTGACGTGACAGTGACACGCCCCTTAATTTGCGCCCGCGTCGTCGTGGGCTGTAAACGAGATCCAAAGAGTTTCTAAATAAAAAAAATAGCAAAATCGGGAATTTTGGACTAATGTATTTTTAAAAAGGCATAACATATTTCTACATTCTAATTATGAACCTACTCAAAATTATGGAAGGTCTCTACATGCATAGACAAAGTAAGCAAGGTCTTGTCGTTAGTGACTGATTGCTAAAACCTGTAACATACCTAATGTGTGTGTGTGTGTTCCTGTCCTGGTTAGGTGCAATACGATGAAGACAAATATATAATACTCACTATACAGCAATAAATCCTCGATAAGAGTTACTATACCACAAATCTTATCTAAGCTAGTTGCCTAATCTAAAAAAATATATAAATAAAACAATAAAAGTACGAACTATGTTGCTACGTAGGTAAGAACGTATTACAAACAATATATTCGGGATATATGTAAATAAAATAGTAGCTAGCTATAGTAGCTTAAAGTAGGTGGTAACTACAATCTCATGATACTTGACTAACAATAAATAATAAGAAATTAATATTATAAATAAATAGACATTTACATATTTATCTATATCCATTTTTATGGGTCAGTCAGTATGGGTAACTTGGAAACTAGACATAGAAAGATCTGTTATCGATTTTAGTGACGAAACAAGAAAAACTGCATCGAACATTATTTCTATGTCGATTTCGATTGTGTGTTACTATGAAATATGACACGATAAATTATTAATATGCATTGTATTTGACATTTTCCCTTCGGCCGCCTACGTAACCGCAGTTTCGTAACCGGTTTCCAATGCGGAATAAATTATCTTTGTACGTAACCGGTTTCGATCAAAGAATAATTCTTTTTCCCTTTTGATTTTTTCTTCAACACGACCGGGATCGATTTCTAAACCGCGTACGAGTTTTTTTAAAATATATGAATGCAGTTTTTCTCGTCACTTAAATCGATGACATGGTTCCTTAGAACAGATCTCTCTTTGTCTTATAGTCTTGCTGATCAGTTTAAAGGAAAGTTCAATTTGAAAAATTCAAATTTTAAAAAGTTGTAAAACAAAAGTCGTTCAGTTTCATGTAATGTGCTAGTTACCCACACTAACCCATTCAAATGGGCCATCCTATATTACGTCAGTTTTTTTCTCAGAGGTATAGCCATTTACTACAGGCCTACTTACTAAATTCACATATTGCCTATTGCATGGGAAAAAATACACGTGTGTTTTGTTTATGCATATTAAGCGGCGTCAGCGCAGTTGGCATGATTAAATTTCAATGGAAAATAGTGTGTCATCGTAATTGAAGCAAACCACGGAACAATCGAATGGCATTGGCGTGCATTTCTAGATTAGGTGATGATTGTAAAAACCTGCATTTATGTTTGGTTACAATAAGTTTAGCTACAGATAGTCATGGCTGGTTTTACTGATGTATTTCCCACTAAAAGTGACTTGATTCGGTATATATTTTTCTTTTTTGTTACAAGTATAGAATACAATTTTTAAGTTTTATCTCCCACAAAAAATGTAACTATTACGTTGTTATACCTACCTACCTGTAACCTTTACACATTCTTTGTTTACTCAAAAAATGTATATGTAAATATACCGATAGATATGTAAATAATTTGTGACGTAACGATCTATGTTTTCCTTTATGGTAGGCCAGAAGACATTTACGACTTAGTGGATACCTATCTATATAAAGCGACACATTTTGTTTTATAAATAAGATTGCATTTTTAACAAATCACAATTTGTTTTTCAGATACTCTTACGACACGTTACTGGAAACAGCCAATTTCCTGCTCTCGCGCACCTCGATCAGACCGCGCATCGGCGTCATTTGCGGCTCAGGGATGGGTTCGTATTGGAAAGAGGGTATCTATTCCAGCTTTTTTTGTGCATCTGCATGCTTTAGTTAGATATATATATATACAAATATACATAGTATATTTATATTGTAAGTGCAATTCTGAGTAGATATACTATCATTAACATGTGAACTTCGATAGCGATCTACATCAAAAGCTTAACAAAACTGTGATTGAGAAAAAATGTTACTAATCTGCACATCGGAAAAAACTGCGTAAATAATGACTGTATTATTATTATTATTATAGATGTATCTAACAAAGACCAGCTTATATGCCCACTGCAATTAGGTACTTATTAAAATTAATTTAAAAAAAACTGTACTGTAATACTGATTTATCCCACAGGATCACTAGCAGATAATATTGAAAACGCGCAATGTATACCGTATGAGGATATCCCTAACTTTCCAATTAGTACAGTCGAGGGACATCATGGAAAATTGGTGTTCGGAAAACTCAGTGGAGTTCCTGTAGTCGCTATGCAAGGAAGATTCCATTATTATGAGGGATACCCATTGTGGAAGGTACGATAATTTCAAAATCTAAGTATGAGTGATGAATATCGATCTTAACAAATGTCTTACGATGCAGCGTCGTCGTAGGTTAGCATGAGATGAGATCCGTGTTTTATCTAATTGTACAAACTACTAATCATTAATTAGCGTGCAACTCTGGGTACATTAGTTCAATGGTTAGTCCCTCCCACTATAATACTCGTATATTTCACCGCACAAGGCGATTTTGTAAATCTAGGAAATGTAGAGACCACATAGGAATATTTTCGTAGTATAGGATTATTCAGCGGAGTCCATTGAGCTATTATTACTACGTATAGAGAAGACACCGCCCCATCTCAAGCGTTCCGTTCAACTGTGGCCAGCTGGCCACAGTTCACTCAGTTGCTTACTAGCTCTTGAGCGCTTCAGTCTTGTTTGTTTCAAAACGAAAAAACGTGAAAAATCATCAAATATGCCCTCGTGTGTTAACACACACGAGGGCATATTTGATTATCATAACGATGTTGCACTAATAATTCTAGTAATACGGCGAAGTGCAAAGAAACAACTTTCCATCGGTGAAAAACTAGATAATCATTTTTAAACTTAATTAACTTTAGCGGACGCCATGTTGCGTCATTTGTCATGGATGAAACAATTAAGATGTGGGTTTGGGTTACACACCCAAATGTCAATTAAGATGACATTTGGGTGTGTAACAAGAGTAGATCATAATAATATATTTTACAGTGGAAAATGATAATCTTACACATTATTTAGTAATAAAATTAGTAGTAAATCAAGAAAGATGAAAAACAATTGTTTTTTTAATTGATCGTTTTCATTGATTGATTGTTTGTACAAGTAGATATTATTTATTTATTACGAGATATTTTGTAACATTGTATTACTTCAAGGTTTCCACGTCTGGGCCGTAAAGATAGGGAAAAATTGATAAAGTTAATCGAATATGAATATTGTTTGTTTCGCAGAGTAAATTCAGTACTTATAACTAAAATAAATATTATAATTACATTTATTTGTCAGACATCTTTAAATGTTCCCACCCAATTGAATAGGCAAAATATAAACAAAGTGTCGCGTCTATGACGGTGACATCGCATCTATGACTTATTAGCCGGCCCCCGCGCGCCCCGCACTGCCGCGCTTGTTGCATAGATTTTGTAGGCAGCGTCTTTTCTAGTACGTAGTACATTATACTTCCTTGGCGGAGTCCCACTTAGTCCTAACTACGTAGACCTTACAATGGTGGACCTTACAATACTCATAATTAAATTGATAAAATCATTAATACAATCTTCACCTAGTCCTTGGGTGCACATGTGCACAATCTATGATTAGGTCGGTACTTATTACTATTAATTACATAACCACCTTGGGGGGGTATTCCGTCAGCAAACCACATTATCAACAACAAATATTATTTATAAATAAATGAATGGAAATTCTTATTCAATAATAACGTTATCTACGAGTAGATTAAAGCCATTTTTGTTTTACACAAACTGAGATATTGAAGCGTGATGTAATTATGTCGCATCAATAGAGTATGTAATAAGTACGGACAGGAAATATATTTTCAATCTTTCGCAAATTAGGTATTATAACTTGATTCTAATTATGTTGACAGCCAGTATTTTTGGCTAGCTATATTCTCTTATAAAGTCAAGTCGACTATATTGATGTTACATTCATAACAGAATGTTCATTCTAGAAAATTTAATTATGTGACGAGGATACGGAAGAAACTTGGCTGATGCAAGATGGCGCGACCCCCAGCAGGCGGGTTATCTCTTATTTTGTCCGACCCCAAAGATAAAACTCTACACAAACGATTACTGCGTACCTATCGCTGGAAAAACCACTAAAAACGGGTGAAATATTTTAATAGAAAATGAAATAAAAGTTTATGTAGGAAACGTTTAAGTTACACAAACAAACGATAAATCAAATATTTAAGCCAGTCGCCATGACGATGATGATAATTACAGACATTCCGTTGAGGTGCGGTCCGAATAATGTAGGTAACGACGAGATAAAGATAAGATGTCTTTAAGGATACGATGATATATAAAATCTTTTTTTTTAACTTAAAGCTATCTAGTAACACCAAGGACGAAATAATGTTTGTCCTTGGCTGTCACATTCACTACAAATGGACCCGCATCTGCTGTACTTTTCTTTTTATAATAAAAATGATGTTTACAAATAAAATAGAATTATGTTTATAAACAATAAGTATTATTAATGTTTCCTGTCCCGCAATCACAGTTGCTTGTTTTTGTAGTGTTGCCTGCCTGTTCGAGTGATGAAACTCCTCGGTGTCAGAACTCTTATTGCGACAAACGCCGCTGGTGGACTCAACCCAGGCTTCAGAATCGGTGACGTCATGATAGTGAAGGACCACATCAACATGATGGGTTTTGCTGGCAACAATCCTCTCCACGGGCCCAACGACCCTCGCTTCGGACCCCGGTTTCCGCCCATGAATAAGGCCTACAACTACGAATATAGACAGATTGCTAAAGAGGTAAGAAACTTAGTAGATATAGAAGCAACCTTCTATTAACAAAAACCAACTGATTCGTTGAACAAAACAAAAAGATATTTTCTCTACATTTTGATTTTTTTTAATTAGGCACCTAGCCAAACTTTATTCGGTCAATTAACTTAAGCTAAAAAATAAGCTTCTTTCATTAGGTAAGTGGAAACGTGTGATATACAGAGAAATATACATACAGCTGGTAAATGTCATACAGGCAGACGTGGTGTGAACTTTGCTCTATATTAACTACGTCGATCAATGGAAAAAATAGATAGATATGGAGTTTAAAATAACGTTTCAATTGTACGCAACACTGGTTTCATTAACATCACTATAGATAGGTTATCTCAGGTCAGCTCTGTATACTTGCGCACGCAGATAGACATGTGCTTTAACAATAAACAAGATAACACACTGGCACATTCAAAACAAAAAGAAATTCACTGTCACGGTACATGTAGGTTAAGTCTAGAATAATCAGAAATGTAACAAATATTACATTTAGTTATAATAGTTATTAGTTAAGGAAGAAATTTTAAAGGCAGGTCGATGCATAAAACTACTTAGTTGAATTGTAATTTTGATAAAACAAAGGACAAGAGATAAGTAAAATTACATTAGTAAAAAACACTCTTAATGCTGATTAATTTTACCTTACAGGTTGCTAAAGAGCTGAATATGGACAACATAATCCGAGAGGGCGTCTACACCTGTCTTGGTGGTCCCAACTTTGAAACAGTGGCAGAGCTTAGCATGCTGAAAATGCTTGGAGTAGATGCTGTTGGAATGTCTACTGTGCATGAGGTAAACTAAAACACGTAATATAACCATATCCACAACCGTAAAAGATAAAAAAACTGAGATCAGGTTTAGTAACTATTAGAAAATTATGCACTTAATTTGCTTATCTTATTGTGTTCATTTTAGTTATGTTCTTATATTGAAATATTTTAAATTGTTGAAAAAGTCAAAATTAGTAAATTTGTAATCCAAATAATCCAAAATTTGTAATTAATAAAGTTGTAAAAAGCTGTGTGTTTCCTTAATAAAGAAAAAAATAAAATTATACGAAATCGGTAGCAGTCGCAGCGCTAGACACAAAAGCAGACATATTTAAAAAATAACTAGACTTGACTGTTCTTATGATAGCCAGTTACATTACAAGCATCTATCTTCTAATCGCATCAGACAGAATCTGCAAATACAAACAGTCTTGTTCGTAAATTCATAGTCGTCCCTAAATTTATCAAAATCAGCAACCTGTAAATATGAATTCTGATAATTTTCTGTTTCTATCTTACCTTTGGCATAAAAGCAACAGCAATTTATTTACCTAGGTCTACAGTCTAGTGTTTTATTAAAATGTTACTTAATATTCAGCAAATATTGTGAAAAATACCTGGGTAATGATATTATTAATTTTATAATCGAATTAATTAAAATCAAGGTTAGAATAGTGCTACTTAGTAGGACAAGAGGTATATGCTAAGCTAGTGCCTGGTACTGAAAGTTACGGTGGTAATTGAATCCAAAATTTGCCATTTTTTGCAGGTGATAACAGCTCGGCATTGCGACATGAAAGTGTTCGCTCTCTCGTTGATCACAAACGAATGTGTGACGTCATACGACGAAGACTCAGAAGCCAACCACGAAGAAGTTTTAGATGTAGGCCGCATGCGACAGGACGTCCTGAGGAAATATGTCGCTAGCCTCATCGATCGATTCGAAAAAGAAGACAACAAGAGCCCTTGAAGTATAAGTAAAGTGATAAATAGAGAATGCTAAACGTCTTCTTTCTTGGGTCATGAAAATAAATTTTGTTTTTATGGTCAAAGGAATTATTTTTTATGTAGTAGATGGGTAAGTAGGACTAATTTAAGATGCTGCGTGGTTACAGCCGATATACTTAATTATTAAGTAGGTATATAATAAAATTGATTAGATCTGCATCCATATTGTAAATATAAATGAAGTAACTATTTCTAATTATTAGTTGTTCATTGAATCAATTAAGTATGCTGAGTTTAATGGATCATTTAGAATTTCTTAGTGATGATTGACTCATAATTGTTTTTCCTAGTAGTAGAACTTTGATTATAAGTAGGTACACTTTATTTATGACTTGTTTGCAAAAGAGCTTATTACCAACTGTTAAATATATTGTGAGAAGAGGTGCAAAAATACTATGTTGTTACGAGTATATGTCCCCGAATAAAAATATTAATAAAATATTTTAAAATAAAACATACTACATATTATGTTCTTTCATTTTGTTTTTATTACTCTTAAATAACAAATTATAAATAACTTAAATTAACTTTGAAATAAATTAAATTCACACCTACAAACTAAATAACAACGGTATGTAACACAGAGATAAACTAACCTTTTCTCTTTGTAGTTATTATGACTTTACGTATAGGTATAAAATGCTGACATGCTTTTTTCTAAGCAAGTCGTTTATTGCTTTATTCGTTAGAGTTTTATTTTAATTGGATTTGTTTTTGAACAACACTTGAACAACTCTTCTCCATTTGTTGAGATTATTTCTTCGGTAATAAATGAGCTACGTCTTGGCAAGCTACGTCTATTGTCGGGAAATTGTATTTAAAACCATATTCTAAGACTCTTTTAGGAGTTACGTTTTGCCCTTTTGTCATGATCATTGCACGCTCAGGATGAAGCAGGAGGTTTAGAGACATTTCTGGCACTGGTATGATCGCTGGCCGCTTCAATGCTCCAGCAAAGGCCTGCAACAAAATGTTTTTTTCTATAATACTTACCTGAAACACTTCAAGACAAAAATCGAGCCACCTTTTCTTCAGATTCATTTAAAAATGTGTTTGTGTCTGTAAATCATTGGTATTCTGGATATTAGAGCAACCTGAACTTAACTTTAAGGCTAGCTGGACTTTTTTAGAAGTAATATAAACAGTACTACGTTATATGCGATTTCGTAACTTACCGCTAATATAAAGATAAAAATAACTCACAAAATAGTAAAAATAAAAATAACTCTGTTAAAGATAAGCTGTTTTTATCCCCTGCATGATTTTAAGTTTGATTCTGACACGAATCAACCGCTTTCAATACGGTTTGTATTAGTCCGTGGTTCGTGGTTCGTGGTCCGTGGTGTACACTTGTTTGTACATAGCATTATAATTATTTTTTATTTACGCATTTTGATTGTTTCAACCACTGAACTAGTTTCAACTACTAAGTCATCCATCACCGACTATACAAAGTGAAAACGTTAAGTGTACGATTTATCCTAAACTATACAAGATACCGAGAAACTGATTACTGATACTAAAAGTGCTTCGAGTTAAAATATTAGTTTCTAGAAACGTTGAGGAAAAGTTATTATAAAAATAATGACACAGTAAGTAAATTAAATAGATAAAAAAAAATTATTGAATAATTTTATTTATTGTTTACTTACATGTAACAAAATAAACTTGAATAAGTGTGATTAAGTGGCAGGAAGTGCAACTTCATAGTAAATGTATGGCGACAGCAAAAAAATATTTTTTCGATATATCCCATTAATTTTTCAAAAAGTTATTAATATCATTTGATAGAACTCTTGGTAACTTTTAGAATCAGTAATCTGTTTCTCGGTATCTTGTATACTTCAGGATAAATCGAGTGAGTACACTTAACGTTTCCACACTGTATATTAAAATAGGAAAAAACCTTAGGTAATTTCCATGCACTGGTCCATTTCCTTGCTCTATGACCGGTAGACTACAAAATATATTAAAAAAACTAAACGAAACTACTAAACTAAAAACTACTTCAAACGAAATTGCTCCTACAGTTATCTGTGTAAAATACTAAGGTATTATCTAGTAAAAAAGAGACGTGAATTACCGTTATACTGCTAAGTGTTTTCTAGCAAAAAGAGACGGATAAAATCGTTATGCTTGATTGCAGTTTCACCATAACCACGAATTTTTGAATATTCGCTAACTTAATGGAATGCGCAAAACAAGAAATAATAACAATAAATGTTACTATGTACCAATAAAAGTAATCAATCACTGATTGAAGTCTTCAGTAAAGTTATGGAGACGCGGCGCTTAGAGTAGTGGGGCGTAGCACGATGATTGCTGCGACCATTGGCTGCGACACGTAATGCAAACAAAACATTACATCTATGTCAAATACAATATACTCATTTTGGCTTCGCCGCCGCGCCGTTGTCGTGTAAGAGAGCGTCCTGCTTCTCCAGCATCGCCTCGTATACGGTAATGTTTGAATAAGGCTCAGTTCACATTGGCGCAGAGTCAAAGCGAAGCGACGCGTCATGTTTTTAAACTTAAAAGAATATTCATTTATATATCCATTACGTAAAATAAAAAATGGTATTACGAACAGATAAAAACACGCACATCCGCGGGTCTCCGATCGGTTCGAGTCGATATTTTCGTAATACTAATTTGGATTTTACGTATTGGAAATAGTCAAGTTATTTTATTATTGAACGATACGTGATTTTTATTAATTATTATTTATTTAAACGGAAACACTCACGTAAATATGGAAACTGTCTTTCAAGTCAAGTAGTCTTTGTCTTCGTCTTCTTTTTTGTTTTTCAAGTTTAAAGACATGACGCGTCGCTTCGCAGCAGAGTCGAAACTCTGCACACAAAGCGACACTCGATGCCGCACTTAAAGTACCGCCTGTCCGTGGTGGCCATTCGAACCGAGCGACAGTGTCGCCGCGACAAAGCGGTAGTACCTTCCCTATGCAAATTTTTATGCAAATGCATGAAACGCTACGGCAACCTTTAGAGTCGGTTTACATTTAGTCTAAAAATATTGCTATATTGCTGTTGCAAGCCCAACCCAGGCACAACAATGCATACAATGCATCTCGGCCCTCGCGGACCTGATTGTGGTCAAGAGTAAGCCCATAAACTAATCAAAATAAAAAAATAAAAAAAATACGGAATTATTCTCGGCATTTAGTCATGTCTCGCAACACTATTACTTATCAGGTCTGACGCTATCGATAAAATGTTATTCTGCGAATGATGACGGGCTACCGTGAAAGTTCGGATAAACTTAATTTAGGTATTTCGATCAGTTTCATTGCAATCGTTCTGTTTAAATGATAAGGGTTGTCTGTAAAACATAAGTTTATACATTAGCTTGTCAATTTTATGGCCTCAAAGATACAAAATATAAAAAAACACAGCAAAAATAAGTAAAATATACGTACTAAATACTCATTTAATAATAACGTTTTCTAAGCGGTATCTTAGCTGGTGTAAGGCGCGAAAATTCCTTACAAGCAGCGTCTATATTATCGTATTTAAAATCAAATCCATAACTTAATACTCTTTTCGGAACAACATGTTGTCCCTTGGTCAACACCATAGATCTCTCCGGATGCAAGACAACGTCTAAGCTTATTGCTGGGATAGGCAGTATGGCCCGGCGTTTTAAGGCTTTTGCAAAGCTCTGAAACAAGTCATGTTCTATATAGGTGGGTATTATAACCAGAGCCCGGAAAGGGTGTAAAATTTTGTCATTTGTTGATTTTAATATGGATAGGTACAATATGTGCCCTACTATGAATAAAATTATTAGAAGAATATAATAACCCTGCATTTACGTGTTAATAACTTAATAGTTTGTCCTCGTAATTTACATAATCTAATAGTTCGTGCTATAAATACTGGCAACTTGTACCTTATATAATATTAAAATCATATTACAACAGAAAAAAAATATATGTCTATATTAACCCAACTTCAAAAAAATTGCCCACTCTTTCCGGGCTCTGATTATGACCCATAAGAATCAAACTACGGTGGGTCGTGTCGAGTAATACGAGGACTGCCAGGCGTTACGGGTCCCTGAGGATCTTGCGCTTTATTTTTTTATTTAGACGATAGTATTTAAGTGCGAGAGCGTCGGTGGTCTAGTGGCTAGAGCCACTGCCTCTCGTCCGGGAGACACGGGTTCGATCCCTACCACGTATCAATGTGTTTTAGAATTTCGAATTCATATGTACGTTTATTCGACGCTCTTACGGTGAAGGAAAAAATCGAGATGAAACCTGGACGCTCCTGCAAAGAAATTCAAAGGTTGTGTGTGAAGTCAACCAACCCGCACTGTGGGCCAGCGTGGTCGACTAAGGCCTAATCGCCCTAATTCAGGATAGGCTCGAGCCCCTCAGTGGGGACGTATATGAGCTGTTGATGATTAAAATACAGGGTGTTTATTTTTCACATTTCGCGGGTTCGATTCCCGGTTTTGGCAAGCACTGTCAAAGCACCCGTCAGTTCTCCATGCAATTTGCCCCGCCCATTGCCGCTTAAGCCTTATCACTTTTGCTGGTTAGAAATGATCTGTAGGTACGTGATTTTTTTATTCAGTGGTAATGCCGGGATACGAGCCCAGGAGGAGACCTTCGGAATGAAATGCATTTCTACCGACTTGGCTATCGTTTCCCGTTATATTCACTGAACAGCCAAAAAGATTAATTCGGAATTTAAATATACCACATGGTATTATAGTTCTTTTTTTTATAGAGCGAGCCCGCAACCGTTCATAAACACGTTAGTGTATATGCTTCTTAATTTGCTTGTTTTATTAAAGTACGGTATTTTTTGTTTCCTAAAGCCGTGACTCCTGCTATGTTTTGCTATACACAATACACAGAAAACATCTCAACAAAACAAAAAATAATGCATGTTTATCTATGGTTCCTCTACACAAATTCTCTATGAAATGTTTTGCATTCCCGATAATATCCAGGGCAGGGTTGGAATAGAGTTTTCAAAAAATATTTTCTATGACAATCAAAAAGATAGTAAACATATTTTATAATAGTAAACTGTTTTAAACTTTATTATATTTTCTTCATCACGCAGTATTTTAGGGAGCTTATTATAAATTTTTGCTGCTATAGAATATGGTTCTGAATGGACTTCTATAATTTTACATTATTTTAGTAGGCACTGGTGTCGATTCGGCATACGCCAACTAAACTAAACTAAAAATTAGTCCTGTCACTTTCTATCATTTTTAATTGAGTCGTGAAGTCATAAACAAAAACAAAACCGATGATCTTCGGTCCCTTTTCAATTAATGTAAAATTATAGAAGTCCATTCAGGACCATATTTTATGGCAGCAAAAATTTATAATAAGCTCCCAAAAATACAGCGTGATGAAGAAAATATAATAAAGTTTAAAACAAATTTAAAAAACCGCCTAATTGAAAAAAGTTTTTATACATTAGAGAATATATACTCCCCTATACACTGAATAATATACCTATATGCATCATTGAGAAATTATATACATGTAAGAATACTAAGCATTGTAACACTATAATGAAAAAATATATTTTAGAGAATAAGTTAGTCCAACAGATATAATATATATATAAATGAAAGTATACACAGCAGCACATCAACCGTAACATGTTGACCTGAAAGCGCTCTTATGTAGAACGATTTGGGAGCGATGTGCATTGATGTGCTGTTGACTGTACCTAATTATTTATGTAAAACGCGCACTGTGTGCGACTAACGCCCATACCCCTACAGATAAACCTGAAAGGGATTAGAGTAGGTTGAGGATAGACATAAGCTATTATGTTATTAATAATGGATAATAAATGAAAAAAAAAACATTAAAAGAATATTTCGACTGTGAACTATGTGTCCGGATACTCTATACTAAAGAGCACGGATTATAATATTACAATTAAGTTAGCTTTAAGTTTTTTTACTTTTTTTGTCTCCTTATGTTGTTATGCCCGACAGGGTCCATGTTTTTAAGCACTTTACGAGTATTATTATTATTTACCACCTGAAATGTACACATGGTATGCAATAAAGAATTTGAAATTGAATTTGAAATTTCAAAATACGGTTCGAACACCTATTAAAATTTTAATCAAAAAATCAAAACCTGCGCTGAGCTGAACTATAGAACTGATGGAAACAATTTTAACTTTGTCACATTTATTACAGAAAATAAATCCTAATATAAATCTTACTAAATATAATCCGGGGAAAATTGTTGTATTTTTTACGAACGATCCTGCCATTAGTATGAACCATGAAAATAAGTAGATAAGTACAAATGCGGTATTTATCGTACGGAATCTAACCCTGATAACATCCACCGTGCGGGCGAGACTCATTGACCAAAACAAACGAGCCTATCAAACCTCTGTGTCGAAACCGAAACATTTCGGAGCAGAAGACGTCCTTTGAAACATTTGATTATGTATAGTCGAATTTATGTAGAGTGTAGACCAAAACATTCGCATGAGACACGGCTTTAGTTTAGTAAATTAGGTGCAATTAGTGTATCGCATTGAGTTATTAGTGCTGGATTTGAATGTGACAGTATCTTTCTGTCTCGTGTGTATTCTCTCCCTTTACGCTGATCGCTTATAAACCGTTACGGGGACCTGTTTGTTAGTCCCATTTAAGGTATTATCACTTACCTTAGTGAATTGCGCATTTGTGATAACGTCAGGCGCGACGCCATTTAAAATTCCTTTCACATCTTTATTCTCTATAGCGAACAAAACCATTCGGACAAGATCATCAATGTGTATCCAAGGGAGATATTGCTTTCCAGAGCCGATGCGGCCTCCGAGCCCAAGGAAGAATGGTAGAAACATGTTTTTTATCATTCCACCCCACCGACCTAACACTGCGCCAGATCGGATTATCACCTGGAAAATAACAGGATAGTGAACATTATATCACTTATAAAAACAGAAACTGAGTTAGAAGTAGTTACAAAATTTTAAAAAAGAAATCGGCATAATTTTTACGTATTAAATGTTAAATGTAATGAAACAGTAAATACAACCCATTAATTAATAACTGAAGGAAAAGTTTAAGGGAAATGTGGCAGGGGTAGACTACAAAATATAATGGATTAAGAATTAACTGACTGGTTGAAAGTGAAGAGCATGGATGTATTATATCGCATGACTGAAGACAGGAAAACTTTTAGATAAGTATTTATGGTCGCCGACGGCCGAGCTCCTGGATGGAGATGGCACGTGAAGAAGAAGGAGATTAATTTAAATAGAAGATTAATTTATCAACTCAATTAAATGTACTACTGAAAAGGTAAAGGTAAATTAATTACCTTGTTACTGTCTTCAACAGGGACTTATAGATAATAATTCGTTGTTTATACCAGTATCAATTTACCAGTATTTATTTATACTGGTATAATTTAGTATCATTGCCTACTAAATTCGGATAATCTCTACAGATACTCAGACTTTACCAATAATTTACTGAAATAGATTTTTTGTTATCACAACAGATATTTGATCTTTTTTTGGTAGTGAAATAATATCGAATGGATGGATGATGCGGGGTGCGGGAGGGGAGGCGCTCGGCTAGTTTCGTGACTTGTCGACGAGTCGCCCGCCACTGTCTACCGGGCGGTAATAAGGCGGGAATATATCGTTTTCCTTTTGGCAAATTTTAACATCATATCTATAGTTCTAAAATTAATATTAGTATTTAGTACCCAAATAATAGATAACAGCTAAAATCAATATCAGTAGGTACCTAAAATAACGATATAAAAAAAAGTTACATTACTACATTTTAGTATCGAAATGAATAATAGTATCAAAATACCGTAAGATAACTGTATGACATAGTACCGAAATTTAATAGTATTAATATTTAATGGTAAGTTGGTCCCTGGTCTTCAAAGTGATTGATTTAGGAAACATAATCTGAATTTAGTACAAGAAAGGAGACACTATAATACCATATCCATTTGTAAGTAATAATGGGTTTATGGACAGATTTGATGGAATTTAATATGCAATTTCAGTGGCAAAAAACCTTTTTATAGGATAATATTACCATTTTTTCTAATAATGGGTAATAAATTAGCAGCAGAATTAAACCAAACAAAAAAAAAATGGCCAAAGTCCATCTCGCGCACTAAAGGTTCCATACCTTGCGCAACAAAAGATATTTTTTTATGATTTTTAATTTTATTTCACAAGTGGCGCCATCTCTAGCAATATTTATTATTATAAGGTTTGTGTAAAACATTAATATCTTTATTTTGAATATGCACAAATTCCCAACTTTTCGAAAATGCGGACAGTATGTTACTAAAATTATTTCTTTCAAATGGATAAGGCATAGTCATTGGAAAAACTAGTTTGTATTTTTAAACATAAAAAATATAATCCTATCTCCAAAGGGGTGAACAGAATTTTAGTTGGCTTTCGAGAAGCAAAAGCTAAGACCATGTTTGGACTGTTTTTTTTTTCTTATTTATTATAACATCACTTACAAGTCTAACTGAAGGATCTGCTTCACGAGCAGCTGTTTCCCATTCCACACAGAGTTTAGAGAAAAAGTCAGCCGCGTAACATTCACTTTCTTCATCATATTTTTCAGTCATTGATGGGGGATATGCACCCACACCTGTGATCACAACAAATACTTCTGGTTTGACTTTTGCTTCGTTTATTGCAGTAGCTAATGCTCTTGTTGTAAATACACGAGAGTGTACTACATTTTGCTTGAATCTGGAAATGTACAAAACACCAATTATTGCAAAAACAATTACTTTATTGGTTGTGAATTTGATGTACCTTACAGTATTGGTAATCTAAAACAAGTACAAATGTTGAATTTGAATATTTTTAGGATTAAGTATTGTTCAGCCGTGTGGTGACGGCAGAGTAGAATACATTTGTCACCAACCCCTACTCTTCCCGTGGGTTTCATAAGAGGCGACTTAGGGACTACACATTGAACAGGGAACGGGCAGCAGCGCTTTCTGATACAGTAATCTTTTAATTTGCAATCTCCAACCCACCTTCCAAGCATGGAGATTATGGCAAAACCCTCCACTTAAGTGGAGGAAGCTCATAGTCCAGCAGTGGACTGTAAC
Source organism: Carpatolechia fugitivella (assembly GCA_951230895.1). Lineage (NCBI taxonomy): Eukaryota > Metazoa > Arthropoda > Insecta > Lepidoptera > Gelechiidae > Carpatolechia > Carpatolechia fugitivella. The sequence goes on from OX579658.1 coordinate 8,468,350, forward strand.
GGGCCATTGAATAAGTGTTGTATAGTGTTAACGTAGTGTGGACACCCCCTGCCAGGTGGACTGATGACCTGAGGAAGGTCGCTGGTGGTGGTGGCGGAAAGCAGGTGATCGTGCGCTTTGGTGTGCCCTTGGAGAGGCCTATGTCCAGTAGTGGACTGCAATAGGCTGATTGATTGATTGAGTGTTGTACCTACCAATACAATTAAGACAACAAATTATACTAATTGTCATTAAACACTCAACCCGAGGACGCTGCGCCAATGTGAATTTAGCCTTACCCAGCTGTCCATAGTTTTGTAAAGTTCATGAATTGTTGTCCAGCACAATTTATTACTGCATGGGTGTTTTCCGGAAGTCCGTTGACTTGTAAAGTTGTCCAAGATATATTATTGGCTGCTGGCATACGGGAAACGTTGAAGACATCATATTTGTTGCCCCGGAGGAGCTCTCCCAAACGCTGTCCTATAAAACCTGTACCACCTCCTATAATAAGAATATTACGTAGATACATTATTCAGCTTTTTTTTCTATTTATTGTCCTACAGTGTTTCTGTAGGTAGTGATTTCGGTAGGTCGAGCCTGATTTTTCAACAGACTGATTATATTGGCCGGCACGTCTTTCGGCTAGTGCTGATTATGATGTCTTGCTTTTTTTTTCCTACATTATCACTTAAAACATATTGGTAAAAATTTTAAATAAGCTTACCGACTAGCACTTTTTTAGCCATCTCTTTGGAGGTTATATAATAGACTGGTGCTGTATTGAATGAACGCACAAAGATGGCCAAGCTTGTGATATTGATTGAAAGGAAAAGATTCTGTAAAGTTTTTATATGATTTAAGAAAGGCTATGATTTTGTTTTCTTGACTTTTCATCCACTTTTTCAAATAACAACAGATGTCTCAGCTGACCTGTGATGACAATACATTGACAGCCATTTGACAGCTAGCTAATGTTCTTTGTTGAGCTCTTTTTTTTACCGTTTTATTCGTAGAGGGAGAATATTACAAAGTTCAACTAGTGCCATAATTAAAAAAAAAAAAAAAACAATACACAATGGCCGTAGACCATCCCTGCGTTCCGAATCGCGCTGACAGCACTTTGAGTACCCAAAACCGCGTACCGAATCACTGTCATTGGGATTACGGCAGCCATTGTGACGTCACGGATTGCGTCATGACCGCCGCCATCTTTCGCTAACGGCGCCCATGCTCCAGAGCGAAATTCACGTAAGCGTAATGTCAAATTCGACTTTGACATATTGTGTATTTATTTTTAAAAATTAAATGTTTAAATGTAAAACTAAGGTGTCTTATATTTATTTGGTTGAACAAAATTAAAAACACACATCTCCATTTTTAAAAATTCGCATACCTTTTCTTATTTTGGGTACTAGCCATGCGAAAAGTGCTGTTTTCACAGCTGTACGATACTTTTTTAATACGTATAATAATTTAGAATTTTGACAGTTTTGGTACGGTAATCAACATCTGGCAAGACTGAGTTATAAGCAGTTTCAGCGCGCTCAAACGCCGTTCCGTTTTGATTTCGCTCATGAGCCGTATTATCGCAATTTCTGAGTCGGTACGCGAGTAATCGCTGTCAGTACTTTGAGCCGTGAAATCTGATTCGGAATACAGCCTTTATAAAACGGCCGTAGACAGAGAAAGATCAAGATCCCCTATTCTCCCTCTACGACAATGGCCATCCCTGCGTTCCGAGACGCGCTGAAATCGATTAAAGTACCCGTAATTCTAAATCTATGGTCCGAATCACTGTCAGCCATACTTTTTTACATTTCTGATCGCTGACAGCGCTAAAAGTCTGTTTCGGAATGCGCCCCATCACCAAAGAGGATATAAGGGGTTCCCATCACGGCACCATCAGGGTCTAGGGGTAAGTAAGAGCCTTCCGATCCCCCAAAAGTCCGGTTACGCTTGATTGTTTTGCGACACAAGCATTAGGACCATGTAAAAAAAAAAAGCACGATGAGGGCCCCGTTTCATGAAGCAACTATTTACAAGTAATAAGTTACAATTTGATATTTATTGCGTAGCCAATTCGCCTAAACTGTAAGCCCTTATCGTTTTATCTCATTGTCTACGCAATGTCCACCGAATTGTACTTGTAATTTGTAACTTGTAGCTTCGTGAAACGGCAAATAACAGTTTCTATATAAGATTATTTAATTTTATGAAATACTTACTATGGAGATTATTTCAGTCTTTTTATAGGATATAAAGTATTATGACATTATGCCTTAATATAAGTTGTAGACATTGGCTGACTATTGCTTGCATAATCCCATCCATCATTATTTTATGTCAAGTATTTAGAATACTGAAATAAAATGTATTTACTTGTGATTTGTTACCCCAGTTTCTTTTTTGCTGGCTTTTTGGGCCTCCTGCACCATTTTACCTACCCGGAGGTCATTTTATTACCTATGTTTGTCTGAATTGTATTGTGTTTTTGTTTTTTATCGGAAGCGGCAGTCCGTCATACAGTGCGTGACAGACTAACTAGCGCGTGTGTTGCAGTGTTGCCAGTGAGGGATAGTGAAATGTAACATGAAACAGCTCAAAAAGTAACATTTTCATTTATTCTAGCTAAAAACTACTGTAATAAGAAAGGCACTTCTTTTTTATAAAAAAAAATGAAATTTTATTTTTTTCTTGAAACTTGATAATTTATTGATCGAATCCCCTGCGACCGCGTACAAAACTGCAGGTTCGTAAAAACTGCTTTGTTAGAAACTAGTAAGTTTCCATACTACGTTTTTATCTTAATCACAGAGTACTGATTTTTAGTGCACTACAAATATTAATTATAATAATTCTCCTCTTGCAAAATTACAAATCAACTACAAAGTAAGATAAACTGACGCCACTACGCCACTAGTACTTATTAAGTATGCGGGATGGAAGATTTATAAGCACACCGGAGTGAGTAAATATACTATGCGAAGTGATAGATTTTTGCGTGTCGTTTGTCGTGGCCACAAAATCAAGTGCGCCTACAGTCGTTTTACGATATTTTTTTATTTGTTCACAAAATATTTATATATTTTTTATCACTCCTAAAAGTAACATTTTGAGTCATGTAACATGGAGGTAACATGAGAGGGTCAAAAGTAACGTAAAATGTTACAAAAGCAACATTCTGGCAACGCTGGTGTGTTGCCCTTTTTAAGCCCCGCCTTCCTTCTTGCCCTTTGCGTGGGGCCATTTTTTGAACGGAATGCGACTTCTATAGCTTCCTTATTCGTAGGGCTGACACAAGATTCGGAACCGGAACGCGATTACGGGTACTTTAATCGATTTCAGCGCGTCTCGGAACGCAAGGCTGATCCGTCTGACAGACAGAAAGCAGAAATAAGCCATCCAATCATTTTGAAAGAGTTAATTGTTATATCTGTTTTTTAAACAAGAAAATAAATACAGCTTGTACAATTTTATGATGATACCTTTATACGTTGAAAATGGTATTGCTTATGTATGGAATTCTGAAGGTAGGTAATCTATTTACTTCTCTATTTTAAAAATTTGTATGATCGTGTTTTAATATTATTTTCCGCGCGAGCCTTTCATTTACTTATCTAAGATTTTTTTTTATAGATTGGTTTGTTCTTCGATCCAAACATCGCATTTGCGGCTCCCTAATCGGTTCAGTGCCGTCGTTTCCTCGACAAAATGAGTTTGCTGGTTTGTACCTCTATATTTAAAACTTGCTCAGTAACTCCTGTGTTGTTGAATCTTTAAAGTTTTGAGTTCTTGTACCCCAGAACCCTTTAGTATCAAATAGTACCACAGAGTAGGATATACTAAAGATAAGTGATTTGAGTAATTCACTGTTTAATTTATTTTTTTATTTATATTTAGATGTATTTTTCAGGTTTACCAATGGCTCTTATGTCAGAAGAAGCTGCACTGTTAGTAGAGAAAAACATCTGCGAGATGTTTGAGTTACCAGATTTAACTGTGATACCCTCCGATGCTGAAAAGCAGGAAATCATAAAACTTGAACAAAAGTAAATTATATTTCCTGAGGTTTTTTATTTATCATTTTTAAACACTTTTAGGTTTTCGCTGTTTGTAATATTAATAACACACATATCTACCAAACACACACATACATATCCACATATCTATCAAAATCATGGTAATAATCTGGTAGATATGTGTGTTATTAATATAATTTTTAAGCTTAGTATATGTATTTTTTTGTAAATAGGTAACTTTTTTCAGAGTGCTAGAAGAACAAACAGAGGCTGCAAAGAAGAGAAAAATAGAACAGTTGTCACAGAAAATTGACATAATAATGGCTGGAAAGAGACAAAAACTTTTATCAAAAGGAATCACTGGTATCTAATGTTTTATTTTATTTATGGTGTATCACTATTAGTATTTTGCCTGGGTTTGCTAAGTAAATAGCTTGAGAAACACAGACAGTCCTAAACCTAAGACTAGGGAGCTGTGTTCAGTGAAGAACTCCAGTAACTTTATAGTAAATCTACTGAAGCCACGAGGAGCCACCTGAGACCATCAAGAAATACAAATTTATATTTCAGAGTCATGATTGGATAGTACACTCTCTTAATTATACAGTACACTCTCTTAATTATACACTAAACACTCAAATAAACTAAAATTAAATAATTAAAACAAAAACATGAACCATCATTACCAGATGTTGGCAAACAACCCCACTGGTAAATAATAAGTCATGGAAATATAATCCATTATTTACAATGCTTTGTATCCTTATTCAACTATATCCAAATAACCCCAATGGTAAATAATAAGTCATGGAAATATAATCCATTATTTACAATGCTTTGTATCCTTATTCAACTATATCCAAATAACCCCAATGGTAAATAATAAGTCATGGAAATATAATCCATTATTTACAATGCTTGTATCCTTATTCAACTATGTATATCCAATATCAGTATGAAGTTTAATTATTTCATTAATTTTGATTATTGCAATTATACAGTATATTATACTACATAAAACCAAACATAAAAGAGTAAACAGGCAGACTTATTGCTGAGGTAGCAATCTTTTCCAGACAACCTTTATAAACTTGTCTTGTTTTTTACAGATATAGTATTGAACAAGCAGTCATTGTTACAAGAAGAAATTAATAAGCTACAAGGTTTATCTCCTGCCCATGTTCTTATGCATTTGCCAACTGAACATAATTTAGCAACGGGTAACATTATTTCATATTTATTTTTTGTTTATTTTTAAAGTATATGATAATTTTATAATTTAAAAATTTACAGAGAAAAGAAATGTAGGAATAGAAGAGTTAAACCCAAGTATTATAGAAGAGGGCGCCACTCGTTATGCAATATTTAAGAACTTGTGGGAAAAAGGCCATCACATTACTGATGGTTCAAAATTTGGTTCCAACTACCTTGTTTATCCAGGTATAAAAACATGCATGCATGCAACAGATATTTTTATACTTGCCTGTCTTTAGGCTCATTCGAAATGATGACATTAGGTATAATTATTAATTCTATCTTTCCAGGGGATCCAGTAAGATTTCATGCCATGTACATGGTGCGGTGCATTTCTGATGAAAAACAATGTTTTCAGCCAAAGCAACTAGTTGCTTTTGGTAGATTGTCCGTGGCTGTAAACAAACTAGCAGTCTTGGCTTGCTATAAAAATGATGGAAATATAGAATACCAAACTATACAATGGCATGATAGTGTAAATGGATAAACAATAAAATGTTACATATTGAAATTTTATTTTCCGTACACATAGAATGATGTGAAGGTATCAACTTTAGTTTCAAATTTACTACCTCAAACAGGAAATATAAACAAAACACAAGTGATGAAGGCAGTATGGCCACCTTTCAGCGGGGCCCTTCGTTTGAACCCTGTGTCGGGTTGATCAGTAGGTATCATACTTTAATGCGCGCCGTTAAAGTGCAATTTAGGCAAGTGCAATTTAGGGATTTGATAAGTTTAGGTTTACTTCTGTACGTAGTACTACTGTTTGTACCAAGGGTGAACAAGGTTCCGTGTTCTCGACGACGACTGCGGGCGGCGGCGGCGGGTCAGCGTTGCCGCTACAATCCCCGTACCGCTGTCGCCGCCGCCGCTCCGCCATCCTCTGTCGTCGAGAATTAATACGGCCTTTCGTTTAGTAGGCGGCCAAAGAGGCCGCTGATTTTTTTTTTTATGGCACTAGTATGACTCAAAAAAATTCTTCACGCTACGCAATGTACATCACGTACACGTACAATTGTGTTTTTTCACGCGTTTTGGAACAGGTTGTCAGAAAAAGAAGCACAGTTTTGTATAGAGCTATCTCATTCGCGTGATGCATTTTTAAAAAAGCACGCCTTGTATGAATGAATGAACTCAATGAACGTCAAACAAACAAAACGTCTATTCGATTGGACTGCTGTTTTTAAATTCTTAGTATTTCTCTTATAGAAGATAATACATACTAGTTTTTTTATCACAATGGATGACCCAGAACTGGAACAAATTAGGCAACAACGCCTTGCTCAACTACAGGCTCAACGTGGGGTATGTCTAATTGATTTTCTATGCTTATTATAGGTTAGGTTTATATGTAGACCACAATAGAAAAAAAAATCTAGGTACCTACTTATGATAATACTATGTAGGTACGCTTTATAATATAAATTTACGAGTAATCGGTAAAAAAAGAAACGTCCTTAACATGCTACGACGACGTAGGTACTTACAGTAAATGTTGGAAAAATACCAAAAAATGAATATGAGATGAGTCATTCATTACATTAATAATTAATAGAATACGTAACTTTCTTTTCTGAAGTCATGTTTTTGTGGAAAACTAATGTTTACTTTGTTTTCCCCCAGGGCACTGGCGACCCTAGCAATGCTAAAGCCCAGGAAGAAAGAATGCAGCAAATGGAGGAAGCGAAGCATACTATCCTGTCACAAGCTCTTAGTCAAGATGCAAGAGCCCGATGTAAGATATTTTTTACCATCCAATAATTCTTATAATAGTCAGTTAAAAAAAATATTTCCATTTGGTAAGTAAATAAGAAACTATGAGATTTATGTTTGTATTAGGTGTGTTGTGAATTTTGTCTTTGAATAACATTATAATAACTAGTATATAACTGGTTTCATTATCTTATTAGCTATAAAACAAGGCAATATAATGATTAATAGTAAGTATTCTTTTATGCAGTGAACAATATCAAAATCAGCAGACCAGAGAAAGGGGCTATGGTTGAAAACATGATCTGCAGGATGGTGCAGATGGGGCAAGTACGAACTAAGATATCAGAACAGGAGCTCATACAACTGCTGGAGTCGGTTAATCAACAGATGCCAAAATCATCCAGCACAGTCAAGTTTGATAGGAGAAGGGCTGCTCTTGATTCTGATGATGACGATGACTTTTAGCATTTTCTTTATTGTAATTTAAGCTTATTTTATTTTATCATTAATGCTATTAATATTCACAATATTAACTATAACACAAATATAGACTTTAACTTTAAGTTAGCATTGAATATCTTTTTCTTCATTTTGTCTTGTTGCCATTTAAAAAAAAACTGGTCTGGTCAAGTTTGCAGGCTATTGCTGTTGTACAGTAGTAGTAGCCACTAGAAATCATGTTACTCATAATAAGATTGGGTAGACCAACAACATAGTTTGATTTTTTTAATTAAGATCTTGAGCTAACTCTAGCTATGTTGATGCGTCAAAAAAAAAACTATCTCTGTTTATTACATGATAATGATATGATATTACTAATTAAGTTGCTTTACTCTCATAAACTCTCATTGCTACTATAAATTACAAAGCCACTGAGGAAAATAAAAGGTTACATACTAATAATATTGTTTATGTTAATTGTATCTGTTTTAGTAGTATGTCAGTAAGGATAGGTGATAAATTAGATCAAATAACTATAATCGCGCAAGTTGAAAATTTCTACAAATTTAACTGTCTACAGATATTCAGAGATTGATTCTTTTATCTTTTGTTACTTACAATATGTAAACTACATGTCATTGTTGTTTATCCTTTTCTAGTATACAGGATGGCCCATTTAGATGGGTCCAATAAAGGTATCTCTCTGAAACTATAAGTCGTAGAAAGATCTGTTTAATTAGTGATAAGAAAAATTGCATTCATAGATTTTAAAAAAACAATGAAATTACTCTTTCTAATGGTATCATAAAAACACAGGTTGTTTATTTATTCATGCAAAACTGGTTCGATTCCCGGTTCAGGCAATTGTTTTTGAAATCCTTGAAAGCATTCACATTATTTTTTAAGTCAAAGTGATGTCTTCTTTGAGTAAAATCTCCTAGGTATATACTTATATCTAAATAAGTCTTATCTAGGTAAAATTTCCTATCTACAATATTTAATAGTATGTTAACCAAGGAGTGAAAGCGATCAATTACACCCGAAGTATTTTGGCGCACGAGCAATAGTGAAGGCGCTTAAATTGTGAGGGTGGAATTGATCTTTCTCACTTGGTGAACACTGCTTTTCATCTAGATTGCAAGGAAAGTAAACAAAACAGATTGAAAAATATATAGGCTATAGTTGGGTTATTATAGGATGAGTTCTGACAGCTTCAATACGACATTAACAACTTTTTTTAATAATATTCAGTTTAAAAACCATAATAGCTAATAATTAAAAATAAAGTAACTTCACCTCTTATTTTATCATTAAACAGTATGTAATTTTACTTAATAAATAAATTAATAAATAAACGAAATAACATATAAAGTTTTTAAAATTGTAATCTGTCGAGAGCTCATCCTACAGTAACCCAAGTATACATACCATTACGCGCCGTATTAAGTGAATTCCCGCCCGCACGATACTATGGCCGCGTTCCGATTTGCGCTGACAGCACTTTGAGTACCCAAAACCGCGTACCGAATCACTGTCATTGGGATTACGGCAGCCATTGTGACGTCACGGATTGCGTCATGACCGCCGCCATCTTCCGCTAACGGCGCCCATGCTCCAGAGCGAAATCCACGTAAGCGTAATGTCAAATTCGACTTTGACATATTGTTTATTTATTTTTAAAAGTTAAATGTTAATGTTTAAATGTAAAATTAACGTGTCTTATATTTATTTAGTTGAACAAAATTAAAAACATGTTATTCAATTATGAAATGGCGATAAATTACTGAAATATTTTAAATCAATCAGTTTTGTAGGTCAGGGCTGCCAGATGTTTGATAGTAAAAGTATCGAGTAGGTTATGTATATATTACGATAGTTTTGACTCAGGCACATACATACATAAGATAATATCATAGGCAATCTGATAAAATATAAATATAAATATCAAACATTCTTTTTTGTATTTTTTTAATTTCATGTGCCTATTTACATCTCCATTTTTTTAAATTCGCATACATTTTCTTATTTTGGGTACTAGCCATGCGAAAAGTGCTGTTTTCACAGCTGTACGATACTTTTTTAATACGTATAATAATTTAGAATTTTGCCAGTTTTGGTACGGTAATCAACATCTGGCAAGACTGAGCTATAAGCAGTTTCAGCGCGCTCAAACGCCGTTCCGTTTTGATTTCGCTCATGAGCCGTATTATCGCGATTTCTGAATCGGTACGCGAGTAATCGCTGTCAGTACTTTGAGCCGTGAAATCTGATTCGGAATACAGCCTATTTCATGGTTAAAACAAACAAATTATAAAATAATTTGTCAAAACATTGATAAATTGATTACAACCACAGATAACAATATTTTTTTCACCAACATTTTTTCCCGCCTTTTTTTGAATGTTCGCGTTCGTGTAATTTAAAAGAATAATTGTTTGTTTTATAGTTATTTATACTGGGTATCCAAAAAGGGTGTTGGCAGTTTATATACGTAAATCATAAATGAAAAATATATCATTTCATAATTTTATTACTATTTGCAAAAAGTACATACAATAGAAACTTTACGACGAAAAAATCTGGGGGCACGGCAGTGCCCCCGCCAAGTCGAGCAAAAAAGCGGCACGGCTGTACCATACTTTTCTCGAAGCAGTTCAGGCCATTTTCGACCCCCCTATAACTTCGTTGTGGATAAAACTAGAAGCCTGAGTTTTCAGTAACCAAGCAGGCATTGTATAAATACGGTATATTTCAAATTTCAATCAATTTGAACCAGTAGTTTATGAATTATAACTAGTCAAAGTTTCTTAATTTTGTCACTCACTGACTGACTGACCGATCATCAAAACTCTAAGGCACTTCTAGCAGACATAGAAGCTTCAAATTTAGAATGGAATTAGTGTTTAGTGTATAAACCAAGGAAAAACTAAAACATTTTGCAATTTCGGCCCAGTTTTCTAGATACATCATTTGCTAGATAACTTTGTAATCCCATATAAATCTTGGGGCATTATATAGGATTACAAAGTTACATTTGCAGTAAATGAATCAGTGTACCTGTATAATGGAATATAATTGAATAAGAGGTGCAGGGTAGGTGTAGGGTAGGTGTTGGATAGGTGTTGGATAGGTGTAGGGTAGGTATAGGGTAGGTGTAGGTTAGGTGTAGGTTAGGTGTAGGGTCGGTGGAGCGTAGGTGTGCATTTTTACATTGTGTTTTCATGCGATCTACAAAAAGAAATGAGATGCCATCAAAAACATAACTTGTAAAAAAACCAAGTCTCGCACGCAACTTAGTCTACCGTAAAAAGTTGTGAGATCCATGTAATACCAAGTCGGTTAATTTATTCAGTCCCTACTTAAGAGTCACGTAATTAGCTCACCTAACAATATCTTATAGTGACCAGATCAATATTAAAAATCTCTTATGTTTTAAATAAATACATAGATTGACTTGGCAATCGCACTAAACAATCAAATTTAATATAATAATGTATTAATTGTGAGATACATTATGTTTTCATGCGATAAATACATAGATTGACTTGGCAATCGCACTAAACAATCAAATTTAATATAATAATGTATTACTTGTGAGATACATTGTGTTTTCATGCGATTGCCAGGTCAATCTATGTATTTATTTAAAACATAAGAGATTTTTAATATTGATCTGGTCACTATAAGATGTTGTTAGGTGAGCTAATTACGTAGTAACTTAAGACAGAAGGACTCTTAAGTAGGGACTGAATAAATTAACCGACTTGGTATTACATGGATCTCACAACTTTTTACGGTAGACTAAGTTGCGTGCGAGACTTGGTTTTTTTACAAGTTATGTTTTTGATGGCATTATGTTGTCCAAATGACGTCCATTACGATTTTGACACTCTTCAAGTCGTGGCCGTAAATTGCCTAAGACACGTTCACATAAAACGTTAGTGATTTTTGTTATTTCACTTGCAATATTGTTTTTCAATTGGCTAAGAGTTGACAGCTTATTTATGTAAACCTACTCTTTAGGTAACCCCATAAAAAATAATCAAGTGGACTTAAGACCGGGGCCTCCGGGCTCCTAGGGCGCCATTTAAGGTTCCCGTTTATTGAGATAACTCTTTCTGGTAATAACTCATTCAATGCTTCAATAGACCTTCTACTCGTGTGACATTGGGCACCGTCCTGCTGAAAAAATGTTGCCGAATTGTAACCTCTAAATTCCTGTAAAGATGGTGCCAATAAACTGTCAATCATGTTACAATATCTGTCCGCGTTAACTGTAAGTGCATGTCCCCTACCGTCCTCAAAGAAATAGGGGCCGATTATACCCTTGGCGGACATTGCTGCCCACACTACCACCTTAGGGCTGTGAAGTGGACGCATATGCTTATAACGAGGATTTTTATCACACCAATAGCGACAGTTTTGTTTATTGACATGGTCATTTAAAAGAAAATTTGCTTCATCGTTAAACAACAAGACATTGTTGAAGTTGGTAAAGCGCGCAAACATCTCCTGAACAAAATTTAGTCGCTGTTCATAATCTGTGGGTTTTAATTCTTGCACTAATTGAATCTTGTAAGCACGTAAATGCAAATCCTTCTTTAAAATCAAGTGCAATGTTGATTTTGCAATGTTTACGGATTGACTTCGCTTTCGCAGTGATAGTGAGGGATCTTATCTTGCCTTACCGACTCGTGAACTTCTTGAATAACTACAGGTAGCCTTATTTCTCTCGGACGTCCGCAATCAAAGTTTTTTAAAGTTGACCCTGTAGCCTCAAATGTCTTAATCCATTTTCTAATGATATTCGCACTGGGAGATAAAGAAATGTCCCGTACATTGAATTGCGCGCGATATAAACGGCGAGCTGTTATTATCGAATTATTGTTTTGATAATAAACTCGTACACAAAATGCACGCTGAGCTCCGGTATACGAATCTATTGCAACTAAATTTCCAATAAATTCCACGTATGACATATATTTTTTTGTTATCTACCCTCATTAAGACGATTTATTGATATTTAAAAGTGCAAATACCCTTTTTGGACACCTTATATTTTTATTGATTATTCTAGGTAAATACGCGAATTTCGAATTTATCTTGCTTAATTAAAGTATATTCAAGCAAAATATTTTATTTTTTATCGGAATAATGGTAGATTGTTAACCAAGGGGTGAAACCGATTAATTACACCCCGAGGTATTTTGGCACACGAGCGTAGCGAGGGCGCGTATAGTGCGAAGGAATTTATCAGTTCCTCACGTGGTGAACACGCTTTTCATCTCGATAGTGAGGAAAGAAAACAAGTCAGTTTGTAAAAAAATAACACATGGGCTACACCAGTTCAGTTGGTTTTAATGACATTACTATTATTAACTTTTGAAAAGTCACGCAGTCTAAATTAACCTAATTTTCACGAAATGTTCGAATTTCAAAGTTACTTTCATCCTTCGGGATCTAAGTTGGACTTAAATCCTTTGTTTGGAGTCATTACTGCACTACTTTCAGAGCATGAGAGATGAAAAATAAATTAATTGTAGAATTATCTAGTCTGTATACGTCCTTCCGTGCAATTTTCTATGCAAATAGTGAAAAGGAAGGTTCGAATTTCAAAGTTACTTACATCCCTTGTTACTTTCACCCTCCTTTCTTTGGGGTCATTATTGGACTACTTTCAGAGCATGAGAGATGAAAAGACTAGTACAGCAGCATACGAGAGTACATTGTTAATATATTTAGGAAAACAGAAACATTACAATCTCTTAAGTTGCTTTGGTCCGAGATCATCCCCTTATTTTTATGTGACGACGACGCAAACTGTACTTACAAGTAGGTTATTATATTCTTTACCTAGGCTACTATATTATTAATTATGTGCCTAGGCTTCACTTCAGTCAGTCCTTGTATAACACATTTTACCGTTTAAATCTGATGTAATTGTCGAAATCACTTGCGTTTTACGATAGACACGGGAAGATGATTAATAATTTTATCGATTACGTACTTGCAAAATTGTAGTTGCTGACGTAAGTATGTTGTTAATTTGCTATCAAAGGATTTCTTAAAGTATTCCATCACCTGATACAAACTGTTTACGTTGCAGGAGTAGGTTTATCTTTTTAATCTTGACGATTACATATGAAGAGTACAGGGAAAGAATGATCAAAGTCATTTTTTATAAATTAGGAGATAAATGATTTCTTAACTTAGAAGACTCATAAGTACTTGAAGAAATGACACAATAATAATAATTTCTGTCTAAAATCACTGCTAATAAAAGTATTAGTATTGATGAAACCAAAGGGTTTCATTATTTACTAAAAAATAAAAACATTTTATATTTTTAATGAGAATTATTTAATATTATTCAAGTTCAGGCCCAAACTTAATGACCTTAACTTAAGGCCTTAACTTAACAATTATTTCCTTAGATAACGTGTTGTATCACTAATACGGCCACACTTTTTACGCTTTTTAGTGTTCTTATCGTCCACAACATCCTCGATAACACTTTCACAGTCAGACATGACGAAAATTCTTTAAAATTAACCAATTTACCGGCGAAAAAAACAGCAAGCAAGAGTCAGAGCAAGAGAACGTCAACTGACGTTTGACTATTCGTTCGAAAACTTGTAAAAACGATCAAAGTCCTCGGACTCTGATCGTTTTTAACTTTTACCGCTGAGACTATGATCAATAATAACCTTTATGTAATAAAATAAAACGTGATTTATCGTGACTTTGTTCGTTTATATTCTTTTCATGCTTAGTGACAGGCAAGCTTAGCGTCTTACGAACTAGATGGCGTTATTAACTTCAAAGCAGTTTTAGGGTGACTTTGATCGTTCTTTCCCTGTGCTCTTCATATGTAATAGATTGCTTTGTGTTAGCTACATTCTTCCAATAGCGAACTATAGGCAACAAAACACTTACTTGTGGCGGGCGAGACTTGTGTTATACTTCCTGCCCACGCCACCAAATCAATTGATATTTAGTAGAACAAAATGTCCATAATATCCCTCGTTCGGTATGTCGGTTTTAGTCGGTAGCGTAGCGTGTGCCATAAAGAGAGCCAAACTTGAATCGGACCAACGGCACCCTATGCACAATTATTCTCCTGTGCCACAAAGGCTGAAAAGCCGCAAAAGCTTTTACAAAGTACAGCTCCGATTCATGGCGAGGCCTCTCAAGCCAGATGTGACCTCTGGCGGGCGCAAACTTCGCTGTCTCCTCCATTCGTCCCGCTCTCGGAAAGTCTCCCCATTGGGTGTGAACTTCCAAGAACTCTTTGGATGTCTTTGAACAGACTCCGTACCCAGGTCGGTCAGAGTAAAGAAAATCGTCTCAGGTGGGGATTTTTTAGACGGGGCGGACCTTTGGTGCGAGTGTGGCGCGACTCCGCTGACAATGGCCCACCTTTTATCGTGTCCTGCTTGTCCTGGCTCGTGCTCCCTGGAGGAGCTCATGGAGGCCTCAGATGAAGCAATCGGGGTGGCGGCATACTGGGCAAATAAAGTATAAAATCTTTGACGAGCCATCGACTCGAAAGAAGAAGAAGAAGAAGTCGGTAGTGTTAAAAATATTGTCGTATGAAGGTTTCATAGAAATAAAATATGTGGCGTGGCTAGGCAGTATGCTTTGTGGCCACGCCAAAAATCATTACCTTATATGTAATATTTAAAGAAAAACAATTGCAATGATTTACTAACGAAGCGCCTGTAGAATTTTGCCCAAAAATAAACCAGAAAAGATTCCAGTATACGGCATAATAATGTGGCAGTTAGTTATTAATTTGCTCACGCCATTAATACACAATAATATTTTTTTGCTCGGAATATTCGTACACACAGCCCAAAGGGGTTTGAAGATTTTGGCTTAGTCATGTTGTTGTTATTGTTGTTATTTTATCAAAATGGCGGCGCACGTTAAATCCTACATATATCGATTAGGGATACTTATACAAACAAAAAAACATTAAGATCAATATATCCTAAAGTGTCACGTTACAGAGTTATTTGCAAAAAAAGATCGATGATGATAATATTTTAGCAAGCGGACTTTTAAAATTTATTTTATTTATTTATTGTATAAAGTGTAACTATGTTTAAAAAGTTTGTATGTAGTTCATTATAAAATCCGTTGTCTTTCCAGTTTTTACAATCAAGATGAAAATACGAATCAATAAAACAAGCATTTTACAGCCATCTATTAATTGATCCAAGAAAGATGATTTAGGAAGTAAAAGAATACACATACCTACATCAGTATTTTTATCTTTATGCTTGATCTCTCTTAACATACTAAACGATTGTATGTAGACAATATTATAATTGAAGATATATCAATTTATAATAATTATAAAATGTTAAATAAAAAAATAAAGTAATACAAAATAATACAAAATAATAATATTATATTTTAAATCAGTATTGTATTATAATCATATTTACATGCTTTAATCCTTTAAAGATTGATGATTTCTCCTGAAGACAAATGATGAAATCTACCACTCTACTAAAATGTGGCTTATTTTTACATAAAAAATATATTATACAGCCTGACTATTGAATAACAAAAATTAATTTCAGCAGTATTTACAAAATGTAATCGAACACAGTTGTCACAGACTCCTTGCTGTATTTGATAGATTGTGTAGTTTTTTACTCTTTGTGATTTACGTCGATGTCTTTTGTAGTTTTGCTTGAGTTAGTTGTGGTTTGTGGTCGAATACAAAATCATATAAATTCATTATTTCTTTCATTTCTTATAGGATTACCCTCATTTCCATTGCATTAATAGTTTTGTGCGTAATCAATCTTTACAGTTGTCATACATATATTTGTTTTTTATTAACAAAATATTAGGGTCATGTTAATACAGTAGTAGTAATATTTACGATTTTTGAACAATTCTCGTAAGTCAGTTTTGTACCAACACTAAGTACATAATTTTATGCGGAAATGTTCATGAAATGTTACGAATTTTAATAACCTAACATATCTGAAATATATATAAAATAACAAACAATGGGTAAAATGTAGTCCTTTATAAAAACTATAACAATTCACAAAATCATTTTCACATACTTTTATACATAATATTGAAAGACCATCCGAACCAAAAACCTAGAATATGTGATACTGCATTCAGTTTTGATCTTCATCGGATAAAATACCTTCATCCAAGAAGGCTGCTGGTTGTTGAAAGGGTGTTTCTTGGTGCCGGGCCCACGCCATGTACCAAATAATACACATCACGTGAGCACAGCACCCGAGTGTTCTCTTTCCCATTAAACAGTTGCAACGAACTTTTTTTGCAAATAACTCTGTAACATGACACTTTAGGATATATTGACCCTTATGATTTTTTGTTTATATAAGTATCCCCAATCGATATATATAGGATTTACCGTGCGCCGCCATTTTGAAAAAATAACAACAAATAACAACACGAAAACGAGCACTAAGCCAGCCTCCATACAAAAATCTTCAAACCCCTTTCATATTGATAAATTTAATATTGTGCTTTAAAGCGCTGAACGAAGCTGGATCGTGCTACGCCGTAGCAAAGTCCTACGACGCTAAAATAAAATCCTACTATAGCAAAAAACTTCATCAGAACAGCACAACAGATATCTACTAAGACTGCAACAGAACTACGAGTAAGTATGTAGGGTTTACAGGCAAACTATTCAATAAATAATAAGATAGAACGTAACTTATTCAACAAAGTGCTACATCGTCGTCGCCACAGAGAAGGAGATATTATATTAAATTCAGCTCAGTATTTTTTTTTATAAATTATCATTTTACATGTCAATTTCATTAAATAAAACTAAATATAGGTACATACTATCATTTTTCTACCTTATTCTTATTCACGTGGCTTGCTATGCTTTGGATGATATACCTAAGTATTTGGAAGTAGACTCATCGTCATCCGAAGTCGAACTTTAATGAAGAAAGACTGACTTTGTTAGGTCACCTTTTTATCAAAAGAACAACACAGATTATGGTTGGTACTGGCACATCTGTTATCAGCTCAAATACTGCCTCATCGAAGGTATAGGTAGTACAGCAATAGCGTCGTATACTTGTAAACAAAATTAGAATCGAAGGAAGGTAATAAAAGTGATAAGATCGTACTGATTGATATTTGATTGATCAGATATTTATCACGTTATCTACTTATTTATTTATTAGAAAATTTATTTTGCTACCGATTAAATAGCTTTATTATCTATACTATTATTATAAAGAGAGAAGTCCGTACTGACTGACTGACTGATTGACTGACTGACTCATCAACGCACAGCCGAAACTACTGAAGCTAGAAATACCAAATTTACACAGTAGGTTACATTTATGGCGTAGACAAGCAATAAGTAGGAATTTTGGAAAATTCCCCCTCTAAGGGGGGAAAAAGGGGATTTAAGTTTGTGTGAAAGTCCGTCATTTTAAAAGTTGGGATCATGAAAATTTGGATTTAGACTGCGATTAATAAATAATTTGACATGTGTTTTAGCATTTTTTCGAAATCCCAATTTTAAAGTGGAACCAGGGATTAAATGTTTGTATGGAAAGTCCGTCATTTGGGATCATAAAAAATTTGATTTAGACTGCGATTAATAAATCATTTGACACGTGCTTTAGAATTTTATCAAAATCCTTATTTTAAGGGGGAGAGTAGGGATTAAAGGTTTGTATCGAAAGTCTGTCATTCTAAAGTAGGAACTTGAAAATTTGGATTTAGGCAGAGATTATTAAATAATTTGACACATATTTTAGCACTTTTCAGAAATCACTATTTGAAAGGGAAAGTAGGGATTAATATTGTTATAGAGAATCTGTCATTTCTTAAGGTAAGAACTTGAAAATTTGGATTAAGACTAAAATTAACAAATCATTTGACACGTGCTTAGGTATTTTTTCGAAATACCTATTTTAAAGGGGAAGCAGGGATTAAATGTTTGTATGGAGAGCCCGTCATTTCTAAAGGTAGGAACTTGAAAATTTGGATTTAGGCTGAGATTAATAAATTATTTGATACGTGTTTTAGCATTTTATCAAATTCCCTATTTTGAGGGGGAAAGTTGGGATTAAAATGTTTGTATGGAAAGTCGGTCATTTCTAAAGGTAGGAACTTGAAAATTTGGATTTAGGCTAAGATTAATAAATATTTTAACACGTATTGAAGTATACTTTCGAAATCCCTATTTTATAGAGAAAGTAGGGTTTCATGGAATGTTTGTCATTTCTAAGGCAAGAACTTAAAATTGTGATTTAGACTAAGAAAAAATTATCGTTTGACATGTTTCTCATTTTCATGAAATCCCTATTTTGAAGGGGAAGTAGGGATAAAATTTTGTTATGGAAAGTTTGTCATTTCTTAAGGTAGGATTTTAAAAATTTGCATTAAGACTGAGATTAATAAATCATTTGATACGTGTTTAAGCTTTTTACGAAATCCCTATTTTGAGGATGAAGCAGAGATTAAATGTTTGTATGGAAAGTCTGTAATTTCTAAACGGTAAAAACTTAAAACATTGGAGTTAGACTGAGATTAATAATTCATTTGATACAATGTTTTAGCATTTTGAGGGGGAAAGTAGGGTTAAATGTTTCTATGGAAAGTCCAGTTCTAAAGTTAGGAAATTGTAAATTTGGATTTAGGCTAAGATTAGTAAATGATTTGACACGTCTTTTAGGAATCCCTATTTGAAAAGGGAAGTAGGGATTAAAATTTGTAAAACTTATAAAATTGTATAATAAGACTGAATTATTCGGTTCCAGTTCAAAAATGTTTTTGAAATCCCGACTTAAAGGGTCCCCCTCTTTAGAGTAGGTATGTCAAAAAATGATAAAAAATGAGCCTCCTCCATTTTGAAGTTGGTTAAAATGTGTTAAAGTATGAATTAATCTACCCGTGCGAAGCCGGGGCGGGCCGCTAGTTATCAAATAAATCCATTAATCAGACTTTTAGAATTCTCAAATCACACTTTATAAAGGCGGTGTGCTGAAAAGTAGACCGACTGCCTCAGAAGATGTTGGTGAGGACATTAGTGCTACTGATTGTTGGCGTCGCCTTTGCGAAAGCTAGACATTCTCCCCACGCGGACTATGTTGAGGAGTTACATCGAAGTGGAATGTGGGATGCTAGAGCGTCCAAAGATATCCTTGAAAATGCCTCACTTGATGTGGTGAGTAACAGAACAAAGCAATATGCTTGCCTTAGCTAAGTAGAGTAGATTGTAAGATTATAGTATTTTTTAGAACTATGAATGTAAATTACCGAAGAATTAAAACGTGGGATTTTCAAAATGTCGTAATTCGTTGGTCTTAACATTAGTTTCTAAAAGTGATTTTGTAACTGACGTCGAATCAACTTGGACTAATTCTAATGTAATCAATCAGTGATTTTAAAGAAACAGACATGTAACATCAAAAAATTAATAAACTATTATTTTATTTTTCATTTCATTTCACTTGTCAAATCAGGTTATTTTTTTTATTAATACTGTAGCGGAAGGGTCGCTGTAGTATGATGTTCTTAGGTTTTCGTACTGTTTGATGTTAAAAATGTTAATTATGTTATTATAGGAGTTTACAACAATGGACGTTGTTTTTAACCGACTTCAAAAAGAGGAGGTTCTCAATTCAGTTATATTTTTTCTTATATGTAGGTATGTTATTAGATATTTCCAATTGTCCAAAATTGTCCAATTTCCAAGTGGATCCGTGAGCTGTAGACCTCGCGAGTACTTTTTTTTAAATGGCTGAAAAAATCTCGATAGCGCGTTGTAGAAAATCCGTTCCACTGTACAGCGCCATCTGTTGATATTTACTTAGACTAAATTCATTAAGGAATTTAATTTTTATGTAATTTTAGATTTTATTTAGAACCTGAAACCTTTAGATGCAGAGTTGAACGTTCTGACCGTTAGGCCATGGAGGCTGTAAGTTTTCCATTAAAACCCACATTTTATATTTAATTTTGTATTATTATTATTATTATTTTATTTGTTGAGAAATATGACCTGTAGAGGAAAACAGCCTCAGCCTCACCTTGTAAGCTGGCAACCCCCTTAACTCCGTAATTTTTTTAAATTTCCTAAAACTGACTCGACAAAAAAAATTGATTAATTTATTGAACCTGCTCACAAAATTTCACGAGAATTGGTTGAGTAACGCGACCTGTGGAGTGGAACAAACAGACACACACACACCCAAAACAGATATACAAAAGCAATTTTGGCCAAGCTGAAGCAGAGACGCTTCGCTCGCTCGGTCAGTTACTGATATAAATGTACTACAGAAGAATATACAATCGGATCTTAATAATCTAGTGAAATGGGCACATGATAATGGAATTTTTATTAATATGAAAAAAAACTAAGTGTATATATACTCACCGTATAGCAGAACTATTAAAGGTACTCCGAGTATAATAGGGCACGACTATGACTGTCTACATGCAAACCTTTTAAAATTTAATGGGCAGTGAGGGTGTGGGGAGATTGAGGTGGTAGACGAATACAAGTACTTAGGACTTACAATAAATACGAATTTCACATGGAAAAGTCACGTACAAATAGTTTGTGATATATAATAGTCTGCGATCAGTGCTTGTAAAATTCTATCACCTCAGTTTCCTCACAAACAGAGCTACCATGTTTACATTGTATTATGGACTTGTTGACCCGATACTTTCATATGGATTAAGTAGCTATGGCCGTACCTTCCAAACTTATTTAGATAAAATAAAATCGATTCAGATAAGATTCATGAAAAAACTAGTAGATAAACGTGTCAAAAATGAGTGTAAGTCAGACTACGACAAATTATTCCTCAAATGTAAAATACTTCCAATCCATGGGAAGGTATCGCTATTAATTACACTGGAAGGTTTCGATAGTAATGAATTTAAAGTTCCGGTGACACTGCCACATCCAACTTTACATACAAGACAAGTAAAAAATAAGATGCTTGTTGTACCTAGGGTCAACAACTATTATGGTCAAAGGACTAGGAAATACCTCATACCAAAAATATATAATGACCTGCCTAAGGATGTTAAGATAAAATGTGCTACCAAAAAATACTTTAAGAAAAAATATTGTGAGTGGTTGCTAGATAAATTTAGTAAAACATATGTATAGTAAAAAATAACAACAATCGAATAGAATAGATAGATATATTGTGCAGTAAATAAACATAAGATGTGTATAACCCTACATGTGTAGAAGGGAGTATTATTTCTGCCTACAAACCGCCATGCAGTTTGGCAGATTCTGTAAAAGGGAAACGTCTTTTTTTAGAATAAATAAATTTATTTATTCCAAAAATACACTACCTATCTACTTAAATGAGGATATTGGCTATATATTTTTTTTCATGTTCCATCTGAAATGTTATTTTATTTAAATAGTTTGTTTGCGTGTCTGTCTCGCTCACTCGCATAATGGTTCCGGCAGAATAACAGAGTCACTTCACTGGCCTAGCCAGCGATATTATTCTGAGTCGGGACGCGCGACGGGACCTTTTTAATTCATCTCAGCCGGAAGACCTCCACTGCTGAACATAGGCCTCCCCTATAGGTTTCCAGCGTGAACGGTCCTGCGCTACTTGCATCCACCAGCGCCCAGCAACTTTCACCAAGTCATCTGCACCTTGTGGGAGGCCGTCCAACACTACGCCTTCCGGCCCGTGGTCGCCATTCGAGAACCTTTCTTCCCCATCGGTTATCAGTTCGTCGAGCTATATGGCCTGCCCATTGCCACTTCAACTTACTTATCCTGAAAGCTATGTAGATGACATTGGTCTTTCTACGTATCTCCTCATTTCTGATTCGATCACGTAGTGAGACTTCGAGTATAGCTCTCTCCATCGCACGCTGAGCGACCTTGAGCTTATTCATGAGACCAATAGTTAACGACCACGTCTCAGTGCCATAGGTCATTACTGGCAATATACACTGGTTAAAGAAAGAAAGAAAGAAAGAAAGAAAATTTATTTGTAGTCATGAGTAGATAGATACATTACAGGTGGTAGGTATTTTACAATAGAATCTCCATAACTGACCTTCATAAGGCGCACAAATTTATAATAACAGTTCACTTAAACTAACTTAATCACTATAAAAATATATTTACTTAAGTATTAAGAAATGAGATCATTTTAAAACTAAACACTAATTAACAATCAATGAAGTAATAAAGAAGTATTAAGTAATTATACTGTAGAAAATGTGTCTGAAAGATATTCAAATATATTATAGTAAGCTTTTTCTATTAATGTTGCATAGAGCTTTTTTTTAAATAGTATTAGAGTGAGGTCTTTTATCTCATTGGGTAATTTATTAAAGATTTTGGGTGCCATGGCCAGGACACTTTTATGCATTAATGATGTTCGAGTTTCAAGTAAACACAAGCTATCTTTATATCTTAAGTTGATACAATGTTTTTCTGATACTTTAGAAAATAAGTTAGGGTTACGACTTTAGTCTTCAAACACTGAGGTATTTTGGACGAGAAGACATTTTTACCTTTTTAATTAACGTAGTAGAAAATATTATTGGTATGTCTGTTCGTTGTGTACTCGTTAAATAAATATTTTTCTATTCTATTTTATTTTACGGTAAAAAATGATGGTGTATTTCTGATTCTATTTTAGCCGGATTTGATACAAAAATACAATTATCCTGTCGAAGTTCATCAGGTAACTACGCCAGATGGGTATATCCTGGAAATGCACAGGATCCCCCATGGACGGGACAATAACAATAGGCCTGGCCAAAGGCCCGTGGTGTTTGTCATGCACGGTCTTCTCTCATCTTCTGCCGATTGGGTTTTAATGGGCCCTGGCAGTGGCTTAGGTGAGTGCATAGAATTTGTTACAAATGAACTGCAGTTTTCTAAGTTAATCTTTTCAATCCCTAGACTATAGAAGGAACACGTTGTTAGCTTGTTGTTATCTTAAATATTTTTGCAGCTTATATCCTTGCTGAAGAAGGCTTCGACGTTTGGATGGGTAACGCCCGTGGTAACTACTACTCTCGACGCCACATAAGGCTCAACCCTAACGCGATTCTTAACACTGATTTCTGGAAATTCTCGTGGGACGAAATAGGCAACATCGACTTGCCGACCATGATCGATTATGCTCTCGAGTCCACCAATAACAAAAGATTACACTACATTGGACACTCCCAAGGAACAACCTCTTTCTGGGTTATGGGTTCACTCCGTCCAGAATACAACAATAAAATAATATCTATGCATGCACTAGCTCCCGTTGCGTTTATGGCCCATAACAGAAACCTTCTTTTGAGAGCTCTTTCCGGTCAAGCAAACACAATTGAGGTGATTAAACTAATTAATAAATAACCATACTTATCTGCTACGCGGAACAGCTCTTTGACCTAATATGATTTATTTGCAGGGTATTATTGGACTAGTCGGAATTGGTGAATTTTTGCCCAACAACGTCATCACTAACTGGGCTGGACAAGTATTATGTATGGACGAGGTTGCCATTCAAGCCATTTGCAGTAATATAATGTTTTTGGTTGGTGGATGGAATGAACCACAACATAATGCGGTAAGCTCTTTTAAACAAAAAGGTTATTAAAACTGAAGTAAATAAAAAATACATAAGAAAGCATACATAATAATTTACTTTTATTAAAACAGACGATGCTGCCGGTGAAGCTGGGCCACACCCCGGCCGGCGCGGCTGCCAGGCAGTTCGTTCACTACGGACAGAGTATTTCAAACCGCGGATTCCGCCGCTACGACCACGGCTGGTTGACTAACAGGGTGGTCTACGGGTCCATCTCACCACCGAGCTACGACCTATCCCGAATCACGGCTCCAGTCTTCCTCCACTACTCTGACAGCGATCCATTAGCGGAAGTAGCAGATGTGACTACGCTCTTCAGAGAACTCGGACGGCCCGTGGGCTTGTTCCGTGTTAGTGATCCTAAGTTCAGTCATCTGGACTTCATGTGGGGGATCGACGCCAAGTCTCTAGTGTACGACCGCGTGATCAACCTTATTAAAGCAACTAATAATGCCTGAACGTATATTCATAATGCTGCATATTTTATAAAAAATATATGACCAGGGCACTTTTCGTAAATTTTTAGCGATGATATTTTATTCGTATTCCTTATAGAAAGTTACCTAAGCATTCTCATTCCTGTATTTTAGATGTGCTAGCTGTATCAGTTCTCTCACAGTATTGCTAAAAAAAATTAAAAATGCAATAACTGTGATATTTTTATGAAATAAATACAATGAATAGAGAATTATCTGAATTGTTATTAAGGCCTCGTATCGATTCACTCACTTGACACAGTTAACTCAGTTTGCAAACTTTTATTGCAATTTATTGGATCAAATAAAATTCAGTTTTGTTGCCTGTGATAGTTGGAAGTTTCCCATTATAATTAGAAAATTGTATAACACAATTTTTCTTAGGTTTATTTTCTAGTACTTGTTTGCATGGGATTGTTTTTGTATTATTTTGATAGGTTTAAGGTTTATTAGTCAAAAATAGACTACCTACACCTGGGTCCTGGGTCTATACTGATATTGTGATTTTAGGGTTCCGTAGTAAAAAAGGAACCCTTATAGTTTCGCCATCTCCGTCTGTCTGTCTGTCCGTCCGCGGCTTAGCTCAGAGACTCTTAGTACTACTGTCAGAAGGCTGTAATTTGGGATGGATATATACATACATACATATTAATCATGCCAACAAAGCTGAAGAATAAAATCTTTAAAATAATAATTGTAGTGTTCCTCTGGTACACCGCGTGATTTTTTTAATTCACGATTATCTAGCTTATAGTGTGAGGTATCGTTGGATAGGTTTAAAAATAATAGGGGTTTGCTAAAACCATTTTTTCGACGCTAAAGTACGTTTCAGAAATATTTCGTTTTAAAGTGTTTATTTTCAACATTTAAATTAATTGTACCATTGTATTGAAGCAGTTTTATTGCCGTTTCTCTTTTGTTGCTAATAAGGTGTTTGCTAAGTGACTTTTTCTAAACATTTTGTATCTTTATCTAAGGTGCCCAAGGCATATTTCCTTGACAAATTTTAATATAATAAACATTAAGCAAGCATTCCTGTTGCCTGAGCCGACCGTACTCACATACCCCTGAGATATACTCATGATCTGCTGCTTTTAGCTTGCCCTAATTTATTTTTTAGGTATAAACCCCATATTTTAGGTAAAACTGTATGACACCTAAAATGGGTGGTTGGTCCAAGTCTAAAATATTTGTGTTCCAATTGTACTTATTTTTGAATAGCAAGTTCTGAGGTAGATTATTAATAATTGGATTTAATCCTAGTCCTATCTCTTCTTATCATTATAGTTTTTAAGTTAATTAATGTTATCAACTTCCTACTAATTACATGTAATATGTGATATAATACCACTGATAATATCTATAAATCAGTTACTGTTTTTGTTTACTTACATACCTATATATTTCAATTTAGTTTTCTGAAGGTCATTGTGATAGTACTTTGGTATCTTGCTTGGATGTAAAACTTATTCGACTTTTTAAGATAAGTTACCGAGATAAGTTAGTTAGCGAGCTAGGGCCGAATGATCTTTTCAGAAATATTATCTACTGCGGCGCTGCCTGGATAGAACGTACGCGTCGTCGTATCGTAGCAGAATGACCTCTACGCTGTAGCAGAAAGCGGTCATGTTAACCATTCAAAAATAATAATAGTTTGTTCTAGAAGCTATTATTGCCTTAGACTGCTACTGCATTCCCTCTTTCACATTTATTTCTAATAACGTTTCAGTACTACGAACGCTAGGTATAGAATCATCCTTAAATAAATACTATTATTCCTTAATTTTAAGATCAAAATTGAATTCAGACATCATGGGCACTCATCGGTGTCATAATATTTGATTTGACGATATTTTGCCCCGGACGCGAGATTTGTCACTTTCAAATTGTATTCTTTGGAATACAATTTGAAAACTGATAAACATTTCCCTTTATTGCCCTTGTCTCTCTTACTCAAGACCCCGTATGTTGCTCTAAGCGCTTAATTTTTGACATTCTAATAAAAATATAACTATTATGTTGAAGATTAGAAGAGATAAAGTCTTAAATGTTTGAAACGCGGAACGAGTTTTGAAGCTCTAATATAAATTGTCATTAATCCCATCCGTTTTCAATCTCAGTCATTGCATTGTTAGGAAAACGTTGATTCATCCGACGCGCGAACTAAGCTGTTCGATAAATTAATTAGTGGAGCTGAAAGTTTCATTTTGATCCGCGCACAGGTGCATATTCTAGATTAGAGAGCAGAGTTAATTTACGAGCGTAGCAGCACTTTTTAGTAAGTATTTTTCGTAAAGTATATAGCGTAACTAATCCAAAAACTGGCCAAGCACGTGTCGGACCACGCAAAGTGTAGGGTTCCGTAGTTGCCTAATATGCAGAAGTTAGCACACGGAGCTAATAAGGATAGGGTAGGATTTCGAGGCACATCCGAACAGCATCTAGTCGCTCGCGCTAATGTAATGAGCGGCTGCCGCTCTATTTGTTACATCGACTCCCCGCGCGCAAGCCCCGCAGGGTCATAAGCTCAGCGGCGCGGCGCGCTTTATTCGAAATTTAAAATAGTTTTATTCGAATGTTTCGAATGTTCCATTGGCAACTCGCGATTGTTACACATTTAAAACTGACTGGTAAATAAGGTAAATAGGTTACGAAATTATTTTAGTAAATGATGTTATGATTTTATTTTTTCGCAGTCTTTTTACTGTTCTAATACCTACTAAATTTTACTACCTACATAGACGGACTCCATCAAGTCATTTTCTATGATACTTGTACTGAATTTCTTACTTAGCACAAGTACATTTTAAAGTTGGTATTAGTTATTAGTTATAAGTTTGTTGGTATTAGTTTTATTAGTTAACCTGTCATGCCTACATATTTTTCATTTTTTTTACTTTTCTCGTACTTAAATTTACTACATAGACAGTTTAAACTTTATCAAAGTATTTTTTTATGATATTTGTACCGAATTTCTTACTAGTACAAGTACATTTCATAAGTTGATATATTATTCGTTAACCTGTAAAGCCTACATGATGTTGATAGTTTTCCTTTTAAATTCATCATATACATTACTACCGTGAATTTTTTCACATTTCCAAATACAACGGTTTCGCTGGTAGGAGGGGGGGAAACTTGACTCTAACAAAAATAAGCACTTAAAGTATTTCTGAAACGTAAACTAGCATCGAAAAATGGTTTTAGAAAACCCCCATTATTTTTTTAAACCCTATCCAACGATACCTCACACCATAAGGTAATCGTGAATTTAAAAAATAACCCCCACTTCACGTGTACCAGAGGAACGCTTAAAAATTTTTTTTTAAAGATTTTATTCTTTATCTTTGACGGCATAATTAATATGTATGTCCATGCCAAATTACAGCCTTCTAACATTCATCAAAATATTTTTCTATGGTATTTGTAGTACCAAATTTATTACTTGTACTAGTACTTTTTTATAAGTTGGTCTATTATTCGATAACCTGTAAAGCCTACTTGATGTGGATAGTTTTCCTTTTAAATTCATCATATACACCACTACCATGATTTTTTTCACGTTTCCATATACAACGATTTCGCTGGTAGAGGGGGGGGGAAACTTGACTCTAACAAAAATAAGCACTTTAAAACGGAATATTTCTAAAACTTACACTAGCATCGAAAAATTGTCTTTACAAACCCCCATTGTTTTTAAAAGACCTATCCAACGATACCTCACACTATAAGGTAATCGTGAAAAAAAAATTACCCCCTCTTGACGTGTACCAATTTTTTTTTTTTAAGATTTTTCTTCAGCTTTGTCGCCAAGATTCATATGTATATCCATGCCAAATTACAGCCTTCTGGTACTAAGAGTCTCTGAGCTAAGCCGCGGACAGACAGACAGACGGACAGACCGAAACTATAAGGGTTCCTTTTTTACTACGGAACCCTAAAAATCATTGGAAAAGAAAAGGA
This sequence comes from Carpatolechia fugitivella, assembly GCA_951230895.1. Lineage (NCBI taxonomy): Eukaryota > Metazoa > Arthropoda > Insecta > Lepidoptera > Gelechiidae > Carpatolechia > Carpatolechia fugitivella. The sequence continues at coordinate 8,496,823 of OX579658.1, forward strand.
AAGCGACTGCTTCAAAGCCTGCTCATTTTATTTTCTTCGTTTGCGCAGAACCATAAAATGTCAATAAATGGTGACACTTGTTATGTTACTATGACTGTGTCAAACTCATGGTTCAGCTCTGATTCAACAAAAATTTAAATAAAAACCCAAATGCAATAAAATTTTATGGAGTGCTTGTACCTAACGTATAATGCTGCCGAATCAAGACCTAAGAAGAAAACAGCAGACTCGTAATTCAACAAAAAATCCAATAGTGCTTGTTCGCGGGAAACCTTACACTAAGCAAGTGATTTTAGCAGACGTAAACATTCCTTACAAACTAACATTAGACCGCAATACAAATAGCCTGTTCTTTTGTATAAACGCTGATGAGTTCTCGGATCAAAGCTTCCATTCAGTCATTTTAGATCTCGATAATGAAACCCCTTCGGTAATCCCCGGAATACGAAATGGGTTTGCAAGTGCCGTGGACAACAGCACCAGCACTGTGTTTCTTGGCGGCAGCGACGGTATATACAAGTTTAACTACGGTAGAAGCGACATCGACAAACCAAGTATAATCGGTGCAACAGATATCTTTGACATGTACTTCAACAAGCATCTTTACTTCGTGGACACAGCGATGCAGAACCTTTACGTATTCAGAAATGGTGATAATTCAATCATATCTGAAGTTAAAGGGAGTTTAATACACCACTTTATTTTTGACAAAAACGATGATTTGTTTTTTATTAACACGTCTGGTTTGCATTTGTTGCCAAAAGGTGCTAAGTACCCAGTAAGGCAAGAAGATGTTCCCAGGGATTTAAATTTCCGTGGGATTGCAAACGATGTGTACGGGCATCCTCACTTTATGGCGCAGAATGGTATTTATTCATATGACAATAGAAGAGAGTTGGTAAGAGAATTTCCAGTAGAAAATGGTTACGGGCTAGCTTTCGATAGGGAAAACAATATTATTTACAGTGATGAGCGAACCGTTACCAAATTGACCCCAATAGAAACATAAAATACATTGGATTATAAAATGATCAGTTTATTACTGCAAACACCTCACGCTATTAGCTTAAACCTGACGTAGCTCAATGGTGCTATTGTGTTTCACTTACAGATTGTTAATTGTTAGTTAGGTAATAAATAAGTCTCTAAGTAAAGAAACAACCAAAACTACGTGTATTCTTTAGTATACCCAATTACTTACCTACCTTTGTATTTTTAAAATACTTGAGTTTAGTTTGTTAAACATCATTTGATTTCTGTACCTCTAAAACTAAACACCATTTGTGGAAATGAAAAATAGTTTGATATTGTTGACTGTATCAGACAGAACCCACTATCCACTGTATATCCACTGTACTCTCGACTGTACTAGATAAATAGCTAAGTAATATTTTTGTATTTTCATAATTAAATAAATAAATATGTGGGGGGGACATCTTCACACACACGGCCATCTGATCCCAAACTAAGCAGAGCTTGTACTATGGGTACCAGACAGCTGATATACATTACATAAATAGATAAACACATACGTACGTATATAGATAAACAACAACCAGACACAAGGCAAACAAGCGCTCATCACACGAATGTTTGCCCTGGGCGGGATTCGAACCCGCAATCCTGTGCGTCGGAGGCAGATACACTACCACCTGGGCTACGGAGCCGTCAATTCAGCTAAGGGTCCAGCAAAAATATACCTTTCGTTATCATTTAAAGCCTAGTACAGGTCGCGCCAAACTTCTAGACTGCTCTGAACACGGCACGATTCGATTTGCTACTGCAAAATATAGGTAAAAGCGACAACGCGCAATGCGCGAAGCAACTTCAGAGCGGTCTAGAAGTTTGGCGCGATCTATACTTGGGCGACCGAGATTTTCTCGTGCCATCTGTTGGAAAAATCTCGGACTACAAAAATCAAAAGAAATTTTAATGTCATTTTTGTAAGTATTTAAATAACTAAATGACAGAATAAAACAGTAAATTATAAATAAAAAAGAAACATATAGAAAAAAACACGAGACTTTGCAGACACGCGGTTTCCCAATTGAGCTACAGTGTTATCTACTGTGGCGAAATTACCTTCTATTTTAATGATGTGACGTAGCATCCTGAAACCACGAGAAAAGCTCGTATTTCTTATAATGAAACCTAGCTAGATCGATTTATCGCCCCCGAACCCCCTATATACTAAATTTAATAGAAATCGTTGCAGCCATTTCCGAGAGTCTAATCAACATATCAAGGGTAACAAATGATATATATATTAGAATTGCTTATTCAGTATTAGATATTAGATAGACTTGTAGAAATTATGAGGCGTGAATGCCGACCGATTGTACGACGGACGCCCACAAGCTCGTAAGTAGGTAGGTAAGCTGGTTTTCTATCTTCAAAGTATTCTTGTTCTTGCTTTGGGGTAAAAATATGCTACCTACCAGTAGATAAACTACGGGAAAGGAAACTCCAAAGAGAGAAAGTTGAAAGGGTTTTCGATGGCGGTCTACCTATTATTTCCAAGAAAGAGACATATAATTTGTGAAGGACGTGAAATAGTATAATTTTATTTCGAAATGCCCTGATGTTTTATTTAGGCATCGGTTTAACTTGTCCTCCGAAGCAAGGAATCATCTAAATTTTTGGGCAATCAAATGATACAGCCAAAAATTTCCGAAACAAACGGGGAGACACTGAGATTCAAAACCACAGCCTCCAGAAAGGGACTGAGTAAGGCTGCTTTTCCACCAGAGATGTGCGAGGATGCGTTGCGAGGGATGAGTTTTTCAAGAACCAATAGAATCGCTTCATTTACTTTGCCTCGCTCAGCACAGCTCTGGCAAAGCGATTCTATTGGTTCTTGAAAAACACATCCCTCGCAACGCATCCTCGCACATCTCTGGTGGAAAAGCAGCCTTAGACCACACACTAAACACCAACTAAACAAAATAGACATTCGTGAGTTAAGAAAGACGATTCGAGATGAATTTTGGTTAACGAACCTAATTTAAGTGTTGTTGTTGCTGCTCATCAGTTACCCAACGCGGATTGGTGGAATTCATAAAACATTAGCAAAGCTGTTGGTCGCGAGATGGATTCTAATTTATATTCCACGGGACTGCGGCAGACTCCGGCGGAAAATACGGACCGACACAAATGAAAATAAATGAACTTCTACCGCACTGCTTCTTATTTTGCAGCGGGTTTTAACTTAGACGAAATTGGGAAAATAAAGTATAACTTCACCGAGCAGAAGAGCGTTAGATACCCTTTAAATTATGTTTTTATTTATTTACCATAATCATTAGTTAGACAGGAAAAAGTTAATTTAAAAAAGGCAATCTACATAGTAATCTATTATTCCGCCAGTCCACACGCCAAACAATAGTTACCATATTGGCAGACTATGTATCATGGACTTTGGACAGACCTGTGATTGATGGATGACTTAAAAGCAAAACAAACTCGCCTGTCCATCGGAAAAGTAAAAATCCTCCACCAGTCGAAGCTACAAACTAAATGATGAATGAGTCTCCGCGGTTTCTCCTGAAGTCAGAAATTTCGGCTGACGTGGATGAAACAATTCGTCCGTCCGTCCGTCATCATCATCAATGATAAATGATAAAATGATTTTGTGTTATTACTTTTATGAACGAAATAGTAGACAGCATGTTATATAGTGCTTTAAATGCATGTTATATAGTGCTTTAAATACCTATGAAATTGTGCACTCATCAGTCGTCCGTCCATTACTTATTCAGGTCAAACTAGTCTTACAATGTAACTAATAATTACGTATAACAATATAAATAATACAAATATTAAACTTATATATTTTTTATTTGAAGTAATAATATATACTTTAATCTATTCTCTGAACAGCAATCAACTGGAAAAACTATGAAACAGAGTAAAATATAATTGTTGATAAAACTCTTGTGTTTTACCCTGCAGACTTCATTCTCCAATTTTTTATAGTCTCAGCGTATCAGACTGATTTATTTGTAAAAATATCACGAAGAAAAGGTACAAAATACAGAATTCCTGGGGACAAACTACATACTTACTAACTTTGTTGTTTAGGGTTCACAAAACAAAAAAAAATGTTGTTTAGGAAATATATTAACTGAATAATGGAGAACAAGGAATTGTTAACAAAGTATGAAGTCTTGAGTGGGCAGTATTATTTTTCATATAGATATTTAAAGCAGTTCACATAAATTAAAAAACAAAATATTCAGAAATCACAATTTCTTTATTCCAGCTACGACACTCGTAACACTTTGCTTCGCTATCTTAGCTACGATTAACTACGCGACACGTACGTTATTGAAAAAATGTAGATTGTTTTAGTAAACTTAAATCAGCTCTGACCTGACCTGACCTGACCTTTTGCTCCTTTTTTTCGTTTGTCTTATAATTAGCGTAAATTAAAAATAAAGGCAACTCAATATTTCATGAACAATAAACTGATAAATAAATTATGTATAACACAAAAGTAAAGATTTCGGAGGATATTATTTGAATGGAAACATATCGGAAGCACACGAGATTATCTTAAGGTCAAGCTGCTACTTCAGTAAACGTTACTTCAACTAGCGTTACTTCAGTAAAAATATCATAACTTCTTAATAACAGTACACTTAATAATATCAAAATCCTGAACGGTCACCTTTGGTGCTTTTGCTATCTCTTAACTACAATGAATCTCTAACTGTAATAGAATTTCAAAACTTATTCAATAAATAAAAAATATATTATAGGGTTCATTCATTCATTCAATGATTCTAAATCATATTTTCACTGAAATTGTTTTGTTTTTATCAACACGCTACGCTACTGAGCAATGAGTCGATGTTCTTGATTTAAGAAATTACAAAAGAAGAAGATTCGTTTTTCATTTTCCGCCTGTACGGGATTTATAATATGTTATAATCTTGTACCTACTTTACTTATTTACGCGCCATATTGAAAATATAAGCCGCTTGTGGTCCACATAATTTTACTTATTTTATACTTCTTTTTAGGTAAGTACATAGTATAGTTTAGATATAAATATCAACTTAAAAATAGTTTTGATTAAAATTATGTTTAATTGAAAGCGGTAAATGAATTTTACTGTCTGCGATAGGAAAAATATCACGAAGCATATTTTGAATGGTCCAATTTGTGTTTTGATCTCAGGTTATGGCGGAGTTGGGCAAAGGCAGGACGGCATCAGAATTCTAAGCAGGAGACTCGGGTGGCACCGGGCTAATACGCCAATCGAGTGATAGATAACTAACTTTTCAAATTCCTATGTTCCTTATCGCGTCTCGTAATACAGTTACAGTTTTGTGTCTTTAGGAAAAGACATCTGAGACTTTTTAATAGACAAGTTAATGCTTGCTAAATTGTTAATGCTTGACAAAAAATACTTATACGTCATAAAATGTAATACTAGCAATAAGTACCATCATGCGCGATTATGCTCTCCACTCTAATACGTCCACTATAATAATAACCTCGAGTGTTATCCTGAGAGATTAACAGTGCATGATGGCTTCTAGACAAAAGTTAGGCAAAGTGCATAGTAAATAGCATAACCCAGGGTTTGCGAGGCTGGTTGTCGACCTTATTACAACCAATACGATAACAAAGTAGACCCTAGTAAATTGCATTTGCTTTTGACTAATTGGTTACCCTTTTCCAGCAGCTTTCATTCGGCTGATGAAAATGAAAAGGTAAGACGTGCGATGAGTATAAAGTCTCTACCTATCAAGTATTTATATTTAATAAATAAAAAAATAAATGTTTGTTGAAATAAATATGCCTGCCTGTCACGAAAAACTGTTTTTTTTTTTGTTATTGATAAAGTAATGTTCTCGTTTTAGGATTCCGGAGTCAAAAAGGAACCCTAATATTTGAGTTAGAATTATATTGAATTACAAAATAATAAAGATACTCAGCATTTAACAGGCTGCGCAATATAGAATTAATAACATATGATTTGCTGCGACACACTCGTGTAACTCTAGTGCTAGGGTTCCTCGGGAAAGCGTTACACTTCAGGTTTCTATACTTGAACGGCTCAATTGCAGAAGCCTTTAAGCTTAGTGAGAGATTTTTTTATAAATATCTAAGTAGCTTTTCATCCGTGGTTAATGCCCACTTCTCTTCTTTCGTAAAACTAAAAATACTTAAGTTGAAAACGAATCTATGTTACTTTGTCGATCCATATAAACTACTGTCACTGTCACTTTAATCATTTATTGTACACAATAAACAAGACAATTACAATAACACAAAAGAAAAACGACACAACAGGCCTGCTTATTTCTTAAGAAATATCTTCCAGCAGAGAAGAGAAAAGCAAGATAACAATAGACAATAGAATTATGCGATTTTTATTGCAAATATCAATTTTTAGACTTACAGACTTTTTAACCACGCACTCGATCTTGCGTAAATATCTCGGAGCTAAAGTACCAGTACGTCTCACACGCAATATCAGTACAACGTTGTTAAAAGGGAAAATTCCAAGCGTCATGTAAATACGTCTCGCTGCGCGTCTAAATAAGAGTTTAAAACGGACGTGGGATGTGATGAAAACTCAAAGGTGACGTGACATTAGCTTATATTAAAAACAATAAAAATATGACCTATGATCTTTCGATTTGGAAAATACTTATAAAACACTAAACGCAGCGGAGACGGTGAGACATGTTGCTCTCTACAGACTCACTCTAATGAATAATAAATAAGAACCAAGGTAATTATTTATTTACATCACTATTTAATCTATTTCGTAAAGTATTTAGTACTATTTCAATACAAGCCAGTGAACTAAATAACAAAAAAATACTGAACCTGTTTATCTAATATATTAATATCCAAAATACGAGAAAAATCCTTTCTATTTGCGCCACGTAAAAATAGGGTAAGAAATGTTTATCATTCCATTACGTTTACTTTGTACGTAAATAGAAATTCGTTTTTTCCCGTTCTGAGAAAATGGTCGTTTTCGACGGAATACAAATAACTGTGAACGAATTCACGCGTTTTATTGTGCACACATTCACATTAGAATGTGAGCTCCCAGATGTGCGGTAATAAATGTGTGCAATTATGAGCGAACTTAGTGCTTACTTACTTATCTATAGGTAAAATTACCTACCTAAAATTATATTATATTGTTTCTTAGTTTTTTCCTACATTCTGTATAATAAAATAAGCTTTGTCTGTTTGTTTTCAAGTCTACTTTGGATGTACGGATATCAGTTTATTGAATTTATTATACTTATAGCGACCACGCAGCTACACGGGCCCACCCACGGCCCAACGCAATCATTATAATTTAATATTATTACGTAAGTTACTGTAAGTAGGTACTCGTACTATTTTGCGTTTGATAAGAAGATAAAAATTTCCATCTGGGCATCCGAGTGAATCAATTTGCGTGGCTAAAAATAGAAAAGACGTCGCAATTGGTAACTTGTAATAACTTTCTTGCTCGAAGGATCAACTTTATTACTTCCATTGATACAAATTGCAATTATAGAAAGTCATTTGATATCAAAGATTATGTTTTCTTTTAGAAAATTAATTTCGTGTTTGGGTTTTTAGTGACAGATACTCATTTATTGTGAGGATTGTGACTAGCAACAGGTTTGTACGTTCATTATAACACTGGTATTTTAGAATAACTGCGGTTGCTTTGGTCGTCGATTGGCGTTATCTAAATAGAGCACTCCAAAGAGCCGCTAGGCTACAAACTCCATATAAAGCTGATAGTATGCAACGCATATATTTCGCCAAGGATATAGAAAACACGTACAAAAAATAACTTTACAATCTAAAGGTATATAAATAAAAATGAATCACCGAAATGTTTGTTCGCGCATAACTTCCAAATGACTTCACCAAATTGGATAAATCTTTCTTTTATGTGTTCGTTATTGTCAGGAGAAGGTTTGTATGAAAAAAAATATTAATTAGGTGGAGGATAGATGTAGGGTAAATGTAGGGTAGGTCTAGGGTAGGTCTAGGGTAGGTCTAGGGTAGGTCTAGGGTAGGTCTAGGGTAGGTCTAGGGTAGGTGTAGGATAGGTGTAGGGTAGGTGTAGGGTAGGTGTTGGGTAGGTGTAGGGTAGGTGCAGGGTAGGTGTAGGGTAGGCGTAGGGTAGGTGTAGGGTAGATGTTGGGTAGGTGTAGGGTAGATGTTGGGTAGGTGTAGGGTAGATGTTAGGTAGGTGCACAGTAGGGTAGAGGTAGGAAAAATGGCAGCACAATATTTTTCATTTGATTTGAGTAGGTAGTATGTAAGTTAAAGAGTCCATAATGTAAAGAATATAATTTTTGTTATTGACGTTGATTTACCCGCGCGAAGTCGGGGCGGGCCTCTAGTATTTTAATAAAGAACTCTGAAGAGTAATTTTAAAACAATCGCAGTGTATTTGGTGGATCCTTGTTGGTGTCAATAATGAATATACATTGTATTAAACGAATTAGTTTCTTTTACCGAAGAATCATTTGCTTATACACGGTGTTACAAAAGGACGACTAAATTTTGTATGGAGACCATCTACATTTTGTATGGGAATGCAATTTTTTTAAATCGTTTTTCGACCTATGTTCTTTGGGGAAAGTTGTTCAGTTTTACGAGCAGATTCACACCCTTTCGGCTTTATTCGTAGTTTTGTAACACCTGGTATAGTAAGTGAAACTTGCCTCTATCTCGGATTTTTCCTTTCCAAAAAGAATCTGGCAAGTGTCCGTCATCAAAGATTTAAAGCTTAACATAAAGGTCCATTTTAATAGGCCATCAACATTAAAGCTGTCATCAGTGCGGCCACGGGGCGCGCCTTGAATCTTAATTTGAATTTAAATTGGGCGTACAACCTCTTCGAGAGCTTAGTTTATATCCAGTTCCATACTACACATTAAATTAATAACAAACGTAGGTAAGACATACATTTGCAAATTATCAAATGCAGTTCTGCACATTTATACTATTCACACTAACATACTGCTCCTGGAAACAGCAAATTCAATTAGTTTGCAATAAGCAAAAAACCAGACACAAGGCAAATATCACACGAATGTTTGCCGTGGGCGAGATTCGAACCCGCAACCCTGTGCGTCGGAGGCAGATACACTACCACCTGGGCTACGGAGCCGTCAATTCAGCTAAGGGTCCAGCAAAAATATACCTTTCGTTATCTTTGAATGTATATTCTTTGACTTGTTGTTTTATGCTTTGCCATTGTTGTTTTATGTTTTGTTATTATAGTTTATTGACATATTTATTGAAATTTTTTCTGATTGGACTGCAGGTGTATAGTTGACATTTTTATCTATTTTTATTTTTGTAATTTTTCATGTTTTTCTTTTTTATAGTTTTGACAATAATTTACTGCTCATGATTGAAATATTTTTACTTGATCAAATTATTAATATTTTTGTCATTTTAGTAAAGTTTATTGGTTAAAATCCATGGTGGCAGTTAGTACTATTGTAGGTTGTAGTAAATGCATGTATTAATATAATGTTTTCCAATACAATGTATTTTGTTAAGGAATAAATGATTATGATTATTATTATTATTATTATTATCATTTAAAGCCTAGTACAGATCGCGCCAAACTTCTAGACCGCTCTGAACACGGCACCATTCGATTTGCTACTGCAAAATATAGGTAAAAGCGAAAATGGAGATAGTTTTTACCCTGGATTAATACATAAAATACTTTTTACGGGAAAATTTCATATTCCCACAGGGAAATCTTACAGAACGCGAGCGTAGCCGCAGGCGGATAGCTAGTTATAATATAAGTTTTATCTGACATAAAATATGTATGGCCGATATAAGCTCATCTACGTCTCCACATGTCACACATGGATACATCACAAACACACCATTTATAGCCAGTCAGTGTTACTCGGGCCGAGATAATGTAAGGATTCTAACGATACCCCACACATCCAAATCTATCCACTCCACGCATTTAGAAGTTATGGTGGAACAAAGAAAGGCACATACATATATATGCATGAACCCTGAACACATTACGCTCCTTTTTTGGGCAGTCGTGTAACAACAGGTCACGTGCGATCTAGTCTCACTAGGAAAGGGTTCCGTAAGAACTTAAAACATCGGTTTTCCTGTGAGGCTCTATGTTATCTATTTATTTTATTTTTATAACGTAGCCTTTCGCGGAATTCAAGGTTATATATATTACTTAGATATCTTAGATTTTTATAAAACACAATAAGCAAAATATAAATTGCTTTTTTGATATTGAAGTTTCTTCGTACCTAGAATAAAAAAAACACCTAAAAATGTGTTTCTGCGAACTCCTCTTTTCTATCCTAAAAGTTGGTCTTCGCTTAAACTTTAGTTTGCCCCTTCTGTTACGGTTTCATTATGAATTCTTTCGAACTAAAATGTAGTATGTATTGGAAAAATTATTTGTAGATAGTAAAGAATTATAGGGAAATGGATGATGATAAAAATGAAAGTTAAATACTAGTAACGTAAGTATATAAGAAATATACTTTGTAAAATCAATAAAAGATTAATAAAAATTCGCTGAAACGCAAACTCGTAGAATATAGTAAATTATATCGAAAATAAAATCGTAGAATACAGGAAATAAAAAACCCTGATAACAGAATTTTGTACGGAATTTTTGTCTCCTATTTTTGATATCTGAGAAAAATATTTGTACCGACCGCATAGTTACATCAATCAGTTTCCACGCAATCTTTTGTAGATATGTATGTACCCACTTCCCCGTTTAATTTCCGTTCGTAAAATTGTATCGAAACGTTTTTCTTGTGCCCTCTTTAGCTGGTGGTTATTGACAGAACTTCTACAAATCTGCAGCTATGCTATGCATCCGTATATTAGCTATGATTATACAGTCGGTAAAAAATTGGTTTTCTACTACCTACTCATTTGCAAATAACAGAAACACAAAGATTTATTTATGTTTGAATAGGTATGGATCTATCAGATACCGATACCGAGTGTAAGTTTTGCGGTGTATTCCGAATCAGATTTCACTGCTTAAATCACTGACAGCGATTACTCGCGTACCGATTCAGAAATCGCAATAAATACGGCACATGAGCGAAATCAAAACGGAACGGCGGCGTTTGAGCGCGCTGAAACTGCTTGTAACTCAGTCTTGCCAGATGTTGATTCATCATCATCATCATCATCATCATCCTCAAGGGCCCCTTACAGTCCACTTATCGTACCAAAATTGTAACTTTACATAAATATGTGGGGACATCTTCACACACGGCCATCTGATCCCAAACTAAGCAGAGCTTGTACTATGGGTACCAGACAGCTGATATACATTACACAAATAGACATGATTTCACTTATGTTGTAACTCTGAAGCTTGTGCTAGTTAGAAACTGTGTTACAAACTTCAGCGTCTTCCCATTTAATGACACTAGTTACAATACAAAGTTAATAATATTACTCACTTAGCTACTTTAAAGGTACCTACCTACCTATCTAACCTACCTATGTTTAGAAAATGTGGAGGTGTGTTTGTATGCACATTTTGTTGCCGTGTTTGTGTATGCTTTATGTAGGTTTATTATTGTAGAGTAAATAGGCCCATGAAATTAAAAAAATACAAAAAAGAATGTTTGGTATTTATATTTTATAAGATTGCCTATGATATTATTTTATGTATGTACGTACATGTATAGTACCTGAGTCAAAACTATCATAATATATTCTTAACCTACTCGATACTTTTACTATCGAACATCTGGCTACCCTAACCTACAAAACTGATTGATTTAAGATATTTCAGTAATTTATCGTTTGTATCGTCAGTAATTGACAGTTTGTTTTCAAAGGAACTGTTATAATATGGCAGTAAAAATATTTAACAAAATTCCTGACCATATAAACTTACCAATAAAGAAATTCAAGATGGCCTTCTACAATTATTTATCCGACAAATGTTTTTATAGCGTTAAGGAGTATTTAGAATATAAGTAACTTGATGTAGTATTAGCCTGACTTTCTTTTTACAAATTTATATTGATATGACATGCATGTACGGAACCATTAAATTGACATTTTAATTAAATATTATTTTAATGTTTGTAATTTATAAATTAATTCTAAAGATTTGCATACCAAGTGCTCTATTGGTTAAGTGTGTGAAACTATTATATGATTGTTATACCTGTGAAAACCACATTTACAGCAAATAATAAATATTCATTTTCATTTTTCATTTTCATCGCCATTCCATAATTGAATAACGTGTATTTAATTTTGTTCAACCAAATAAATATAAGACACGTTAATTTTACATATAAACATTTAACATTTAACTTTTTAAAATAAATAAACAATATGTCACAGTCGAATTTGACATTACGCTTACGAGAATTTCGCTCTGGAGCATGGGCGCCGTTAGCGGAAGATGGCGGCGGTCATGACGCAATCCGTGACGTCACAATGGCTGCCGTAATCCTACTGACAGTGATTCGGTACGCGGTTTTGGGCACTCAAAGTGATTTAACCGCGTGTCGGAAAGCGGCCTCAAAAACTAAATAAAAATGCTCAACCACTTTCTTGACCAAACTAAACAAAACTTCGTAGTTTGTATACTTTCTGGTTTGTATTATTATAATATAACATTAGAATACATGGGTAAGCTGAGTTCGTCACGCTTCGCTGAAGCTTTAGTCGTGTAGGCGTGCTAAGTAAGAAATGAAGGAAACATAATCTCCATTTTATAAATAGACACTTCTTTACCGCAATCAAAATGTTGAAGGTAAGTAAGTTTTGCGAACACGTTTACTAGACGTGTCACCTCTGAGCTCATAAAAGCTTGGTTCTAAGTAAATAATTTATTTTTGTCCATCACGGTTATGAACCTGTCGGAGATAACACGATATAAATTTTAACAGAATCAAAATAATTCTCTCTCTCACATACTTTTCAATGGTTTTGGCGTCCTTACACTCTAGCGAGCGTATCTTACATGCTTATTAAATGTGTAGGTAAAAGGTAATATTTTTTTACAAAAACATTAAATTATTAGATTCGTGTTATATCTACACGTGTAAATATTGCACAAATATTATTCCATACAACTAATCTTATTCAACAAGGAATATGGCTGAAAACAATACATCCACGATGAGATGCTCTCTAAACGTTGTAGAATAAAAGTTGTTCAGCTACCAGCAAACATGTAGAAATAAAAAATGTAAGGGGGGATCACGCAACATGAAAACGTGAGCGCAGCGAGAAATTTTTCGTTAGCAATAACGCAAAGACAATAGTACATTTTGATGCTAGTGCGGAAAATATGTCATTACTTCACGGGTCCCGAGAGATCTTCGAAAATGACATTTCCGCACGAAAATGAAATTTATGCCAAAGGGCGTCAGTGAACATTCCCTAGCCGAATCTTAATTTCGCATTTGTTAGGCTGTGAAAAAACTATATACCTATTTCGATAGAGAAAAAAAAGTTTTAAAAACGATAGTTTGTATTTTTTTCTAACATCGTCAGTTTTTGAAATATTTATATACCGACCGGCGGCGTTTCGGTTTTTGATGGAAATCAACTACTCGTATACTTCATCAAACTAAATAAGATTCAATCTGCAATACCATTAATTCGGGTAAAAGTAATATTTTCACTAGGTCTCTCAAATCCGTGAATCATTTAAACTGATGAATATACATTAATAAAACTGAAAAATTAAATAATAATAAATTTATTTTCATAATTTTTATTGTGCCAAGAAGTGGAAGAACAACATTGTCGAATTCATTGGTTATTCTGAAAGAATCGTTGTCCTGAAGTTCCGAGTGGCCGACAAGAAAACTCTTTCACTGATTCAAGTATGTGCACCTACATCTTCGCATTCTAATAAAGACGTGGCAGAGTTTTACGATCTGTTAAAAATCGGGGAACTTGGAACATGGTCCTCGGAGATTTCATCGCAAAAGTGGGCATTCGACGTGAATTGAAAGAAAGAAAGAAACATTGTATGATGAACAAATTCTAGGGCCTAATGGACTCGGAGTTCGTAATGAAAAAGGCTTTCGTCTAGGTCAAATTGCGTTCGGACAAAATATGAGCATATCCAATCCAACACATGTTTTGCCAAGAAACCACAACGCCGCTGGACATGGATCTCACCCGACGGTCGCACAAAAAACGAGATTAACTACTTCTTTTCGTTTGACAAAAACCTCGTTAGGAACATTGGAATTATTAATAAAATAAAATTTAGCTCTGAATACAGACCTTTGAGAGCAAGAATAAGATGTTCATCTACAAAATCAGGAAACACAAACGATTTGTTTTAACCAACAATCAGGAACAATTTAATATCGAACTTAGAAATTCTTTTGATGGTCTTAACACGGACGGTACTAACTCAGATTCACAGAAATAAAACGCAGTCATAGTAAAAAGCATTGAATTAGCCAGCAAAAATATAAAATCACAGAGGGAAAAGTTGAATAAGCTATCAAAAGACACTAAATATTTAATTAATAGAAGAATCAGTATTGAATTTGGCACTGAACAATATAGACAAGAATATAGATCAATAGACATGCAGGTCATCATCATCATCATTTCAGCCTGTTAAAGTCAAAACAGGCAGGTAAAACGAAATAATTCGCAAGGACTTATAAGGCAACTAAAAACACACCTAGTCGATGTGGCTCTTACTAAAAATAGGTCGTTAAGAATCGCGAAGGAGTTTGAGAAGTTTCAAACGGAAAAGCCTGAAGGCGTGTCTTGAAGATAAACATAGAGTTAAGCAGTTTATTTCACTCGTGAGTAGTTATATGCTATACCTATAATTCGATTGGTACTTTTTTAACCCCCGATGAAATAGAGGGGTGTTTACAGTTTGACACCTATGTTTAGGGCTTTTGTACAAGACTGGTATAAAAACAACAGGTTAAACATTGTTTTGTTTTATGGGTACACAGTTAAATAGTCTGTTCATTATATACAGTAAAAGATTGTTACGAGCGTGGCATAACCTTTAAGGATTTAAAACGTGGTATAGTAGATGTAACAATTCACATTTGCGTTAGGTACAAACATGGTACAAATCACAATATAATGGACGAATAAGTTTCCAATAATAAGTATTTCCAGCGTTGTAGTGATGGCGGCCCAGTGGCGCGAGTGCGTACCGATACCGATCCTACAATGTTCAATATCCGTGTCAATATTCACTCGAGCGACGCATCGACACGCCATGTATTATGTTTGCGACTTGTTATTGCTATTAGTTATAGTAAGAGGTCACTGAATATATAAGTAGTAGTAGTACATACCAACAATATTACTAACAAGATAAGACTGTTCACAGAGCTGAATCCCAGAAATGTTGTTTCGACAAATTGGAAATTGTTTTAATGTTGAGTGTAGCTTATAGGACTAACCGGACAGTATTATTATGGCCCGCCAGCATCAAATCTTTGCTATTATTACTTTGTCAGGTCCATATTGATTGATTGAAAATGGTCCTTTTTTTGAATGGATATTTAGCTTTTTTTACCAAAGTGATAATATGGCGGGCAAATTGTCGAAGAGCGTCGGTGGTGTGGTATTTGTATGTTTATTCGACGTTCAAACGGCCAAGCAAATAAAACATTGTGAGCAAACTTGCATACTCCTGCACAGAAATTCAAAGATTGTGTGTTAAGTTGACCATGCCACACTGGCCTGAGGCCTGATCGCCCTAATTCAGGACAGATGGGAACGTATATGAACTGTAAATGGTATGTTGTAGTGTTGGTACGTTACTTAAACAAAACACGTACCTATTCAAAATGAGCGCACTTGGTAATATTTCGGGCTATTTGTGTGCTTCGGAGCGAGGTTTATCAGTGCAGCCCTACCCGAAATAACAAAACGGCCAGCAGAGCGTAAGCCCCCGAAATCCGAGCTTGTCTGCGCTCACAAAGGACTAAAAGCTGCTGCAAAAAAGGCAATAAAACGAATTATTCCTCGCAATCGTTTTGCGAGCGGCCAGTATATTATGATACCGATTTCTAAGAAAGGCAATATGACTGGATCAGTTTAAAAGTGTACAAATAAATTTAATTTTTCTTATTGAGAAACGATATTAGAACGCAAAAAATTAAGTAAGTACTCTAAGTTTAGAAAAATGAATTCGGGCGAATTTCCTCTAACTTAAATAAAGGGTCTAAAAATATTTTTTGCTAAAATGTCGAAATCTGGAATACATGTTCTATTTGTTAAATTAGTAAAAAATACGCTCTTCTGAGAAGTGGGGTTGATTTTGGTGATGAGAAACCAAGAGTAAAAGCGAATAAATCCCCAGTGCACTCGGGTGGAAAAGTGCCTTGGTTTCCATTTTCGCACGTTCAAAGCGCCTCAGTGTCTTGCTATTCATAAGCATACTAGCTATCTGCCAGTGGCTTCGATCGCATAAATTCAGAATAATACAACGTGATAGCAAAATAACGCAAAACCTCTTGGCTGGTCAGCCCATGAAACTGAACAACTTTTGATCAACAATTTTTAAAATTAACAAAAAGGTTTTTTGCTCTTTCATACAAATTGACTCGACCAGTTAATTAGTTTGTATAAGTTTTTTTTTCAGAGAACACGTTGTATACGAATGTAACAAATGTCCTTTTCTGAACAACCGACTCTGTTTGTATGTCCAGTGGTCTGGCGGTCAGAACACTCGGATTTCGATCCGAACGTTCTGGGTTCGAATCCAGTGGTAAAGTGTCAAACAAAAGTTTAGGATTAGGACATTTCAAACTGAATCACCTCATTTTCCTAAAAAAAATACTTATGTCATGCAGTAAAGCACTAAATATCACCATAAACAGCGTTGTAGTTAGATATTCGCATTATTTATTAGTCTCCATATAAACCAAACATAAAAATAAAAACTTACCTGTTGAACGCCTATTGAGAATCAAGGAAGATACTTTATCTACCTTACAATCTGAAGGTATCGAAAACTAATTAAAAGTAAAGAACCCTCTCCAACCTGGTTTTAGCTGCCACATTACTCCGTTGAGATTATTATTGTTAACAGCAGAGTATCTCTTATCAAATTATTTTTACGAACGAGAAAGTAAAAATCATAGGAAAAAATGGCTTATAACGACGCACTAATTATTGCTTGTGCTTTGCAATATTGCTTTTATTGCAAAATGGGATTAAATACAACGAATACAGGTAAAGTTATTAAAATGGAATTAAGAGTATTTATTTTAGCATTTTATCGTGATACGAGTATTATGCTGGCTCTATAATCTTGGTTTAGACAAATGCGAGCACTTACCTTGATTTGTTCCTGACCTCGACATTTTAATGGTTCTCATTGTCTCCATTGAAAAGTATGCTTCATTAATAAAGGTATTAATTCTCACACATTAAAATATATTATGTACCTTACATACCATAAAATATAAGTTACCATAAGGGCGTCAACTCTAAAGCTGTGACTTTAACACGATCAACAAAATATACCATCGCATGTTACGTGCGGTATCTTTTTAGTTCAACTTAAGCCTTATCTTTGGTCTAACTAGCAGAGAGGTGGGTAGAACGTGATGTTTGTTAGGTATACCTACCCCTCTAAATGGCGGCTTACCGGATCCCGCGCGAGGCGCTCTGCACTCACCAAGCTCTAAGCCACCCAGTGTTGAACATGGCTTACAGAACACTTTGCTTTATCTAATAGCAAACATACTGACTCTTGGAACATAAAATTCTATATTGCACTAATGCCATCTTTTTGTACTTTTAGTTGCTTTATAACTACGTCAATGTTTTATTTTATTCCTGATGGTAACAAAGATTTTTGTAAGCTATGTAAAAACTGAGAGCCAAACACGCTATATTCCCCATTCGTAAAAAGATGTCTTTTTTTGTACCAATATTTCATATTCGCGAGACCTACAGGCAAAAGTCGAGTCGCGTTCGTCTCTCGTGGCATGGGCGAATTAATTCCACTTCGTAACAAATCAAATACGCATAACGCAGAAGCGGCTTCTAAATAAATATTGGATTTCGCATTCGTTCATTAACCTCGTTACACTTTTTACAGGATTTCGCATTTTGAGATTGTTATTTTTTTCAAGGAGGTTTGGATGCTTTTTGTTTCTGACTCGCGATATTATAAACTTACGGAAAATTGTGAATTGAAACCAATAATAATAACAATTTAGCGTATTATTTTTCGTTAATTACACTGACATCGATAGTTTAAAAACGAACGTTAAATAATACGTTAAATTGTAAATGTTTGGTTTCGGTTCACAATTTTCCGTAAGTTTATAATATCGCGAGTCAGATTATAAACTAACGGTGTTCACATCTTACGGTTACATATTATTGAACGAGCGAGCGAAGCGTCTCTGCTTCAGCTTGGCCAAAATTGCTTTTGTCTGTCTGTCTGTTTGTTCCACTCTACAGGTCGCGTTTCTCAACTGATTTTTGTGAAATTTCAGCAGGTTCGATAAATTAATCAATTTTTTTTTGTCGAGTCTGTTTTTGTAAATATTAAAAAATTACGGAGTTATGGGGGTTGCCAGCTTACAACGTCCACCGATGAAGCTGTTTTCCTCTAAAGTTACATTTTTCAACCAATAAAAAAAAAATGGAATAAAAAAAATACGAAGTTATGAGGATTGGAACGTAAAAAAATCACAAATCAGCCATTTAAAAAAAAGTACTCGCGAGGTCTACAGCTCACAGAGCCACTAGTTTTTTTTAATTATTTCATTGACAGAGCGAGCGAAACGTCTCTGTTTCAGCTTGGCCAAAATTGCTTTTGTATGTCTATCTGTCTGTCCATCTGTCTGTGTGTTCCACTCCACAGGTTTGTGAGCAGGTTCAATAAATTAATTATTATTTTTTGTCTTGGACTTTTATTATGTACGAGTCCAGCAAGAGTTATTACGGCCGAGGCTTGTATAGTGCTTTTCTCTGAAATATGCGAGAAAATTATAAAATACTAAAAATATTGTGGTAGGTACCTTGGATTTAGATGTCTTCTTGTATCGTACTAAACTTATAAGTTCTAATCGTTATCACTTTAACCTTTACTTTAACTTCTTGAACCATTAATTGTTATAATATTTCCCATTTTCATGATAAATAAGTAAGAAAATAGTACGATAAAAATAAAAGAGACGAAAATTACAAACCGCCATATTGCTGCTTTTCTTTTTTTTTGTTCTATGCCAGTGTCATACAGAGCATACAGCCAACTCCAATCCCTACGATTCGTGAACGATTCATATAAAATTTGAATTTAGAACATAAGAGTATGCTGTAAAAAGACTCATAATATGAAATTTTTAGACGAAAGTTACTAGGCTGGCCTAGGCCATTTGAGGGCACATTGCTGGCCGCTGTTTTGTGTGGAGAATTGTTTCGTCCAAAAATGAACATTTTCGAGCGTGTCGGAGAAAAAGATACTTTTCCATTTCTACAACAGCCCAACATGGGGTTGTTAATAGTATACAATATGTGGTCACAGTTTTATTTCACTTACATCAGTTCAGGAGTTGCAGGAGATGGTAACGGTTTTGAATGGAGCTTGAGAGAAAGGAAATGAAAGTAGCAAGTGAATGACTTTTTATATCTGGGATCGATGTTTTTTTTTTCCTTTTCTTTGGCATGGTGCGGTTTGCACATCGCCACAGACATAAAAACGAGAAAATGATTATAAAAAAAAGATTAAATTATAATAAGGATCGGAATTTGGATTAGAAAGATTCAGAAAGGATTACAGGAAATATATAGTAGGTAACAAAGGTAAGTAAGAGGAAGAAAACTACTAGGGATGGAAAATGTGAAAGAGATATTGAAAGGAGATTGAATGCTGGTGAACGGGGCATTGTACACCTCCGGTGTTTCATGGAGGAGTTCCGACATTGATGTATGGGAGTGAAAGTTAGGTGTGGCAGAAGAAATATGAAAGTAAAATTTGTGCAGTAGAAATTAGAGCATTGAGAAGTATGATTGGCGTATAATTAAATGATAAGATATATGAATGAAGATGTAGTGACTAGAATTGGGAAAAGGATGCTAAGGTGGTTTATTTACGTGGAGAGAATGGATGAAGAGAGAATGGCTAAACAAATGTACAAGACAAGAGCGAATAGATATGTTGGAATGGGAAGGCCAAGGCCACGATCAATGATCAGTTCGGGGATATTCCGAAAAAAGCCATGTCAGGAGTCCTACCCTAAACCGACGAGCTTGCATGAAGAGATTGATGAATGTAGATCGTAGCAAGTGGTCTCTGCCTAACTTTTCGGGATAAAGGCGTGCCTTTATGAACATATTATGTATTTCTTATATTTGCTTTGTTCTTAAATGTTGTTTATCTACATAAATATGCATTTATAGCAAAGCAAATAAAATATTTTCATTATGTACATATTATATGCAATATTATTCTAACTTACAATATCATAACTGAAGTTTTGTAGAAATTTTGTACTTCTAAATCTGCAGATTCCTTTATTTTAACATGAAGATCCCCTAACATGAAGATAGGTTTCCACCGTGAACGGTCCTGCACTACTTGCATCCACCGGCGCCCAGCAACTTTCACCAAGTCATCTGTCCACCTTGTGGGAGGCCGTCCAACACTACGCCTTCCGGCCCATACCTATTCGGACTATGTTCAGCAGTGGACGTCTTCCGGCTGAGTTGATGATGATGATGAACATCAAGATATTTTAGAAATACTGTTTTTTTCTCCGCTTGATCACATTTAATTGCTTAATGTAATTTACATGGTATTCCTGGTAATTTACATGATAGCCCAAATTTCAAACCGAAGCTGAGCTTTTTACAAGCTTTTTATTAGCTTGCACTGTATGTTTGGGTGTGTGGGTTTGTGGGTATGTTCGGGCGAAATCTTGCAACTCAAATTTAAAGCACTTGCTGCCATTGGAATTTCCGGAAATTTGGTACACTTATGTAACCGCGATGACAATGCAATATTATGGTACCATGGAGCTGGTCTGATGATGGAGACGGAAGGTGGCCATAGGAACTCCTTTAATACACAACACAACCTAGTCGTGTTTGGGCTCGTTGGATTTGTATTAACAAGATTTTTAGTCATAAGTGATGTCCAAGGTCTCATGATGGAGCTGGAAGGTGGCCATAGGAACTCCTCTAATACACAACACAACCTAGTCGTGTTTGGGCTCGTTGGATTTGTCTTAACAAGATCTTTAGTTATACGTATGTCCAGGGTCTCATGATGGAGCCGGAAGGTGGCCATAGGAACTCCTCTAATACACAACACAACCTAGTCGTGTTTGAGCTGGTTGGATTTGTCTTAACAAGATCTTTAGTCATACGTGATGTCCAGGGTCTCATGATGGAGCCGGAAGGTGGCCATAGGAACTCCTTAAATACGCACCACAACCTAGTCGTGTTTGGGCTCGTTGGATTTGTCTTAACAATATCTTCAATCATACGTGATGTCCAGGGTCTCATGATGGAGCCGGAAGGTGTCCATAGGAACTCCTTAAATACATACCACAGCCTAGTCGTGTTTGGGCGCGTTGGATTTGTCTTAACAAGGATACTCCACTCCACGGCTTTAAAAGCTTGTTTAAAAAGGATTTTTAATTAAACTTATTGAATATGTTTATTTGTTTTTTTGTACGTTTTTTTTTATATTTTAATCTAAGTAATAGAACATTCTTTTAAATAAATTTCACCACGTAACTTAAAATAATGACCCCAACTGTTTAAAACTTTCTGACATTTCTAACATGTCCAAATCCAAAACAAAGTTTTGAATACAAAATCGATTTTATACTTTTCGCCCTTCATCCATGTTTACAATATTTGAATCCCGAGTGCGCCGTTCGTTTGAGAGGAAGAGCACAATCGATATTTGCAAGAATTGGCTGACCTGTGACGCAGCTAGTTGTGTTAGTAACGTTGGTTCATCTTATATTGGTTAGGTTGATGTTGTGTTGTTCACCGTACTCTATACCTTCATTATTATCCTGTCAGGACCAGGACATGCATCTAAAGCAATCACGGGGCTGTATGCCGGTATATCCACGTTAATTACTGATAGGATTGCTCATGAAATATCTGTAGCTTAACTATATAATTGATAAGACGATAACAATACTTTTGCGAACAAATTAAACTTTGTTTATAAAAATACTTCGAGTATTAGCCTACAAGAAAATGAAATCAAATCCTACTTTAGGTCTTTTCTAAACATAAAAATATTTTTTCCCTGAAGGAGCTGAGCTTTATAGAAGTTGTTCCAAATATATTTCACAGAATATAAGCAAAGCCGCTGATTCACCAAAAACTGAAACCGAAAAAACGGTTTGTTTAGTAAACTGAAAAACTGAAATGAATAAAAACGTTTTTTTTTAATACGAGCAATGTGTACTATTATACTATATAGGTTGGTAAGTGTATAGATGTAAACTTATTTGACGAATAAAATTAATGAAATTTGTTTCAGAAGAAGAAAAAGCCATAAGATAACAAGTCTTGCAAAAGTCATAAGAAAAACGTGGCGCAATGTCTACAAAAAGTAGGCACTAGGGAGGTAAGTAGGCAGATAAAGGTACTCGAAATGCTTTTTATTCAAGATGAACTTGGTAACGAGAAGGGTCTGACGTGAAGAAATGTATGCTCACTGTGAGACTACTTCGCATGTTCTTTACCCATTAAGATTATGAATGAGTTCCTAAGGATTTGTTCAATTTGTCTGTTTGCAGCAAAGGGGTGAGATTAAAGCCAACTTTCATTAGAAAATTGCGTAAAAAGCTTTGTCTAGTTGGTTTCAACTTGCTTTAGCGCACGTTCGGGTAAATGAAAACTCAATAATTTAATAAAGCGCGAGAAAATTGCAAGTGCAATCTGCAGTCAAGTTTCAAAATGAAAACTACAGTAGAGTCCTTGTGAAGTACCTGCTACTGTATCTACGGCGCGGCGTACGAGCAGCAGTTGCTACGAGAAGTTATAATTGTTAATTGTTTTTCTGTAATAATAATAATAAAGTCTTTATTTGCCTAAAACACGGTATAATCTTTTACATTATAAAGTGTAATACTGCAATTCCAATAAAGCCGGTTTAATATATCATCATTATTATACGAGTAGTGTAATGTATGCAGGAATCAATGACTGTTTTGTAAGAAGGTGACTTCCCAGGGAGAATGCCAAATTAATAATAATACATTATGTGGGGGTTCACACAAAGTAAGTTCAACAACAACGGTTGTGTATCGTGTTGTACATTTTAATTGTTACGTATAGGTATTTTGAAAAAAGCTAATTAAGACTCTTAATTTAATAAGAAATAAAAAATCGCCAGGCCCGTGTCGGGCCACGCAAAGTGTAGGGTTCCGCAGACTGCAGACAGCAGTTGTCCAATACTACTTAGGTACTTGTTTAAGACAGTTAACATTCATCAAAATATTTTTCTATGATATTTGTAGTACCATATTTCTTACTTGTACAAGTACATTTTATAAGTTGGTCTATTATTCGATAACCTGTAAAGCCTACTCGATGTTGATAGTTTTGCTTTTAAATTCATCATATACACTACTACCGTGAATACTTTCACAGTTCCATATACAACCGTTTCGCTGGTAGGGGGACACTTGACTCTAACAAAAATAAGCACTTTAAAACGAAATATTTCTAAAACTTACGCTAGCATCGAAAAATAGTTTTAGAAAACCCCCATCATTTTTAAAACGGATCCAACGATACCTCACACTATAAGGTAATCGTGAAAAAAAAAATAACCCCTTCTTGACATGTATCAGAAGACCTATAAAAATTATTTTTTTTGGGATTTTATTCTTCAGCTTTGTCGGATTACAGCCTTCTAGTACAAAACTGAAATGTTAAATACTACTGGGCTGTTTGCGTGTTCTCGGAAGGTTTTATTTAGGTACGGTAAAATAACATTTTTAATTTCAATAACATATAGCTGAATTGTATTGGAAGTATAAAATTACCCGCTAAACTATTATCAAAATAAAATACTACTTATGGCCAACATTTGTTTAAATATCCGAGGCATATAAGAAATGTATTAATACCAGCTATTTCAATAACATTTGCACCCAAATCACGCGCCGCTCTTACCTACTTAACAGTTGTTTTGCTTCACGTTCCAGAAATAAATACCGCAGAAAACCTTCACCCCAAAGCGGAAAGGAAACGTACGCACAATTCTCATCCAATACATTGTGCTAAAGCACGGTCGCAGAGCAGAAAGAATTTCGTACGTTGACCTGTTATTACCTGCCTCTGTTACTCCTGCGTAAATATATTGCCGTCCCACTCGGGCATTACATCTGTTGGAGGACAAGGAGGTTTTTAATGTACTATTCTACCAACTTTTCGTCAAAACTGAGAAACAATACAGTAGCAAGCAACCCCAGTGAGTCTGGCAAGATAACGTAATTATTTTTGAAGAATGCTAGAGTGATCCTTTTGTAACCCTTTTTATTTTGTGCTACCCTTTAAAAGACATAAAAGATATTTTGAGTAAAAAAAACTCTTTTAACCTCAGAGTAATAGAAGGCGATCGAAGGCGCGTTTGTAATCTGCTTTTAGGTTTAATCTGGCAATACTGTGAAAATTGCCCTTAGATTAGGTACAATAAGCTACGTAAACTGATAAATTTATTTTAGCCTGGGGCGTGGGCTCACTATTCAGGTTTAGTGTCAGACAATGAGTTGGTGAAGATGACGAGGATATAATGCGGGGAAATAATATAACAACGTGACTGGGATCTGACGTGTCTTTATATAGGTACATACATTACATCTATTGTGACGGTATTACATCGAGCTTATTGTTACATCATCGCGTAGATAATGTACTTTACATAAGTTTCGTTCACAAAGTTGGCATCATGGACTATTTAGTCTGTGGTTGATATTCATTTCTTCTATCATACTTGCAAAATTCATAACCCTTCTTTTGGTTTTGCCACGATCGGGTTATAAAATGGAAGTAACACTGGTAATACTCGGAATAACAGCTAATCTGTTTTTTTGTGCGTGAATGATTATACAATTTCTGTCACAAAAATAATAATAAAATAATAATAATAATAATAAAAACCTTTATTTCGCTCCCACAACAGTATAGTTAGGTAACATTGGAACAGAAACCTTATATAACAATACAAGTTCAAACGGTAGTTACTGATTGTGAGAGTCAGGAACTCAAACTTGGAAACCCCGTGCTATGAGTCCCTGGCTCCCCTCTCTCGGAAAAATCAATTTGTTTGCAGATCGAGCTATTTTGTTGTACTTTATAATTGATTTGCTTGGCGATTAGATATAGGCAGAACGAAAAAGGTAAGTGAAACCAAAGAAAAAAAATAAATAAATATAAAATACACAAATAAATATACTAAAGAAACTGTCGTAACCTGAATATGTCCTAATTAAGGTCATTTCAACAGGTAGGTAAAACAAGTGTGTTTGCATACTGCACTTACCACCGTGGATCAAAAATAAAAACACGGACAAAAACGTTTGATGGAACCGGCGGCGGCGGCGGCGCGGCTTTTAGAATAATTATTGATTATGTAGGTAAGTAACACTATTTTTATGTATTGATTTTAATCCGATTGCGTAAAGCACTTCATTCAATCACAATGCACATATAAGTTAGTTTATCGCATCCTCTGTTTCTGTATACTATACATGTATAAAGAAGGAGGGTTTTTTATTTGTTTTTAATATTTATTAAACTATGTGTTTAATATTTATAGATAAATCACATGCAATGCATTATGGTCGTAATACTATTGACTACGACGAAGACCTCTCGTAGTGCTACGCAGATCGATCATTCATGGTTACTGTACTACGTTTAAAATTATTCGTAGTGAATGTATATTATTATTTTTACAGATTATGACTGTACTCATTATTTTTTATGTTTAAAAAAAATTAAGTATATACCTATAAATATACCTAGTATTTACTTGTATAACCAGAAAAGTACTTACTGAAGCTGCGTCGTGCTACGACCGTTGCTACGACGCGCGATGTGGCTACGACGTAGCCCTCGTAGCGCTACGCTGATCATTCATGATTACTGTACGTTAATTTTTAGTTAATGTATTTTATTTTTACAGATAAAGCCTTTTAATATATTTTTATGTAAAATTATATATATATATATATATATTTTATTTTATTAATATTTATATTTTTAAGTATCCTTATATTTATATGTATTATGTCTCTCAGTGAGCTTTCAGTTTTTTAATTCAATCGGGCATTATTGGTTTAAATTTTATTTGCAATATTTGCCCTAAATACAAACTAAAAACTAGGTAGGTCACTTACAAACAAAACATGTACAAAGTGTTAGCAAAATAACGTAAAACCTCTCGGGTGGTAGGTCAGTCCGTGATACTCAACAACTTTTGTTCCACAACTTTTTAAATTTGCAATTTTTTTTTAACTTTCGTACATTTTGACTCGATCAGCTGAACAGTTTGAATTATTATTTTTTAGTTTTTGTGGAACTTCTGGAACAAAAGTATTTAAATTTAAAAGTTGCATCAAAACACTAAATAATGATTACGCGAAGTTGCGGGCCTGACGCGCAATATGAAGGGCGCGTTATCAGTGCGGCCGCAGGGAGCGGTGACGTCAGCGGCGACTGCGAGTGATGAATGATGCTCAACAGCTCAACATTCACTCATTGCATTTCCTAAGATATATTTAAGGTAGTGTTTGGTGACATACAGCTTTTAGAACATGTAGTGGATACTTTACACGTAATAGTTATCTTCAAAATAAAATAGAAATACGAATTTAACTAGCCAGAATTTTGCAACTATAGGTAATTGGCGTTCAGGAAGCTGTCACCGCGCTGCCGCTTGGCAATCGATAATCAATGATGTTCTCTGTAATTCCTTTCTACCTCAATCGACTGTGATTTTATCAGATTTAAGAAAAATAAGATAAGTACCTAACAAATGAAAGAAACAAATCGACCTTTATCGGTATTATTTAATTTTTTACAACTCTTGTTGCGAACTTGTCAGCCAGGACAAGGATAAGGAAATCTTTAAATATTTAACTCGGTCAGCTTTTCCTGTTTCGTGTCGTAATAATTAATAAATAATAAAAATAATTTATTTTCCTGACGCTGCTGCATGCCGCCTGCCGGAGGCAAGATAATTTGTTATACTTACTCAGAATGCTTGCCATTAAAGTATACGTAACTACCATATAATACAATTCGAATTTCCTTTCATATAAATAGGTAATAGAATTTTGGATATAAACTTATAATGCATTTTACAACACGTAAAATATCACGTGTTGTAGGTGTATTTATATATATATAGGTATATTCAGATCACAAAATATACACTCATTCAAAAGATTCAATATATGTTTTTGTGACAATTTTGGTGTAAAACATTCAAGTCTCGTTGGAACTGCTAGCTGAAGTGGAACATGTTTACAACCGATGTCCTTCATAATGTCACTATCACACCGATGTTTGATAAGCGATATTATATTCAATAACACGAGCGAAGGTTTATGTTTATATCTACCTCTGAATTGTGATAAAATAATATATGAAGTTGTATAAGAACGTTCTCCATTATTGTTTATTGCGAACAATGGGCGTCGTCGTTGTTGCGTCGCTTGCGTCAAGTAATTTTATGTCGCTCGGTTTATGTGTCTATAGTACTTTGTCTCAATTGAACGTTATTGGTGCCATTCGTTGGTGCCATGGCAATAACGCTTACTTTTCTTACATTTTTTTGTATTTCAAGAAACTTAGAGAGGGTGTGATAGATAAATGGTAGTATATGTAACTGCTATTTACTTATTCACAATGTATGTTTGCTATTATTTACGATTGGCTTAAAGTAGCAATCATTGTTTTAGTTTATCAAAATTAACTTTATGACAGACTACTATTATCAGTTGTTGCGCCATCATTAATTTATTCATTATAACTGACCGAGCGAGCGCGAAGCGTCTCCGTTTCAGCTTGCCCAAAATTGCTTTTGTATGTCTGTCTGTCCGTCTGCCTGTTTGTTCCACTCTACAGATCGCGTTTCTCAACCGATTCTAGTGAAATTTTACGATAAATTAATCGAAATTTTTTGTCGAGTCAGGTTTCGGAAACTTAAAAAAACTACGGAGTTATGAGGGTTGAAAACGTAAAAAAATTATAAATCAGCTATTTAAATAAAAAATGTATACTCGCGAGGTCTACAGCTCACAGAGCCACTAGTTCCTATTATAATTCTACATGGATTTAGAATATTTGAAAGGAGCCTGCCTATACATACTCATGTTATGTCAAGTTAAATAGAAGCCTTTGAACTCGTAGTCCATACAAACACACAGTGAATTAGGAACACTACTGTAGTGGCGACGTTGCATACAAATTAGACGGCGAAGAGGTGCTCTTCAGTGCAAAGTGCGCTAATCATGGCAAGCAGGAGATGAAAGTGAAATCATGGTTTCATTAAGACAGAAACGGAGAGTATCCGGAGAGTAACATATTTCACTACAGTTTTTTTTTAATCTTGCTATAAAAGTAAAAATAAATGCATGCGTACTTTTATGCCATTTTCTTCTTCGTGGTCGACAACAGACCACACAAACTGTCAGTGTTTTAGAGATACTGACATGGCTCGTTAACGATTAGATAGTAGCTTAAACCAACGGCTTAACATGCCTTCCGAAGCACGGAATCATCTTTCTTTTCGGACAATCAGGGGAATCAGCCTGCAATGTCCTAACCAAACTGGGGACAGTCTTACAAAGAAATTTTTTGCTTGTCAGTGTCCCTACGGGAATTGAACCCAATGCGGAATCTCCGTAATGCGAAATCTTAACCATTCGGCAACGGAGGCTATCAAAAATGCCATGAAAATATGTTTGAATGAATTAAAGAATAGCACGTGGTTGCTTCGGCTTCATGTCACTCAGCGAGCCATGGAAAGATCTAAGCATGGTATTTCGCTATGGGATAAAATCCGAAACGAAATCATCCGACAGATGACCAAGTTGGTTGATATCGTCTAGAAGTGTAGCAAGCTGAAGTGGCAGTGGGCTGGCCACGTCTGTTGCAGAACTGACGAGCGTTGGAGCAGACGGGTTCTCGAATGGAGACCACTTTTCGGGAAACGTATTGTGGGACGCCCCCCTGCCAGGTGGACTGATGACCTGAGGAAGGTCGCTGGTGGAGGCTGGATGAGGAAAGCGGGTGATCGTGCGCTTTGGCGAGCCCTTGGGGAAGCCTACGTCCAGCAGTGGACTGCAATAGGCTGATTGATTGATTGACTGACGTGGTTGCTTGCATTTTGTTGGTTATTTCTATCATGTATGTAGTGACAACAACATTTTTTTATACTAGAAACAGAGAGTCACATCGGATGCTTGCTTGTGTTAAATAAAATGCGTTTTCATTGGAAAGTCTAAAAAACGCGGGCGTAGCCGTAGCTTTAATTCTATAAAATGTTGTACAAAGCAATGTTATTATACTGTAAAATGCTGTAATATTTTTTTTTTTATTTCTTTAGTAGCAGTAGTGTATATCAAACAGTTTATTTTATCAGCTGTCGACTCGCCGCCCCCACTCCGCCTTTCATTCAGTTGACCTCGCGCCTCCCACCCGATCACCGAGGTCTTGGGTCATTCAGGAGGTTCTTATTATTTCATATCCATTATTGATAGATACGCTTTGAAGTAGTTTTATGTTTTTAAATTTAATTAAGTAATTATTTTATTATCATTAGAACAAAGATGAGATATGATTTGAATAATATTAGAAAAGATAGTCAGGTAAAACCTTAGCTAACAATAAAAAATATTTATGCGAATAAAATTGCCCGTGGATCGACTAGTATTACCGAACTGTTTTTATATCTCATTTTGCAGACTGTACAAAAAACGAAAATAAGATATTACTGTTAATGATAAATGATAAATTAGTTAAGTTAAAGGTTACGTTTTTCCGTACCGTAGCATATTGTGCAAGTCGCAAAATTTCCAATAAAGCTATTTGATTTATACATGGACATCACGTAGTACTTGTTTACGATATTTGTACGCAATCTCATATGAAAAATCTCCTTCCTGCTCACGGGCTTGACCACGTGTTTTTTTCTTTCTTTGTGGCACTATATGGTTTAACTCGGACCAATAAATTATTATTGGTCCGAGTGATTTAACGTGCCCGTTTTGACGTTTCTTAACACTTATGTTATTGGGGAAAGTTTTTGCATTCAATGATTTTGTAGAATAATTTTGTATTTTCTTACGACCCAGACATTAGTTTTGTTTTGTGTGCCGATACATGCACAACCGTCGTTTCAAGAGTTCTTTGATATGACTGATACCTATAGATTATCCTGGTATTTTGTACCAATGCAATAATGGTATCTGTAGTGCATCGGGTGCCTCGATCATTTTTGTGGATTTCATGATGAAACTTGCCTCTTATGGAAGAAGGTATGTACAATTTTCATCATAATTTCTTGCCGTCGTTTATATATTTCAATAAATAACACTCAATATTAACATGGGGTAGTACCTACCCGGTAGGTACAAATTGCTGTATCGAGTTGTTTTCCTCCACTTGTCGAGGACTTGCGGCGGAGAAACTTTGCTAATCACCGTTCGAACGGGCCCTCTTTTGAAAATAAATTAAAGGAAAGAAGTTTTGTGGAAGTAATTAAGTTACCGAAGTAAAGTTACCACTCGTTCTCGGAAGTTTCAGCACGTAAATATCTGTACGTTAATCTGTGGATTTCAAAAGCTGTAGCTGAATTTCTGTCGGTTATAAATACGACGAATGACGTTTTTACAGGCGTGCAATCAAGGAGTGCCTGTAAAGAGTAGTGAGAGATTAAAACAGGACGGAATCACCTGTCGCGTGCACGATCAACAGGAAGCGGTCCGGGCGAGGCTGAGAGCCTTCGCCAGCGCGCGGCGAGCAGCCAGCAGTCGCCGCCCAGCCGCCTGACGCGACGCACGACGCCGTCCGCGACAAGACGCGACAAAACCCGCGATCCGACTACACCCCGATACGCACACAACTACCTAATCTATCCGAACACCAGTATCTTGCCAATCCCCATTGGATATTCACATAATTATTCATGAAAACTAGCTACGTGAGAGACAGTTGAAAGTTTACCAAGTGCAAACGGATAGCGAAGGGCTCTGCCGTTTAAAAGCTTTTTTGCCTGAAGCGGGGTAAGTTTTCAAATTATTCAGTTTTAATACGCGTAAAAAAAATCTTTGGTTTTCTTGTTTTACGATGTGGTTATTTACTTTGCTTTATATATTATGTTTCTATAACAGCCACTAAGTTTCGTTACGTTTTAGTTGCTGTACTATTCACATTTATCATTAAATATCAACACTTCAATCAAATCAAATCAAAGTAACACAATGAAATGAAAATTTATCAAAATTAGCGCCAACCTCAAAACAATAATAGGTTGCTTTTTTATGAGCATAAATTATGGAGTAAAGGCTCTCGCAAACATTCAGCCTCTACGAATCGATTAGTTAAAATCGAGATAATTTTATTTTGATTACTAAAATATTACTGGCTGATAATATTTTTGATACAATTTGGTGACATTAAAAATATAAAATGCTTTTCTCTTTGTAAGAATCGATATTTTTTTTTTATTTAAATGATCCTGGATGAATAATAATTATGGAGACCGTAGTAATAAAAAATAAAATGTAATGAAAATCGCACAAGTGCGGTAAAACGCACTTACCGCACAGTTTACTGCCTCCGTAAGTTCAATTTTCGAGCAAGGTATATTGAAAAAACACTTTCAATGCGATTTACCGAACAAGTGTGATTTTGATTACAATTTTTTTTTATTTCTCCAAGTTCTAACAGAAATATTTTCAGCCAGGAACATTCAAATATAAAGAAAAATTGAATCGATTCTTACAAAGAAAAACCGGCCAATCCCGACACGGGATTGTAGGGTTCCGTAGTTGTCTAATTAGGTACCTACAATATTCATGATATTTGTAGTACCTTTGCCTAGCAGTGGGACATATTCCTATATGTCCCACTGCTATTTAAAAAATAACCCCCACTTCACGTGTGCCAGAAGAAACTTTAAAAAACTTTTTTAAAGGTTTTATTCTTAAGCTTTGTCGGCATGATTAATATGTATATCCATGTCAAATAACAGCCTTCTAGTAATAGCTAAGCCGTAGACGGACAGACAGACATGGTAAAACTATAAGGGTTCCTTTTTGACTACGGAACCCTAAAAAAGCATTTACATTTTTTTATTTCAATGTTTGTTGATGAAAAACATTATCAGCCAGTATCATTTTAATAAATAAAAAAAATATCTCGATTTTAACGCAGAATCTTATTTATGATAATCGAATGTCGTAGAGGCTGAATGTTCGCGAGTGCTTTTTCTCAATAATAATTATGCTTTTAGAAAGGAAACCAATTTTTAGTACGAGATTGGCGCTAATTTTGTAGAATTTGCATTGTTTTTCACGTTGCGTTACCTATTTTCCACAGCGTATTAAAAAACCTCGTACAACACACGGATCTTAGGTTTTATAACAAACTCGCGACATTATAAACCCTCGCCTACGGCTTGGGCTTACAAAAGTCACCTCATTTTTGTACTATTATTGCACACAAAAGAAGTAACATTTATTAAGTAATACATACATTAATTTTCACTTCACTGGGATTTGTAATAGACTTTTATAACTCAGTTTCATTAAGTTTATTAAGTACATAATTTCTTGCAAAATAACTAAATGAACAATACGATATATATTTCTAGGATTACCTACAACTGCTTCAATTTGAAATTTCCGGAGAACTTATGAAAGGAGTTTGTAATATTACTTGTTACCAACTATAGAGTGCCTCATATTACATAAACGATCCCGTACACCACTCAAGAATTTTGCGTCGCGTAATTGAGTTGTTAAGCACCACCTACTGTACCTACTTCATTTGTATAAAATGTCGATAATCTTAGTCGCAAAGCTTTGAGAATTTCATACTTAATTATTATTGAAGTTGGTGTCTCATTACAGCCACCGAAGGTAGATTGAAATTGGATTCAAATTTTCGGCAAAATTTTGTTCGTATTTTGTTTATTTAGGATCGTTGAAAGTTTGATTTAAAGACGAACATGCCCGGGCGGCGGCCAGAGATCGATGTAATTTTCCAGATTAAACTTACCTGTGACGCTTCAATTTAAGTGTTCATTTAAGTACCTACTTTTTGAGTGTAAACAATTAATCACTAATAGTTTTGGTTATGACAGTCATAGGAAAGGAGTCTGGGGAAATTGCACGGAAGTAAGAAACATTTTCACGTTACAGAAAAAATGCAAAGAATTTTAGCAAATATTGACAGTATGGAATCATGTACGCCCCATTTTAAAAGTTGGCATTCTCACCCTAACTTCTATTTATATCCTGGAAGCCTGTAAATAAACAATCGCACACAGAATCAATTAAAAACAATTTTCCAAATTAACATTATTTACTACAGGTCCCTATTCCATGGTAATTAAAATATATAATAGTATATCAAATAGCCTAAAAAACATAACAAACTCAAAACAATTAAAAAAGTTTCTGATAAACAAAACATATTATACTGTTACTGAATATTTTAATTTATTTTTTATTTTATTTTATTAATTATGTTTGCCAACAGGTAAACATCTTAAAAGTAGAATAATAATATTTTCTGGTAATAATTTCGAGATGTAGACCCAATTGCAGGCAAACACAGCATGCACATAGTGTTTTATCAATTCAATGATTCATTTATTTAACTATTATAATTTAACCAATAAAAAAGTCTAATTTAAACTAATTGTGAGTTGTGATCCATTTTCAAAGTAATGAGAATTTTTTTGAATTTACTGAGTGACGTGTTGAAGATATATCATTAGGTGAAGATAGAAAAATGTTGTTGTAATCGCGACAAATTCTAGGTAGCAGGCTGTTGCGTCTCAAATTGGTTAATGATAAAGATAAAAATAAATACTTACTTTTAGACCTAAGTACTTAGATATAAGTTAATTTTAGTTGCCATGCTCCTCCGGAGGATCATATGACGGCATTGTATTAATTTAAGTTAAAATTGTATAATGTTTGTCTGTGTCATGCACATATTTGAATTTGAATTCGACTATCACATTACTATATTGGAATATATAGGTAATATCAAATTTATCATACAATTGACTTAAAGAGACATAACATGGATATAAATAATACATTTCACCCAAACAGAAATCATCAATATAGATTTGTTTAAATGTGATTATCTAGCCGTAGATTGGGATAGAGCACCAATGAAGTATATGGTTGTGTTCAGAATAGCATGGTCTACATGCCTACAAAATTTCATTCGATTTGGTGTGTTCGGGTACGCGGAGTTCCCGTGAGTAAAACAAATTAATTGACAGGTGTCATATTGCAGCTTTTAATAAAAAAGTTGGGATTAGAAGTTTATGAAAAGTTCGTCAGATTGAAGTATGGAACTTGAGTGCTTACCAATATCGCTTACAATTTTATTGTAGGTAGAGAAACGGTTGTATGCAGACTTCGTAAATTTGTTATGATTCTTAACTGAAACTTTCTCGTAATAATGAATAGTAAATAAGTCGTTATGTAACTGATAATACTTCAATGTCCACTGTAAATTGGTGACTGGTATAACTCATAATAGAAAACAATAGCATTCCACCTGATTTATTTAAAAAGGAAGAAGTTTCACGCAAAGTTCCTCTTTCCACTCCTGGGGACGGAAAATCAAAAATTCTTTGTTAAAAAAAATGCTGATTGTCTAGACCCAATAGTTTCGGTTTACCGTCGACTGTCAAGGTGAGTTTGACATCGGTAAGTAAGCTTACCGTCGACTGTCAAGGTGAGTTTGACATCGGTAAGTAAGCTTACCGTCGACTGTCAAGGTGAGTTTGACGTCGGTAAGTAAGCTTACCGTCGACTGTGGAGTGGGTGAGTCAGTAACTCAACCAGTTTCTCCCTTTGTATACTTATATTTCCATAAAAATTTGTTGTTTCGTGGATTACAGTGACAATACTTTCCTCTTTTTCTTCTTCCTGCATTATTGCCTCACGTTACCTGGAATCGACACAACATATTTCTTCCGAATCCATGTGGTTAAAGTTATCCATGTGGTTAAAGTATTGGCTAAGTGGTTTATATGAATGGCCGAACATTATTCGGGAATACTGCTCTTTACCCAATATTGTGCTTTGCTTTGGCGTGCCCTTGGGGAGGCTTACATCCAGGTGGACTGCAATAGGCTGATTGATTGACCCAATATAAGATTTTATTCTTCTGCTTTGTTGGCATGAGTACTATGTAAATCCTTGCCAAATTACAGCCTTCTAGTACTAAGAGTCTGAGCTAAGCCGCGGTCGGACCGACAGACAGATGGACATGGCGATTATGACATTCTTTACTACGGAACCCTAAAAAGCCAAAACGAACGTTTAAGCTGTTTTGTTTCCCAGACGTAGTAATTGAGTTAACTCATTTTACTTTTTTAAAATTATGTAAATTATACGAAAACAAAAGAAAATTGCATTCCTACTCAGAAAAATTAAATTTTTCAGTCTTGTGGTTCCAGCCAATCAGTAAGAATTATTTATTTCTCCAGACTATTTACGCTTTCATATTAATTAAATTCATTTAAGTTATTAATTAAAGATTTCAGTAACTGTGAGTTATCTAAAAACTTGCACTTTAAAGAAAATTAATTGAATAACTTGTTTAAGAAACCAGTCTTGTTGCCAGTAAGAAGAGTATTGAAATTGGTCTACAAATTATCTACATACAATTTTTTTGGAAAAAATCTTCGCATTTTCGACCCTACTATTTTCTTGGCAAACTCGTTCTCATCTCGCCTGCCACTGGGGCCTGATTGTGACCAAGAGTAAGAATATTGTTGTCTTATGTCATAGCAGAGGTCAGCAGTAAAATGTGTCAAATTGCAAAATGCCCAGTGAAAGTACATGCTAAAAATCTTAGTGCTCGAGATAGAAATATCGGACTGTAATTCAGTAAGCGTCTGGCGCAGACCGCGTGGCGGGCTTTAATTAAACAAGCGACGGGCCTCTGTCTGTCTCCCAAGATTATTTAGTAATTTATTTTAATACAAAGGGGTAACAAAGTAAGCAAAATAATTCAATGGTTTAAGCTTTAGGAGCATAACTCCTAATACTTCTACGAGTACCTGTAGCAAGGTACATTTTGCATTAATAATCTTATCGATGAAGTGACAGAATAATGCAGTTTGCCTAATCCGAGTCAGGCCAAATTAATGAACTTCGTCTTGAAACTTTGTAGCAATTATGAACTTACTGTTTATATTTACCCCTATTGTCGTGACCCAGATGGTTTTGATATCTATTCAAGTTCACTTTACATTTGACCGCTTCCTAAACTCTAACTTATCGTAGAGTATCTATCTGTCCAAAACTTTGAACTATGGGTTGAATGAGTTTCTGACAACAGAATAGGACGTACGAAATTAAGTAATTTGCTAAAACTATACAGGATGTAAGTCGGTAGAATATGACTCAAAATCAACGTACCCTATCATTTTGTGGAGACCGTCACTTACACGCTTACATTCATCTTATTGCATTTTCCTTCACAGTGCAATGACAAACAAGTGAAAGTGATGAGTGAAATAACGGAACAAGAGTTCTAAATTAATATAATGAGCCTGGTAAAGTGTGGTTCACGAAGTATTTTTTGCAAGATGGTAGCTAACGGTCAAAATCGTAAGTCATCAATAATTTTTTAATAAAATACGTTTTCAGTTCGAACTTTGTATTTTCAGTTGAAGTTAGCTTAAAACTTGTCCAACGGGATCGAATAGGATTACTTACCATTCCAACAACCTTATGTACTAACCCAATATAAATCCAGGGGAAAGACCAGTGAATAGGTTAACTTTATTATCGGATGGATGTTTACAGTACGGGTTAGTGCGGTACGGTACAGTAGTCAGTTGGCTTCCGAATTCATCCTGTTCTTTTCGTTTTGCTAAGAAGTAAGCATAATTATTGTTTAATAAGGTTTAAAATTGAGCTGATATCCTACTCAAAAAAGTGCAACCCAATTATGTTTGACTATATAAATAAATGAACTGTTGTTGATGATGATATATAAATAAATAAAAGTTTTATTCCAACTAAAATATTCAAAATCAAATAAGGGAAGTGTGCAATAAGAAAGCTAGTGTAGAATAAAATCGCATTTGTTATTTGCGTTGTTACCGTCCTCGTGTTTCGGAAAATAAAATAAGCTTCCAACTCTGAATGGAATTTCACTATGAACTCCACAAAAATTCGCACGTAAAATTAATTGAAAGAGAAAGTCCGCTTATAGTAGGTAGGTACCTACCTAGCCGAGTTTTACGGCATTATATTAATTCTATTATATTGAAATGAATAGTTAATTAACTTTTGGATGTTACATCTCTTTTTTCGTCATACTTTTTTTTGGGTGAGTTCACTACATGATATTCGGACTCTGTGGAGAAGAACTCACCAAAGAAACTCCACATGCGTCGCATTTTTTCCGTTTCTTTTTTTGACAAATAATAATACAAAATTAATGCATGTTAAAATAGCCTGTCATTTAAAGAATCTATTCCCATGGATCTGTCCTCTAAGTAGCCAAGCGTGGAGATTATGGCAAAACCCTCCACTTAATAAGTGGAGGAGGCTGAGCAGTGGACTGTAACGGGCCGTTGATGAAGTAGTCAGATATTCTATGTATAATAAGCTTTTTTATACAATTTTTGCTTAACAATAGCTGGTGTCTAACCACGTATATATCACTTTTAAAATACTTATATCACTCACATTGGCATCATGAGGCCCAAGATCAGGATGACTAGCAGAGTGGCGAGGGCGAAGGGAGTGCCCAGCAGTAGGTTACGC
The DNA here is from genome assembly GCA_951230895.1 of Carpatolechia fugitivella. Taxonomy (NCBI): domain Eukaryota; kingdom Metazoa; phylum Arthropoda; class Insecta; order Lepidoptera; family Gelechiidae; genus Carpatolechia; species Carpatolechia fugitivella. The sequence goes on from OX579658.1 coordinate 8,534,859, forward strand.
TAGACTCCATTCGGCTTCTAGCCGCTAGAGGCTACTTAAATATAAAACATAGCTACGACAAGGTACGAGTACTATACCGTTCGTTTCATTTTTGACACTTCACTCTTCTCTAGGCGACGAGGGTCAAGCAGCGAGCTCGCGAAGGTCCCCCGAATGTCTGCCGAGTATTTATTGGAATTCCCTTGTCTCCTGATGAACGGCATCGCAAGTTTCGGTATCAGACGAGCCAAAACAAGAGGCTAATAAATGTACGCGATATTTTTTCTTAAAATTCATTGGACGTGGATCCGGCGTGGTTTAGATGTTTGGATGTTTTTTCCGCTTTCACGCTTAAACTACTAGATGGATTTAGATTAAATTTGGAATAGAGACAGTTTGTAACCTGGATTAACACATAGGATACTTTTTACCGGGAAAAGTTCTATTCCTACGGGAAAATATTACGTAACGCGAGCGTAGCCGCGGGCGGACAGCTAGTATTAACATAATTATAAGCCTAGACTTTTTATATTATAGATAGAGCATCAATGTCATGTCACAAAATAAACCGCGCCGCTTTACCTACTTTGTTGTCTCTCTTAAGGCGGGGTTATGTGGAAATACCGCCCATAGTTGCTACTTTGACGATCAAATACTAGCACTTCTACTGATGCTATAAATGTGCTAACAAAATATATCCTTAATTAAATTTTAAATCGAGTAGAATTTTAAAATACATTATAATAATTTAGAAATAAAAAGCACAAGATTTAAAAAAAAAAGCAGCAAAAATACATTTTGACGTCCTTGATCTCGTAACTTCAAGCGATAACCATAGTTTTTTTTCATTAATATAATTTGCCTATTATTGACTTAGATTTTAAATCGATTACACTTTTCATAAACTCTGCCGTTTTCTGTTAATAAGCAAAAGAGTTCAAGAAAAACGAGGTTTTCGCACGATTCTTGCGCAGTGTCGGACGTAACTACCGTGAAGCATCGCACGCTAATATGAACTTTATTTCAGTAGCGCGTCGGTTGAACTTTCAACTAAAGCGCGTTGAGTTGCTAATTTTTGCCATAACCCGGCCTTAATCTAATGTCTTACAATTTTTTTTTTAGGAATGACGTAGTTAATAGGGAAAATACATATTTTTTAATCTTTTATGTATACATAATGAACGACACGTTTTTGACTCCTTTGACGGCTGAATCCAATTTGTATAACATACTACCAAGAACACAATAAATAAGATTCGTCACAATGTGCCTACTTCAAAAAGATAATCTTGAAGTAAATTGCTTTTTATTTAAACCAAGAAAAGAAATAACAAAAAAATACAATTTCAAGCACAATGCAAATAAGTTCATCCACTTTACCCATGTAGACAAGTACCTAACATGATTTTAAGTAATGTTTATATTATTTTTTTATGTATCATGTTTCAAATCAAGAGAAAATAAAATGGCGAACTGTAATCACCGCCACATGTATGCCCATTTAAGTCATTCTATGCTTATGCGAATAAAAAGGGAGCCATATACATTTCTGCAAGTATCAGAATTTTGTTTTGTAGGTAAACACATCATACTCGCGTAATAGTAGATTGTTAACCAAGGGGTGAAAGCGATCAATTACACCCGTAGTATTTTGGCGCACTAGCGTAGTGAGTAAGGGTGCTTATAGCCATATTAGTGCCCCGCGCCCTATTTGGCACACAAACTAAATTTTCAGGTAATGTTTATTTAAATCAGTGCGTATTGATTTTAGAAATTCCCGCACATACAAGCCTAAATCAACTTAGTTTTACTATGGAATAGTTTAAAAAAAAAATAAAAAAAAATAACACAAACCAAACAATTTATCAAATCATTGATTACAAACCACAGATAACAATATTTTTTCACCAACATTTTTTTCCCGCCTTTTCGGTGCGCGTTCGTATGTATCACTTTTGCCATTTAAAAGAATAATTGTTTGTTTTATAATTATTAATATTTTTAATAATATTTCTAGGTAAATACGCGAATTTTGTATTCATCTTGCTTAATTAAAGTATATTCAAGCATTTTTTTCTTTTTTATCGGAATAAAATTAATTGTACAATTAACTAGGCTGTATACGTCTCTTCCTTTGCCATTTAATGTGTGAAATTTTCTATGCAAATAGTAAAAAGAAATATTCGAATTTCAAAGTTACTTATATCCCGACTTACATCCTTTCTTTAGGGTAATTATTGGTCTACTTTCAGAGCATGAGAGATGAAAAACAATTTAGTTAGCCAACGACGACGTGTACGTGGCATTTAGCGTGGCGTGGCAGCAATTACTGTCACACGACTTGGACCTGCATAAATCGCTAAAATTATGCTGGCACCTCACACGTCGGCTGTGTGTCTCTCTTCATATAGTTATATATATTATTAGAACTGGTGCCGCTACGCACGCTCATGCCACGCCACGCACGCAACATACACGTCGTTGGTCGAAGTAAAAATATCATTATGTATAAGATTTAAAGTAAATTTTTGCTTCACTGGTTCAGGAACCCGTAAAAAGCGTAGCAAAATTTAGATTTTCTCACTGTTTTTGCGTAGAAAATGCAATCTTTTCTGGTGCCAGAGGAAATTTTTTGTATCCTTATGTAATCCCTCTTTGTGCATTAAGTTAAATTGCTGATACATATTCTGACGAGAGACAGCCGCAGGTCCATTCTCACAAAGCCGTGCGTAATTAAGAACCACAGGCGGGCGGATCGAGGGCCTGTTCCAATATTGTGGACAGCGGGGGATTAGGAGCCACATCAGCTCACCGCCTAATGGAGTTACAGCACCGGCCACCGTGAACACATACGGAGCTTTGTTTACACCCACCGCTGTCATAATTACTAGCTTGACGCTTGAAGTTAATTATAACTTCTCGACTTATAATAAAACCTGTCCCGGACAGCGTTTTAATAAGGAGCAACCATAATAATAATAATAATAATTTACTAAAGAAGTTTCCCCATAATAATAAGAAATTTATTTGCAGTACACAAAAACATACATACACAGAAGTTACAGAAGAAAGAAAGTCAAGTAGGTACATAAAAAACAAAACAATAACAAAAAGGGACAGATCGGACCGCTATGCGCCACGTCGTCAGCGCCATCATCGCCACTACAATAATATAATGGCTTGGAGCACAATGGCAACCCGAGCGTGTCCCGGGAGTGTTCACACCATGTGAACCTTCCCAACAAAAAGAAAAAATTAAAAATTATGTACACAATACTGGTAAAAAATATGTTTTGCGCACTGCAAAGGGGCTCTAGCTCAGCATAAGTTGCATTGAAGTACCCATTAAATAGGCACTAAAATGCAACGCTGTTCTTCAGCTAGCGCCCTCTACAGATGCAAACCTCTGGTTGCCCTTATTGTTTGTTGGTAGGCACCGCCGCCATAGATTTTGACCGCGGATTATCATTTTGCTTTGCCGTTGCGTTGCCGTATGCATACAAATTGTTGGTGACGAGATGTCTGGGTGGTTCATAATATATAGTCTTCGCTGTGTGTGATGAGCTTAACATCTTTAAAGTACTCCAAACATACATTAGAAATTAAGCTTCTCTGTTTGACCCTTTTGACATTCCATCGCGTAATTTAGCCATGCTACCTAGGTGAGGTGGGTTGATATTTTTCCTGAACCTACTTCTGCTGAATCTAATCAAACGCTCTACCCACTTGTCTAGACGCTTTTTTCTGCTGCAAAAAATTCTTAAATATATCTAAAATAAAACCTTATAATGTCTTGAGTACATAGCACGTTTTGCTCCGTGCTGAGAACTCAATACCATGCTCAATACTTTTCATTTGATACATACTTATGGACCGTTCGGCGCATTTTATGTATACGTGTAGGGTACATTGCATACAAGCGAAGTTATGATAACAATATTTAATTCATAAACGCTTTTAAACTGAACGTGCGACATTTCTATAAACATATTTATTTTCAAATAATGCCATACTACGCCGCCTTGAGGACATAAAAATCTTTATACCAGGGTGTTATTAAAAAAATAATGCGGGAATACCAGCTCCCATTCGCTATATTTTAATAGCCTGCATTCTTATGTTCTAATATCTATACAAGAAGAGATTAGCTGTCGTAAAAATAACATTCCATTTTAATGAATTTTGTGCGTTCATTTTGATTGATTCAGTTATTTGTAATACTTACACAAAATGTTTTTGTTACAGGTATTAAAAAGCTTTTGAGCTATGCTCAGGAGGTGGATGTAGTGCGTGAAGTATTTTTCTCTATGGTTCACCTTAAAACACAGAGATGTAGTTATTTTAAAAATTTTGAACTTATTTTTAATTACCTTTAAAATCGGTGTCTATAAAATATTCCAAAATTATTGTCAAATCTTAGAAACACTAAAAAGTATAATAAGATATTGTGACTTCTGGAAGTCAATGTAAACGGTCGGAGCCGTATATTGTCGGTGTAGTTGAAGTGCAGTGCAGTGAAAATGAGTTTCTTGTCGTCGTTGGGGCAGTACGTGACGAGCGTGGCGGACAGCGTGGCGGGGCTTGCGCTGTCGCCGCGTCGCGCCCCGCCCCCCAGACACCGCTCCGCCGAGGTGGCACAGGCGCCGCCTGCGCAACCCTCCACTGCTTCCATGCGAGGTATATATTCTTTATTGCACACAATTTCAACATACATTTGAATAAGAATTTACATTGCAAAGGCGAGCTTATCTCTACAAAGAGATCTCTTCCAGCCAACTTATTCATGTAGTAAGAGAGAAGAATAATTTAAAAGTAGACAAAAAGTGCGCTAAGTATAATGTAAATAAATAGACCTACTTGAATATAAATATTATATAACAATACATAATATACATATATATAATATAACAAAATCCAAACATACACATACATACATACACATATACACATACTTATAAATAAGATACATAGATATGAAGTGCACTTTTAATCTCTTTTTAAAAAGGTGTGTAGAGGTGCTTTTCTGTATAGCTTTGGGAAGTCTATTCCACAACAGTACAGTTTGCACGGAAAGGGATTAAAAAAAAGTTAGAGTTTGCACGAGGACAATGCAATGTGCTGGTGATGCAGTCTCGCCTGGAGCGCGGTAAGATCTAATAAAACCCTAAACTATTTTATTGTGACTTCTGCCTCTTTAATTTCATTACCCCAGTCATAAGACGTCCACTGCTGAACAAAGACCTTTCCTAAGGATCATCACAATATGTATGACGTTCTGAATGTGAAAAGGACGTCTTGAATGCTTAAAGGAAATCCATAAGTACTAAATTGTTGAAAAAGACACAGCAACGAGTTATGAACGGTGGCCTTGAATGTGATAACATGTGACAGTTTATTTCTCCCTTTCACTCAATTCGTAAATGGTACGAGTTACTCGTAGGTATATTGTGCTGTGGATGGCACAACTCGGAGGGAATTGCAGCACACGACGGCAGCAACAGGAACAACGTGGATCAGGAAGGGCTCGAGCACAGCACGGATGTGTATTGTTTTGACTGTTAGATAACTATTAATTGAACACAATAATATTACGTAGAAGATATTTATTTTCCTCTATCGAAAAGATGTAATTTCAGGAGACATGTCTGAAGATCACTTTCTAGGGTAATCTTTGTTTTATGCTTTTACTATATTAAACGGAAACTAAACTGCCAGCAGCATCTAAGCAACCACAAAGTAAGCGCGAAGTTTGCAACATGAGCATGCATACTCTACATACACAGGTGCAAGATGTGACTTTTGTTGCGCTCTAGGGACAGGTCCTAATTATTGGGATTTATTGACGTCAAAGTTGTATTATGTATTGCCTTTATTTAAAAACTTATCTAATGACATCATAGTTCAATTACACGTGCTTATAAAATTTTAAAGTGGGGTTATATTTTTATCTAATAAACATTTATAAGCAAGAAATGTACAAATTTATTGAAATAGCTTTTCCTTGCTCACGTAACAGTGATTAGAGGAGATACCAATTAGCAGACAGTTGAGCTCTCTACCGAGCCGATGCTTCCTGTTTGTACCTAAGTGCCATCATTCGTTAGTCGTTTATTTATGGATCCATTATACAGATTCCTGTGCATCGATCGATATGGGTCTTTGGGAACTAGGTTAAAATACTTCAAACTATAAAATAAGTATATCTTATTCACAACTTTGCTCAGACTTGAAACAATCTGAATCAGACAAACAATTAGCCAAGTTGAGTAAGTGTGCGGTCCCGGCCGCTGTCTTCGCAAACGCGACGGCGCGATGATGTTTTAAACTCAACTCTCAGACCGAGGGGAACCATTCATCCCAACTTACTTATCCTTTGCCAAACTAATTACAATAAGCTGAGAAACCAACTTGTTTCTCATAGATTAGGTACTTGTAGGATGCCTTTGTTGTTTGATGTCAGATTTCAAAGCTTTCAGAGTTTTGGCGATAATTGAACTAATAATAATTGTCTTTAACTTTTTACAAAGTTCTACACGGTTCAGTTAATTAAAAGGATGGGACTTTATATTTTGATGGATCGCATTAAATTAGCTTTTAGGAAAGTTCCCTCATCTCAGTTGACGGTCCAACAACGTCACTTTAGTAGATAATTGAGTGTTACTTAAGAAATATACCGAAACATAAACGTTCAAAATGAGTAAGAGACAAAATGGCAAGAGGGCAAAGCAAGTTACTTTGTTATATTATATCATATCTACGAGGAGGGATCAAAAAGTAGTGAGAACGACATACTCCTTGGTAAGAAAAAAAAATACTGGCAGGCATAGCTCAGATACATATTTGTAATATTAATATAGAAAAAAAATCTTCGATTCTCTTTTGTTTTTTTCTGAATGTAGTAATTTGTTTGATTCGTGTCGGAACGTGTTCTCGAAAATGGAGAAAAACGAAGTGCGAGCCGTTATTAAATACCTCTGTTTAAAAAAGTTAACGACTCAAGAGATTCTTTGCGATTTGGAGGCAACATTAGGAGAGTCTGCTCCACCGTATTCTACTGTCGCAAGGTGGGCTTCTCAATTTCGAGTAGGGAGAACGAGCACGGAAGACGAACATCATTGCGGCCGTCCATCGACGTCAGTCACCCAAGAAAATGTTGCGAAAGTCGAGAAAATTGTATTGAGCGATCGAAAAGTTACCATCTAATACTTAATTCAAGAAACGGACATTTCATATCAATTGAAACAATCTTTGAATATGAGAAAAGTTTCCGCAAGATGGGTTTTCGACAGAAATCGACAGAATCGTCAGAAACAAAATCGACTTGACATTTCGAAGATATTGTTGGACAAGTTTCAAGAAGATTCTAAGATTTTTTTGTCTCGTTTCGTAACAATGGACGAACCATGGGTCTATCATTTTGATCCTGAGACAAAACAGCAATCTTCGCAATGGAAACGGCCATCATCACCGACCCCGAAGAAGTTTCGTGCCGTGGCATCGGCTGGCAAGGTTATGGCCTCAATATTTTGGGACTCAGAAGGGATATTGTTGATTGATTACTTGGAGCGTGGAACAGGCCAATATTATGCAGCTTTAATTCCCAAGTTGAGGAATGCCATCAAAGAGAAAAGGAGAGGGAAACTTCGAAGGGGCGTGCTGTTTCATCACGAAAACGCACCCGCGCACAGGTCGGCAGTTGCGATGGCTGCCATTCAGTAAGCTGGCTTCGAATTGGTTGACCACCCCCCTTATTCACCAGATCTGGCGTCTAGCGATTTTTATTTGTTCCCCAAATTGAAAGAATACTTAAGGGGAAACAGGTACGAAGACGATAACGAGGTGATGGATGCCGTGGAGAGCTTTTTGCAGGACCAAGACAAAACTTTTTTTTAAAGGGATTGAAGCCTTGGAAAAGCTCTGGACTCGGTGTGTAGAGAGATTCGGAATAAATTATTAAGTTATCAATAGTCATTATATTCTATTTCATTCTCACTACTTTTTGATCCCTCTCGTACTTATATACTTAATACTTATATAACTTAATTCTATTTTCCTTGTGAATCACGTACATAATTTTCCTAGTATTTTTCTCCGACACGCTCGAAAATGTGATCATTATAATAATAATTGTTTATTTTCCAAACAGTAAAGCGTTTCAATTTCATTTAACAAGGTTAACATCTTATATTACTATTAATGAACTTTGGCTCCCAAACTAGGAATAAACCTGTAGCTTGGGAAAGAGCAGGCAGATAGAGTCTACTCTAGAAGATAGCGAGATTTAGTGTTTACAGGTTTTGTTTTTATGTTTACAAACATGATAGTAAAATATTCAATCTCGAACTCTAAACTCCGATGACATAAACATGGGTGCTGGTGATAAGATTTTGTCGTGCATTAGTTTAGCCTTGGTGAAATCGTTAGGTGCATGTTATTTTATTAACGTTGTTGATTTTGATTTTTCTTCCCATGAAAGTTACAAAACACTTTAGAAACACACTGAAATCTTATTAACGACTTTGACAGAGTAGCGTCTTTAGAAAGTAGTCACGACAATCGGATCAAACTCTGGCGGATAAAAGTGTTCAAGTCGCTATTTTATAAGATGTTTTATGAAGTGATCAGATTTCGCGTTCTTAGTGCAGCTTTAATGTATGTGGCCATTGTGGCCACGAATGCACTCAGGTCACGCGCGGACTTTATATTCGCGAGTGGCTGACACACACACGGCACGTCATCCGTTAGCCAAGTTCCCAGGCCGACGCTTCATCCAATCAACGACGCCCACGCGTGTAAAGAAGACCAAGCGTAGCAGACCTCGCAACGTTCCACCAAAAAACTACTAAACGCGTTATAACTATTAATATACCATAATTACAAATACCGTCTAGAAATGGTATTGGAAAACAGGATTAGTTGATATATACTTAAATATCGAGATTAAATGCCAGCTACATCTAAGAATTACACTTACTTGTACACTATTTTAGTTTTGTAAAAGGCCAGAAAAAATCAAATTACATTTTTTACAACAATTCATAGACGTCCTGATATGTAAAAGTCTAGAAAACTATTTAAGGCTGCCACACACCAAATTCGTTTGCAGCACGATGTGTTGCGTCTGTGTGCAACTCGATTTGTAATCTATAAACTTATATAAGAACGTTCATACCGAAAGTGTCGCAGAAGCAAAGCGATGCGTCTGCGAGCATCAGACGCACCGCAGTCTGCGAGACGAGACACAAACTGAAATTGCGCGTGCGGCAGCGGAACGGCAACGTGTCACACGCGCGCCGACAGACGATGACGTTCTGTTACACGGGATTCCGTATTGGCGCACACACCGCACTACTGCATGCGTTTACAACACGTTAGCTGTGCAGCAGGAAAACCGACAGTTGTGAATATTTACAAAATTAATTGCATTTTCCAGTGATTAGTGTCTTTATTCGAAGTAAGATAACAAGAATTTAGTGGTCATGAGTTTCGAAATACGTGAAAGATTAATCAATGTAGTACGCAGATATAAATGCCTTTATGTCCACTAGATAAAAACTATAAAAATAGTGTACATAAACTGTTATGTGGTCAAAAATAGGAAGAGAAATAGGTATTGAAGGTAAGTACATAAAATTAAGATCTTATTAAATTATGAGTTAGTAAATTTTTTTTTAATTTATATCATGCAACCACAGTCTTTTTGTTGCTGGTGGTTGTATAGCAGCTAAAAACATCATATCTTCATCGGATGATCTGTTATCTAACCACCCTTCGCTAGAAATGCTAAATATATCGTCCTCAACGTTCGACATCTTGAGACAAAATGACAGTAGCGCAATATACGGTGTACGGTGTCGTAGATGCATCGCAACTCGCAACGCTCTGCGTTACGTATGCGACGCTGTCTGACGCCTTTCGGTGTGAGCGGCCTTCTGTCTACGGCATTCGGTGTGTGGCAGCCTTTAATATTGGCGATAAAAAATACTATTTATAAGACCGCCTCACTGAAAACTTACACTTTTTGTGTTTTATTTTGTTTTTTGTATATTATTATTTCTGTGTGCATAAAATTCATATATTAATTTGTTTTTTGTAAGACTTGACGTGCGTCTGACTGTAAAAAAAATCTTAGGTATTCTTATTCTTCAAAATTATTCGTATTTTTTTATAGAATACGTTTACATTTGGCACCATTTACGCCTTTCGTAACATTTGTAAAGGATTCTATAATGTCGTAGCAAAGTGCTACGACGTAGCAAGGCGTAGCATATACCTACGACTTCAACTAAATTCAAAGTATAGATTATTATTGTTACAGATTACGTCTGTTAACGAAACATAGAACTTGGTAGCATAATTTGTATTTGTGCCCGTTCCTGGCCTGGATAAGCTAGTAGATGCAGGTTCGAGTTCTGTCCAAGACCGACAATTTTTTTCTATTTTTCGCTTTATAATTATTAAATTCAAAGTATTCTAACGACAGCTTTGAAATTATTCTGTTATATTTGTTCATAGAATGAGTAAACGAAGATATTTATGTTTATATTTATATTTACTTAGCTTTCATGCACCCATCACATTACCAGGCCACTCAGAAAGTATTGCGAAGAATGGCAAAAAATAAATAAATTAATTAATAAAAAAAAAACTGGTACGTTACAATTTCAAAATGCACTGCATGTTCGATTGCATGCATGCATTTCGCGTGAGGAGGATAGTTTCACGCTAGGTGCCCAACCTCACCGATGCTCAAAAACAGGCCTGGGTGGAATGGTGCCGTGAAATGATGAACAAATTTGAAGCAGGCTCGTCTTGGCGTGTATTACAAGTGACGAGTCCTGGTTTTATTAATACGATCCAGAAACGTAGCGCCAGTCGACGATTTGGGTTTCAAAACGAATCAACGCCTACCAAAGTGAAGCGATATAGAAGCGGGGGGAAGATTTTGATCGCGAGCTTTTTAATTTGACTGGCTACTTCCTGTCAATTCCTTTACGGAACCAAAGAAGCATCAACGCCGAATGGTATACTACCAAATGCTTGGCAAAAGTTTTCTCTGTTGTGAGCAACAAACGACCAAACACAGGGCTCCACGGCTACTGCTCACCATGACAATGGGCCCGCCCACACCGCGCTCAGAATGAGGGACTTCTTGGACAGCACGCCGGTCAAACTCCTGGGCTAGGTCACCCTCCTTACAGCCGTGACCTGTTACCGTGTGACTTCTTTTGTTCCTGAAAATAAAAAATCAGCTCAAAGGGATTATTTTCGTCACCGGAAGATGCGCTGTCAGCGTTTGAGCAGGCTGTAAACGAGGTGTCTGCGGCAGACTGGAAAAAGTGTTTCGAAAACTGGTTCAGACACATAAAACTTGGTGGAGAGTATTTAAATATTTTTTTATTAAATATTTTTAATAGAACATGTTTTTTATTTTCGCAAAACTTTCTAGGTGTTTCTAAACAAATTTCGTGCCCTCGTAAAGGGTTTGTAAAAGGTAGGCTATAAATTAATATAGTACATGCATAGAGTACATACAGGACCATGATTCAGAATCAAATTTCAAAGTTTATTTTTATAAATATATATCTTTGACACTGACTATAATTTTTTTGACAGGGCAATCGTGTTTTTAATTTTGAGATGGTTATTTCAGAGTATTTGGAGTCCCTTAAGTAGTAAATTTGTTTAAGTGGCGAGCGTCTTAAAAACAACTTGACTCGATATAGTCTAACTGGCCAATAACATGACTGTGCTTGCTACTTTAATAAATACTTATCAGCTGCAGTAGCGCCACCACTATACACACTGGACTATAAAACAGTAACTAAAATATATTTATAACCCTTCTATTGTCGTTAAACACATAATGATTTCGATCGAAGTCACTGACAATAAGTAAATGATTTATTTCAATTGGTGGTGCTACTGCAGCTGATGTTTAAAATGCTTTCAAACTGTTGCAGACCTTTTTTTGTCCTTTACTTGTTTTGGAGAAAAATGTTAATAAATGTTAAAACTAACTTTTACTATCTTTTATTAACAAGTCCAAATGTTTCGGATCGAACTGAGTGTTTGTTTTCAGATAGATGTTTCAAATATGCTTCTGTATACAGTGTTTTAGCAGAAATTTTTACACGTCTGCACAAAAAAAGAGTTTAGTGCAATGTCTTCAGGGTTCATATATGTATGTATGTGAGTTTCTTTGTAACACCATAACTTCTAAATGCCTAAACAAATTTGGATGTGTGGGCTGGGGTATCGTTAGAATCCTTACATCAGCCCGAGTGATACTGGCTATATTTTTTTGTCGGCGCAGTCGTGTTTTTGTTTTTTAGATGATTTAATTAATATGGCGACGGTTTTTAACTGGTGGTGACGTTACAGCGGGTTTCCCGCGCGTGGTGCCGACGGAGGGTGCGTCTGCGCTGAGCGCGCGGCGCCGCACGTTGGACTGCCTCGCCCCCACGGCCCCGCCTCGCCGCGGCGGCTCCCTGCGCATGCCCCGCCACCAGCCGCCGCCGGAGAAACCCACCATGGCGTTCTGCAAGCGCCGTCTGTCTTGGCCTGAAGTCGACAACTCTGTCAATTCTGGGTAAGTTACCTTTTACAAGCTATAGAGTTAATTTTTGGTAGGCTCGAGCCCATTGGTTGGGGAGATGGATAAAGCAGGAAAAACTACTTTTAAGTTACGTTTAAGTAACTTTTTCTTATCCTGTGGGACGGTCGACAAGACTTCATAAATCTTGGTGTCGGCTGTTAACATTACTCCAGTCCAGGATAATTTTTATCCCTAATCTTTTTGGTTTGTTCTTAACGTTCAATGGTTCTCGTGTAAGAATAGAACACATAAAATAATCATGGAAATTATATTTATCTTTAGTTAGTACCTACCTGCCTAATAAACCGACCTGTCTGAAATATTTAACTTCCATATAAAAATTCTAAAAGTTACCTAATCTTTTTGCTTTCGGAATTCTAGTATTTCTCCAAGGTAAAAGGTATTTGCACTTCTCTACCTCAGAAAGATGGCTTTTCCTGCCCGAAAACAGGGCTAAATATCGCATATTCATTTCTAGATATGCAAACCGTTTTCCTGTCTAAAGAGAAAAAAATTTTTGAATATATAACATTTTATTTTACAGGAAAAAATATATTTAAGAAACACTTCGCTCGTGCTTCTATTATAAACTCATTCGCATGCTCTGGATTCAATATTAGTTCTCTGAGAAAAAATCGATATTCCTCTCTTACCCAACAAATAACTATGTTTTGTTCGGTAAGAATATTATTATCATTGCGTAGCTACTACCTATAGACTATAGTTCGTACTCCCTATATTTATAACAGACCAACTTTATAGAATTTATTTATTTATTTATTTAATTATTTAGAACTGCCAGTGAATGATACATTACAAAGTAGCATAATATATAAACATTACACTATTAAAGACATAAATAAAATTTAAAATTGATATCTAAATTATACGTATCTTTTTGGTTTTTGCTAATGAAATAGAATGGTTTAGGATAAAATTCTGAATTGTACTCGTACTTTTGACCTTTTTCTAAGGCACGTGAATACTCTCAACTTTCAGTGATTTATACGAACGGAAAAACATTTACGGAAGTATTATTAATACGAACTTCGGGCAAAATTCGTATATTCTCCAATTTTGTTTGCGTACTTCTCTCCTAAAACACTCGTCATAAGTTTTATTTGCGCAATTTTTCGGCTTTTAAGACTTTCAAAACAACATTTTAATTTCACTGACAACAGATAAAGTTGCGAAACAATGAGCTTAACTTTTACTTTGTTTTTACTTAAGGTAAATAAAATTCGAGAGACCATTTTGAGACATTATTGTTAGGACAAACATTATGTTAACAGATAGCTAGGTACTACGACTACGAGTACAATAGAAAAATCGCAGTGTTGCTTTATAATAGGACAACATTTATTTAATTTGTAAATAGAAAAAAATCTCTGTGAAAACTGCTTGGTCTTAAAAAATAAAACAGAATAGAAATATCTTGTATAATTTTCTATTTTGACCGTCATCACTATCAAAGGTGTGAACTAAAGAAATTACATACAAATTGCATAGTTATTTTGCCACAACAAATTTATATATTATTATATATTTCCCAACAATCTGTAACACACCTTATAAAATCAAGTTCTGAGATCTTAAATGATTGTTGTAGCTTTAATACCCCTGTTACTCATAAATATAATAGATAATTGTTGTTATTTATATTTATGGTAAGTATTTATAGAGGCAATTTATACAGGGTTCTCAATTAAGTTGTAGGATTGCCGCAACAAAGGCCATCAAGACAAATAACGTTATTGAGGAAATCCAGCAGCGTTCAAGGGATATTAACGTGTTTCCTGCGAAGGGGAATTGCAAATCAGGGCCGCTCCTTCCTCAGAAGCCTGGACTGATCGCCGATTACTGCGAACACATTTATTTCACGTGACAGTGGTGTCGATTCTAGGAAACAGAGGCTAGGAGGTTTACAATAGTTTTTAAAGCGAAAGATATTAGGGTGCTGGTGGCTATCGATCGATACCATGTTAACAAAAAGCGTGGGTCAAACGTGACGATATACTTGTGTTTTTTAAGTTCCAACATCCGTTAACGGCGGTTGGGGTAAACACACTTGAGAAAATTATCATGTTATGTATATAGTCTAATCGCCCTAATTCAGGGTAGGCTCTTGCCTCTTGGTGGGGACGTATATCGTCGCCCTCAAAACGAATGGACGTAAATTTTCCAGACTTACGTCTTTACGTCTTTACGTGAGAAAAGAATGTCGCTGGATTTGAATTTTTAGTGGTTGTAAGTTACTTACTACTCTTCGAGAAAAAATCGTTTTGGTTTAGCAATTACAAAATAGTAGACGTATCACATGATAAATGTCATTACTCCGTGTTGGTTTAGTGAAAACGAAATAGTGGACGTATAATATATTCCACGTACCCCACGTTTTTCGTTTTCAGTCGTACAAGAGTAATTTAAATTTGCTTTGATTTTTCGCATATTTTTTTATTTATTTCAGTGAACCTAACTCATTGTGTTCAAATTTAATTACTACACGAACAGTCATGAGTAAACAATAAATAAAGGTAACTATCTCAATTTAAGAAAAACATTGTCACACGAACAGACACGTCACTTGAGAATCAAAATCAATAGTAAATTTCTACTTACGGCTATACGTGTTGAAGGCGACGATATGAGCTGTTAATGATGATGAATGAAGAGTCAAAGCTGACTGAAATGGGTCCACGTGACTGACAAGGCCCAATCTCTCTCAGATTAGGCTTGGGTCTTTCAGTATTCGGTAGATATTGTAATGTAGCATGTTAGTATCCATGTTCAGGTGTGATAGCGTATAAGCTAGCTTAGCTAGCTAGCTACATATATACAGCAACGTGGCCGGGCTGCTGATGATGACGAATTTTTAAACTACTAGACTGTACTAGAGATTCTATAGTATTTAATTCTATAATTATAATGTTCTCGCTTCTCCAAATTAGTCTTAGTTAAATGTTCGTTACAAGTAACATCGTTATAATATGCACTACTTTGAATTGTATACTCTTTGATTTTAAGAATAAGCAGTTATGCCAGTTTTTATAGAGGTATTATGAATAAATAGATACAAAACGGTATATATATTCAACAAAATGTACTGTAACTAACAGACTACCGAATTATTGTATTTTTGGTATCAATAACATTATATCTTGAGTAAGTAATTCTTAAAAGTTTTGTATGTTAGTCGGGTCGACGATGCGACGTTAGGGTAGGAAGGTGAGCGATCCGCCTGCGCCCGACATCCCCAATAACGTTCCGAATACGTTTTGTAAATTCTTCTCAAAGTTTCCTACACTATAACGGAAAAGTCTACATACTTTTGAACCCAAACACACGCTCGCCTTTTTTATTTATATCTCTATCACAAACGTAAGAGAAATTATTCATATAGAATCGATAAAAGCTATAGATTCTTAAAAGGAAAGCACTTTGAAATTACTCTAAGAAAAAAAACTTTTAGATAGTTAATGTTTATGTTTCTCTAATGTACGATGTTTTTTCAATTAAAATCATAAGCCATCTTTATTAGTAGTAGTTAGTATTTGTGTTATAAGATCTCATTTACATGTAATAATAATACCTACACGTTAAGATTATTTATAAGTCCTGCCTCCGCTTGTGTACTCTTGTTATCTGACAAGTCCTATTGTAGTGAATAATCCTAGCCATCAAAAACATAACTTGTAAAAAACCAAGTCTCGCACGCAACTTAGTCTACCGTAAAAAGTTGTGAGATCCGTGTAATACCAAGTCGGTTAATTTATTCAGTTCCTACTTAAGAGTCCTTCTGTCTTAAGTTATTACGTAATTAGCTCACCTAACAACATCTTCAAAATACCAGATCAATATTAAAAACCTCTTATGTTTTAAATAAATACATAGATTGACTTGGCAATCGCACTAAACAATCAAATTTAATATAATAATGTATTACTTGTGAGATACATTGTGTTTTCATGCGATTGCCAGGTCAATCTATGTATTTATTTAAAACATAAGAGATTTTTAATATTGATCTGGTCACTATAAGATGTTGTTAGGTGAGCTAATTACGTAATAACTTAAGACAGAAGGACTCTTAAGTAGGGACTGAATAAATTAACCGACTTGGTATTACACGGATCTCACAACTTTTTACGGTAGACTAAGTTGCGTGCGAGACTTGGTTTTTTACAAGTTATGTTTTTGATGGCATCTCATTTTTTTTGTAGATCGCATGAAAACATAATGTAAAAATGCACACCTACGCTCCACCTACCCTACACCTACCCTACACCTCTTATTCAATTATATTCCATTATACAGGTACACTGACTCATTTACTGCAAATGTAACTTTGTAATCCTATATAATGCCCCAATATTTATATGGGGTTACAAAGTTATCTAGCAGATGATGTATCTAGAAAACTGGGCCGAAATTGCAAAATATTTTAGTTTTTCCTTGGTACACTAAACACTAATTCTGTTCTAAATTTGAAGCTTCTATGTCTGCTAAAAGTGCCGTAGAGTTTTGATGATCGGTCAGTCAGTGAGTGAGTGAGTGACAAAATTAAGAAACTTTGACTAGTTATAAATCTTAAACTACTGGTTGAAATTAAATTAAATTTAAAACATACTGGGTTTATACAATGCCTGCTTTATTACTGAAAATTCAGGTCTCTAGTTTTATCCACAACAAAGTTATATTGGGGTCGAAAATGGCCCGAACTGCTTCGAGAAAAGGATGGTACGGCCGTGCCGCTTTTTTGCTCGACTTGGCGGGGGCACTGCCGTGCCCCCAGATTACGTGGGACAGAAAGATAAAGAGATCAAATCTGGCGGTCAAATGTGACAGATATGCGAGCTACGAGAATATTCGTTCAAATGCCCTTGGAAATCACGCAGTTTCACAGGTACGGAAGACAAGTTACCTAATCTACTCTATTTGACTTGAGAGTTTAATTTTGTTAATGGCTGCCCATAAACAAAGGCTTGCGGATCAGTGGGTACTAGCAGCCGCGTCGCGAAATGGGGCGAAGTAGCCGACGAAGCCCATTTGAACCACAAGCCGCCAATTTATTTACCTTCCAATTTCGTTAATTTTATATATAGGTAACATTATTTTCCGCAGCTCAATCTCTTGATACCTTCCAAAAGTTTCTCGGAACTCGGGGAGTAATTTTCAGAATAAATAAAGGTACAAATTTCTAACGCCATACATCTTGCGTAGAGTGAAGGGATTGCTGTAATAAAAGTGGTTTTAAGTGAGCTCGGAGGCGGCGCGGCGTGTTTCACTGGTAATTGAGCAATTTTCTCGATGAAACAAGTTTCATATTTACTTTTGGTGTGAAGTATAGTCATAAGCACGTTGTGTATATACCTGTTTCGAATGTGTTGTGTTATTGAAAGATAAAAAAAACATGTTATAGGTATTATGGTAACACTCGTAAGCATAACACACTTCTTAAAAAGTTATCTGCGCCTTCTTATGGTGATCAAACTTAATATAAATATAAATATGTTATAAATTTAACTTTTTGTATCTTTAATATAAATTTAACTTTTGACTGTACTACTGACTACAGTCTGTTAGTACATGGAATTTAAATGTGTAGCAACTTGTTAATTTAGTCGGTTAGTAGAAACAGATGAAACATTTGAGCACCTTCACCGTAAGAGCGTCGAATAAAC
The DNA here is from genome assembly GCA_951230895.1 of Carpatolechia fugitivella. Taxonomy (NCBI): domain Eukaryota; kingdom Metazoa; phylum Arthropoda; class Insecta; order Lepidoptera; family Gelechiidae; genus Carpatolechia; species Carpatolechia fugitivella. The sequence goes on from OX579658.1 coordinate 8,553,117, forward strand.
GTACATAATTTTGAATTCAAAATTCGAAACACATTGGTACGTGGTGGGGATCGAACCCGCGGCCCTAGCCACTAGACCACCGACGCTCTTTTGTACTGTACTCGTAAGTAATCACACAAAAAATTATTCTCTTGACTGGCCACACAGTGGTAGTAGGTATGAGTATATAGTTGGAGGTCGTAAACCGATACGTGGTCTCGCCGCGGCTACACGTCTCCCTGCGACGAGACAGCCCGTGTAATTGCTTCATATCCCTAATGACAGCAATTAAGGGCCTGCGAATGGTCCATATCCTGCTCACGGGAAATCCAATTAATTGTCCTCTCGGCGTAGTTTATCTATTTATAAAGGTCGCATGCCAGCTTCCTGCACGACACGAGCAAACTCAATTATTAAATCATGATGGATGCAATAAAGCCTAGCCTGTTGCAGTGCAGCGTGTGGGCGAGCCTGATGGAAGTAAATCAATTAATACCTTTATGTAGGTTATTATTTTAATTAAATCAATTTCAGGCATACGCCATCCATACGGACCGAGTAACGAGGGTGTAAACCGAAGGGTGGGTGGGCGGGGGTGGTGGGAGAGGGGCGCGCGGTGGGACGTGCAAGGACATGCAACAGGTCGCGCGATGACCTACTTAATAGACAAACACTATTTACGACATGATTATCATTTATAGGGTAATAAAAAGCAGTAAAAGCAACTGGCTTGTAATTAGTTTAGAACTATTGTAATAAACAACTTGTATTGCATTCACTCCGGTAACAATTAATTTTGATTTATTTGACTGCGTTCAGAAATAATATGTTGTTTAAAATATGGTCTGATGATTGTAATAAAAAACATTGTTTGTTTCGTGGTGTTAATTGTTTATTGTGAAATTCAGGGTAAATTCGATAGAGACGTGTTTGAGCTAACACCAACAATGTCAATAAAAGCTATATAGGTACTCGTAGTATTTGCAAAATATTATGTTAGTTTGATTCGATTTGACATTGTAACTTTTCAGATGATAATTACAATTATTACAAATAAGTTTACTATTTTTTAATTTATTTTATTATTTATTGTACACAATAAAGTGAACAGAAAATGATCACATAGAAAAACGACACAACAGGCACTGCTTATTTCTAAAGAAATGTCTTACAGCAGAACTTGGAAGTGAGAATTAAAAGTTTATATGGGGAAGTTTATTTATTTATTTATTTATTTATTATTATTATTACAACAATATCAGTAAGCCATTCTAAACAAACATTATTATAAGGTACAACCACCAACTATCAATCTAAAATTAGTCATATAATTCTGAATGATTTCTAAACGGATGTCGAGCAAAAAAGCTAAGTGAGTATATAGAAAAATCTAAAATTAAAGGTATTTCATCTCTCATGCTCTGAAAGTAGTCCAATAACGACCCCAAAGAAAGGACGTAAGTCCAACTTACATCCCAAGCGATGTAAGGAACTTTGAAATTCGAACCTTTCTTTTACTATTTGCATGCACGTAGTAAATGGCAAAGGAAGAGACGTACCTATAGGTAATTCTACAATCAATTTTATTTCGATAAAAAAAGGAAAAAAATACTTTAATATACTTTAATTCAGCAAGATGAACAGCAATATCAATAAAAAAATATATATTTATAAAACAACCAATTATTCTTTTAAATTTTGGCAAAAGTTTCACGAACGCGCATCTTAAAAAAAAGGTGGGAAAAAAATGTAGGTGAAAATAATATTGTTGTCTTAACCATGAATTAGTAAAAAAATGTTGATTTAGGCTTGTGCGGGAATTTCTAAAATCAATAAAGTGATTTCAATAAAAACCAACTGAAAATATACAAGTGTGTTAAATAGGGTGCGGCGCACTAATTGGCGCGTAGTGATATGTAGCCCATATAAATTTTTTCAAACTGTTTTGTTATCTTTCCTTGCAATCTAGATGAAAAGCAGAATGTTCACCACGTGGGAAAGATCACTTCCACTCACACACTATAAGCGCCCTCGCTACGCTCGTGCGCCTAAATACTTCAGGTGTAATTGATCGCTTTCACTCCTTGGTTAACATGTAAAATTAAAAGAACACATTTAAACATGAAAAGTGACAAATTCCGGTTATTATTTTGTACAAATACATAAAACACAAGTGAAAGAAAACCTTAATTATTCTAATATTTTCACCAGAAATGAAACTTATTTGTGTGTGTTTTGTATAACACAAAAACTGACACTCCAGTAATGCTCTCAGGCGAAGTGGGACCGGAGGTGAAAATAAAACACATGATTTTTTTTACCTGTTTAGGGAAATGCGGTAAACATTTCACGTCGCACGCGCGTCGAGTGTGAATATGCCCGACGGCAATTCCCACCTAGTTCATTCAGTACAAAACTGGAATGAATGAATGAATGAATGAATATACTGGAGTTTTGGATACAATATGATATTTATAACTCAATTTTTTTTTATTAAAATAACGTTTTGTTTAAAGATTTTTTCACACACTTTTACATTTACGATTCAGAGCCGTGCGCTGTGCCTCGGGATACATGATTGAATATTTCAATAAAATTTGTGTAGGTAATAAAAGAATAGTACATATAAGTACAAAATAACTCATTACCACCATTTTATTTATTTATGATTATCACCATATCATCACTGTATGTTTTACAGAAGTACGTAACAAAACAGAGTTGCTTAAAATTCCTTGCTAGAGGCCATGCCAACTAAAATATGAACTCTATTAATAAAGTTTGTCTCTCTGAAGCGTACAGAAAGTTGGACTAGGTGGGTATGTACTTTCACAACCTTTCAAAGCAAATATGAGCCACAGTAGGAGCCACAAAGTTCTTTTTGCTCTATGTTAAGCGGATAATATAGGTGGTACATTACGTAATAAACTTAGTACATACCGAAGATGATTTCCTACATACGATTATAATAAACGATAACGTACCACTGAATTATATATAGCACTCCGTAGGTAGTGAATTGGACGAGAATCATACCTGATTATTTATCCGAGAAAGGGTAGCGAAACAACCATTAAGTAGGTACTACGGGCCGCACGTGATGTGAGTGCGAGAGATCCTCAAAGGGTTGATGGGCGCTGATAAATTCCTAAGATGCCCTCCGGGACATTCAAAATAGCCACGTTGTGTTCTGAAAGGATAACTGCGTATCAATGTTTTTTATGTTGCTTCCAGTGTGTCCCACTACTGGGCAAGGTCTCCTCTTGCTCTCGCCAACCATCCTGATCTTAGGCCTTCAAATGCCAGCTCCTGTATTGATTAATTTAAAGGGAGTACCTATGTAAATTACATATCTATCAATTTTAAGTGAGCCACTCAACCCCGTCAAATACTTGAGGCAAGAACGAAGGGGAAGAGACTGTTATCTCCATGCAATGGAACGGTAATGTGATACGAAAGAATCCAAATCGTTGCGTGAAGATCGGTTCCTGCCGAGGTAATTTAATGCCTTGAAATAGGTAGTACTTTGATTGTATTACGAGGACAATCTAAAGCAAGTTTTTTAAAATATATTTTCAAATTCGAAGACTCTTTGTAGTACTATATTACGATTAAATTACTTTCGTAATGATTGTTATGACGAAAGAAATGGATTATAGTACATTACGAGGGTCGTAGGTGGCATATTACAAACGAGGTGACTTTTGTTGTTTATAATGTCACGAGTTTGTTGTAAAACCTAAGATCTGTGTATTGTACGACGTTTTTCAATACACTTGTGAGAAAACTGATAGTAAATAATTACATTGAAATTGTTAAGAAAGGTGCATAGTACCCTACAAAAGCTATGATACTACAAGTAAAATTGATCATGTAGAAATAGTAAAAACTAACCTTTATTATATCGCGCGCAGTTTGAGTATCCTTACTATTCACATTTATCATTTAATATCAACACTAAAACACTCATAAAACAACATTCAATGTAAAACAATTAAATGAAAATTTTACAAACTTGGCGCCAACTACTAAATTATAGTATGCATAATTACGGAGATAAGGCTCTGATGGATATTCATCCTCTACGAATATTATTTGTTAAACCAAGATAATTTTATTTTTATAATTAAAATATTACTGGCTGATAATATTTTTTAATACAATTTGTTGAAATAAAAAAATATAAAATACTTTTCTCTTTGTATGAATCGATTTAAATATTTTTTATTGTCAAAATGATCCTGGCTGAATAACAATTTTGACGACCGTAGGAATTAAAAAAAATTGTATTTTAATCGCACTAGTGCGGTAAAACGCATTTACCGCACAGTTTACTGCTTCGTAAGTTCAATTTTCGAGCAAGGTGTATTGAAAAATAATTTATCACCAGTTTTAATGTTACTGTTCCAAAGAAATATGTTAATTGGCTATTAAGTAAGTATCGCATAATATTATTTGACATGAATGAGATATTCTTCTCAAAACCGTTCTCCACGTAATTTCAATGGTTTTTAAAATTAACAAAAACCAAAATTAAGGCGAAAATTACGAGAGCAAGATTAATTTTACTATATTTGCCAAAAATTGGAGCTATGGTTCAACAGTAAATCAACAATGAAATTTTTGCGCCATGAAAATTATATAAGTGCCCAGGGAAATTACGAAACACGTTGCAACGAAGAGTAAAAACTCATTCCAACCATTTAAGAAAATTGTTAGTGCTCCAAGATATCTCTAATATTAATGATTACTCGACACAACCTCTAACAACAACTCACCTTAATTTTGATTCATATGTTAAGAAAATAACAAACATAGCATTAAGCAAGTTGAAGTGGCAATGGGCAGGCCATATAGCTCGACAAACCGATAACCGAAGAAAGGTTCTTGAATGGCGACTAATCGAAAAATCGTAGTTAACCTTTACGAAGATCTCTCAAGGAAGAAATTTCAAATGTATTTTAAGAAGTAAAAGGAAACATTGGAGATGCTTAGTGTTGGAAATCGTTGGAGATGCTTAGTTCATCTTTCGAGGTATTATTACCATTTTATTTTAAATTAAATTTAGTTTGTAAGGATAAATATGTCCTATAAAATCATATGCATGATGTTTTTGCCTTAAATAGAATGTACATTTATCTCTTGTTTAACAATGTCTAAATATTAAGTTTTATTTTTAATGTATCATCTACTAGCAGTCCCAAATAAATAAATAAAATAAAAACATTTCACGCATTTCACAATTTTATTTTTTATTTTATTTTTTAGTAACTAGAAATGCAGATAAGGTTGAACAGTATCGATGTTTTTGTCAATCAATGCTTTTTTGCTGATTGAAGCAAATTAATCACACTAGATAGTATTACGTTTACAAATACGATCTAGGTGATTTGATTCTCCCTACTTTTGCATCGATTCGCTTAAAGATGGCGTTGAGATGGATCGATTAAAAAAATCGCTAGATCATATACCATTGAATCGATCTTCATAAAAATCAAATCGTAGCGTAAATCGTAACATTTGGGTTTAGTGCCAGATAGACGACAGGCTGGCAACCTAAAACTGCACTAAGAAACATGAAGATCGGTTATGCCGAATCTTAACCCAAAAATATTACCAAATGTGGTTTTAGTGTGTGCTCTTTGGGAGCCCACTAAAGTTCTGCTCTCCCTTTCGGGGATACGAGCGTAGTATTGTGTGTGTGTACACACAAAATTATTATACACAAGCGTGTAATAATTTTTCACAACAAGTGTGTAATAATTTTTCACCACAAATTATACAGGTATTGGCAGACCCCTCTATCAATTTATGTATTAATTTATTTTAAAATCTTTTCTCTATAGCCATCTAAATATTCGTCACTTGTTAATTAATATTGGTGAGAAAAGCAATAGAACTCTAAGGATTAGCTGCTAGATATCGCCAGACATCCTGCGACAAGCAGACAAGGTGGTTTTATGGCTTTACCCACACCCACGCGTAATGGGAGTGTTTCTCAATTTTATTTTATTTTTGTTGTTTATATTGGGCATTTTCCATGTGTATTTTTTAACTTCAAACATATTTTATTTACAAATGCGAATTCTGAATATGATAGCTACGTGCCTTATTAAGATTCTGAAGTTCCTTTATATCTGGTATCATTTAATCTTCACACTGCTTCCTCAAAAAAAAAACAATTTTTCCTTATTTCCATGGCGTAATTTCCATGGATCTCACTACATGAAAATTACATTATGGCCTGTGAAATAACAATTTTTCTACTTTTCACTAGTTCAAAGTTTATGTTTTAATACCACGTTTATAATTGTTTTACATGTTTGTAACTAGATAAGAGACTACTAACTATACTGTAGGGGATGTATGTGAGCTGCTAATGATGATGATGCTATAGTTTCCTTGAATTGAAATTTCCTTGTGTTCTTAATTTATTAACATTAATCTAATTATTATTTCTTTTACTCTGTACGTACGTTGCAACACCATTTTTCTAAGGTCTTAGATTTGTTTCTAGAACTTGTTTGCATGAGATTGTTTATGTCTTGTTTTGATTGGTTTAAGATTTGTTAGTCAAAATTGGGCTACCTACACCTAGGTACTCCTACTCCTATTTGGGGTTTTTATACTTTGGTTTTGTCCTAAATAGTAAAATTACTATTCATAAGTGCTAAAATATGAAATGAGTTTTTACTAACCTGTTTTTACAATTTATGTGTTGTTTTTGTTGTCGAAACTTTTTGTGCTTCATCATCAACATCAACGGCCCGTGCTTCATACTTAAGCATTAAACTTCGTTTGTTTTGGTATTCCAAAGGGGTATTATTTCTTGTTTTTTGTCCTTTTATTTTATAATTAGCTAACCTGGCAGATATTGTCCTGCCATTTTTCACCTCTACCCTACTCTACACCTCCTCTACACCTACTCTACACCTACTCTACACCTACTCTACACCTACTCTACACCTACTCTACACCTACTCTACACCTACCCTACGCCTACCCTACGCCTACCCTACGCCTACCCTACGCCTACCCTACGCCTACCCTACGCCTATCCTACGCCTACCCTACGCCTACCCTACCCCTACCCTACACCTACCCTACACCTACCCTACACCTACCCTACACCTTTAATTTTTTCGTCAATTTGCCAATGTTTTTAATAGTTATTCTGCTATTCGGGACGGAGACAAATACAACAAATCAAAAACCATGAAAATCGGTCCAGCCGTTCTCGAATTATAGTTCGAACAAACCCTAACTTGTTTTGATGGGAACAAACCCGACTATGTTTTATATATTATTTTGTATTATTTATCCAGTTGTTATATAATATATTAAATTATGCAATGTCATAGTGCCTTATTAGTGTACCGAATTAGTTAATATAAATCTATCCGTAAAAAGTTAATTTTAATATGATGTTTTGATCTGTGAAACTTAAATGTAGGCGCTCAAAGAATTACCCAAATTCAAAGTTTTTATTTTAGATTAAATGTTGTTTAATTTTCTATCTAGCCAAGCGTGTTTGATATAAATATAATGCGCCCCCCGCCCCGCCTGGAGTAATTTCACTTACACCTTTATTATGTTGAGTGCGCCACGCTGGAATAATTCTGTCCTTCTTGTCTCGTTTCCACATTAAGGTGCCGTGACTCATGTCACAAAAAGTTTATATTTCTTTATGTTTTATCTTGTTGTAACGTACAAAAGGTGGCTGTTATATGATGCGTATGTCAAAAATTGTATGGAACCCCTTTTCAAAATAATGTTTTATTATTACGTTTACAAAATAGGAGGTTACTGGCACTTTCAAGATCTATTTGAAATCACTTTACTAATATTAACTAGTATAGTTGACCAAACTATAGCACGAACTAAAAGTAATATCCTGCAATACCGGAATAGAAATAGAAATGTTTTAGTGTAAGGTTATTTTTCTATCTGAACAAACTGGCTGCGGACTAATTGAGCTATTGTTTTCTAACTTTCACCGTCGTGTGATTGATGTATCCGATCATTCGTTCAGGGTGCAAGATACAGACGGGGCTTATTTCGAAAGCTTCACGGCGCTGTCGTGGCGGCAGGAGAATCGCCGGCTGGCTGCGCTGCGGCTGGCAGAGGCCCGTGCGGAGCGCCCTCCACCGGCGCCACATGAGCTCGGCCTGCCCAGCGTGTCCGCGCACCTCTCGCACAAGGAACACGAACATCTCTACACCGAGGTAGGCATGAGACCAGCGGTGGGAGAAGGCCCGGGCGGAGCACCCTCCGCCAACCTCTCGCATAAGGAACACGAATACCTCTACACCGAGGTAGGCATGAGACTAGCGGCGGGAGAAAGCCCGGGCGGAGCACCCTCCACCAACGCCACACGAGCTCGACCTGCCCAGCGTGTCCACGCACCTCTCGCACAAGGAACATGAACACCTTTACACCGAGGTAGGCATGAGACCAGCGGCGGGAGAAGGCCCGGGCGGAGCACCCTCCGCCAACGCCACACGAGCTCGACCTGCCCAGCGTGTTCAAGCACCTCTCGCACAAGGAACACGAACACCTCTACACCGAAGAAGGTAGGAGACGCGGGTGGCTAAAAACTTCTAAAAACATGCTGCCAAAGCACGAATTTGTCTTTATTAAGATTTGAACCCAAAACTTCCGAATATACACTCTGACCGGTTAGACCACAGGGGCTATATATAAAGTAGTGATTAAATAAAAAAGTAGCATTAACACAGCCGTGCTATCACCACCGTCTGTCTTACACAAGGAATGCCCCTCGCAACCTCTTTATATTTTATTGCACTCAAGAGACAATTTCACTGAATTGAGTCTGTCTGGCGTCTCTGCACATCTACACACATGAAGTATGTCACAATTGTGCTAAGCAAGAACGCACCTCGTGTGGTTTTACGAGTATTCACGTTCATATATAAAAAAATAACTTTTACTTTGAAGAAATAGTCACAAAAAGCTAATAAAAGTTCTCGTAGCAAAAGTCTACGGCGTAGCAATTTTTGACTACGGCTGTCTTTTTCCCAAAAAAATGATTTATTGGGGTTTACGTGCCATATTAACAAGATTTCGTATACCGCTTAATAGTTTTTAGTTAGTTAATTATTTTTTTTTAGTTTTTGTTTTTACTTAACGATGTTCACATTTTTTAATAATTATTTTTTAATAATTATTTTTATGAACTTGTACTAATCTTAGTGAATAGAAGCATTGCGAAATATTAATTTTACAAAACGAATTTCTTCACGTCAGGCCCTCTCGTTACCGAGTTCATCTTGAATAAAGGTATTCCATCTACCTGTTCTAAATGTAGGTAGGCTTTGCGCCACATTTTTGTTATTACTTTGCAGGAGTTACCTTTTTTCTCACCATAACTTTCACGACATAGTTTTTTTTCTCTTACATTTTCATTTATTTATTTATTTAACAATTTATTGTACACAATTTGTTGTTATTTTTCTAAGTTACGTTCTGCCATTTATTTTGTCAGTATCAAAGATTTTGTATTTTATTAAAACAGAACGGACTGAAATTCTGTACGTATTAATTTAATAAGAATACGCAGTTATAGAATTTTAACACGGAAATCAATTTAACTTTAAAAGTCAACTTAAACCATTATATTTGTATGTTGCAAAAGTATATGTTTTAAGTTAATAAATAACTAGTGATTAACTTACGGATAATGTATCGGTATTCACTAACAGGTCCTGTACTGCATTGAGAACGCAGTAGGCGCACCGGCTCCCGACGGCCAATACGCAGCGTACAAAGAAGAGGTGATAGAGTACGCACGGCAAGCATTCCGCGTGCCGCCAGACGAGCACGCGCGTGCATTGCGCGCGGCCGGCAGCGAGCGCCCGCCCACGGTCGTGCTGGGCGTGTCCGTCATCGAAGCCGACGGACTTGAAGCTAAAGATGCCAACGGTAAGGATTTAGTATCGACCTAACGACTCCAAAGGATCGAAAGAGTACGTGCATTGCGCGCGGCCGGCAGCGAGCGTAACTTCTGCAGCGGACTAAGAGTACGCTTGTCGTTCATTCCAAGTGTTGAAAGTAGTGCACGCGCGTAAATCGTGCACAGCTGGCCCCTTCGGAAGTCACTAGTCTAGAAAATTACACTTACTGAGATTAGATTCGGTGTGGTATAAAGCAAAAGCTACTTATTCCATGCATATATTACTTAGTAATGTATGAAGTAACATAGATAATCAAGGCGTTTACGTTTTTTTTTATACAGAGTTAAATATGACACAAGATTTTAAAAGCTTTCTTTACAAATACCACCAAAAAACCACCAACCAACATAACCAACCATAGGTTATTCTAAGAATATTCCACTTTTTGCAAGGAAAGTCTTCTTTGCTTTTCTTTAAATGAAAAATCTCGACTGCGAATATTATATAACGATCTCTACAAAGTTTTCCACTCGAAGGGACGCCCCCCCGCCTGCCGCGCCGCGCTCGCCGCTATGCGAATCAGCTGAGCGTGGCGTCTCACCAGGCACATCACTCCTCAAATATATTTTAGCTTCTTCACTTGTGAATCATGAATGAATCATGTCCATTTTTGAATTTTTATATATCGTCTTAGATTTTCCGCGGCGCTTTAAAACATTTAAATCAACCTTTGATTTCACATGAATTTTTTATATAAAGCCATCAGATTTTCGTATAAATGTACTTTCAGTTCCAAAATAAATTATTTATCACAGCCTTATCAATTCAATTGAACTAATTTGTTTGCTTTGCTAAATTTAAAAAGATTTTCTTTGTAATTTAGTTAAAAGAATTTGAGGAAATAAGTAAAAGAAACTATATCCTTGTATCATATTGTACCTCTATATCACCTTCTCATCATTTCTTATTAGAATATAATTGGATGACTATACTATAAGGTAGAAAAGATTTGTATATGTAATGTTCAAAATAATTTTAATTTCTATAGTGTCGGCTCTTATTTTAGTTGGTAAAATATATTTAACAGCGGTATGAAACGCCTCATGTAAGGTTTCGTAGACATAACAGACCTTTAAATGTGTCCAGCGACTTTACAGATTATTGACATCGTGTCCTGTATGCCTTGAGAACTTTTAATACACAAATAAATTTTATTTTCATGCTATATTCTACTTCGTCTTTATCGATTCCATTTAAAAAAAGCGTTATAAGACTATTTAAAAACCGAAAAGAGCTGTCTAATTTATATCCGTAGCTGTAATTAATTGTAAAGCGATTTGTAACCAACTACTTATATAGGTAGACAAACACCACCACTAAATATCCAAACTAAACACCTAAACTAAATAGTGTATCTGGATTAAATTTCTGTAAATAATTGATGTAATAGGTTTAGTTACTTACGCTTTTGTCTCTTCCTACATTATTATGAGATTTAACAGACTCTTTGTAAGCATTACACGGTAAAACACTTCACCAGCTTACTGTTAATTAAACCACCAAAGCCGTATAAATGTATCGGTACAGTATACTATATCCATATTTTGTAATTAAGAATCACAAACGAAACTGCATAATAAAATAACACGTAAAACTACCTATTTGTAGCAAACTATATTATACAAGTTTGATTAGTGAAAATTAATTTCTGTCGTGTTTGGGAAAACAGTTATCCCTATTTAAAAATCTTCTTTTAGGCACCTTTATTTCGAAGCTAAAGAGGCGAAAGTCATCTGTTTTGTGAAATAGTACGAGTACTATCTGATCCATTTCATAAAAAATCGGTCGATATCGTCGGTTTTGATTACCCTGAATATCTATCTCCCCAGTCAAAAATATTCTGGAATTTAAAAAAAAAGGATCATGATGAAACTCCATTCCCTTCCGCTTTGTCTCTGAATTTCACTAAACCTGCCGACAAATGAAATCGATTTCCTATAGTTGGTTTGAACTTTGTAGGGTTCAGTGATCCGTATTGCATGCTGGGCATACAACCGGCGTCCCTGCCAGCTTCACCGCGAGCGTCGGAGGACGAGGGACGAAAACATGGGTTCCGGCTGAGCTTCAAACGGCGTGATGGTCGCCAGCAACGGGACAGCCTGGGCCGCCTGCCAGCACGCTACATCAGAGCCACCAGCGTCAGACCTCACACTCTCCAGCCCAAATGGAACGAAACATTCAAATTGTAAATACCTTTGCAGCTTTAACTAGGACGAAAATTAATTGCAGCATACCACATAAATTCAAAATGTTTATGCATGCGGTATAACGAGCTACCTCGAAATGGAAAACTTTTTGGACTAGTACTCCAAACTTCTTGTGTTCTGTGAAACTAGACAACTTTGTCAGCGGTACTTAAACCATGTTAGTCTCACTCGAGATAGTTTCCGGCGACTGCAGTATAATATAGGTATAACAATGGAACTGAAAAGCACATAAATATCAATACGAAAATAATAAACTCTCCGGTCATTCTCGAGAGTTTCATGATTTATAATGATCTTAAGAGTAAGTTTGACTATATTCCCTAGGAATCGTCTAATTCCAAGTTTCCGAGTCCGTTAAAAAAAGTGCTAAGAACTTAGAATTTTTGAAGTTATTCGTCGCCGCGAGCTTAAAATATTCGCTTGTGATGCAGAACTTCACCAAACTACGTAGGAATAACAAACTAAGTACGAATTACTCATTGGCATGAGCTATGTGTCCAAGGCCGTACCTCAACCCTGATTGATGATGATGATGATGATACGAGCCTGAACCCTGATTACGAGTATTTTGTATCCCTGACTCGGTCGATTTTTTTTTAAAGATCTTATTTCATCAAGCTAACCTGTTGCTACTAGGTACTCTTTCTGTTTTCGAGCAGTGACATCGACGACCTATCGTCTGACGTGCTGCACCTGGACATCTGGGACCATGACGACGAGAGCTCGGTCCTGGACGCCGTCTCCAGGCTGAACGAAGTGCGAGGAGTGCGCGGGCTCGGCCGCTTCTTCAAGCAGGTCTGCCAGAGTGCGCGGCAAGGCAGCCAGGATGACTTTCTAGGTAAGTCCAAGATAAAAAGTTATCTTATAAGTTCTGCGCTGGGCTGAAGAAGCAGCGGGGCCGTTTAGTGCATAAAAAAAAATCGCGAGTTACACTATAAAAACAGAGCCGTAAAAATCAAATCATTTCTTGACCTTATAAAGTTACATTAGGCAAGTCTAATTACATTTATGTGATTATACATAGGTACCTACTTAAAATTAACTATTTCAAAGTCAAAGTCAAAATAATTTTATTTCCATAGGATGTTATTACATCACTTAGATCCGTCATTACATTTTTTTGGGTGAGTTCACTAACACAATGGCGGAATCTGTGGAGAAGAGCTATGTTATCATAAGTCAAATCCGTTTTAAAAAATGAGTTTTTTTTATGTAAAATATTAATTAATACAGTAATAGGTAGGGGGTATCACTCTAACAAACACTTAACGCGCCGCGTTTTTGGCTAGATCAATTTTAAATTTGCATTTTATTTGTTCGTAGCAAGAGTCATTGTTTTGTAGAACAAATATTTTTTTTTATGCTCGGCATAGATGGTAGAACTAACGTACGTTCAGAGGGATAATACTGCAAAATTATAGGCAGATACTATGAGTTTCAGGCTTAGGAAAAGTAATTTTTCTAGATCTATCCAATCGATACAAGATCTAATGGGTCGTAGGCTAACGATAAGTTATTTACGCTCGCGCAGTAATAACGCTTAACAATTAAGTTAAAACTCCTAAGTGCAATAAATAATTTGAATTGGGAGTGTATTTTTACATTAAAAGAATAGATGAGTTAGCAGAAAAATCAAAGTTACCCACATAACAGTGGGCGGGGCATATTGCACAACGAGCAGCGTAGGGACTGCAAAGATCTCGAGTGCCGACCACGTGTTAGAAGACGCATCGTAAGCACACAAGGGGGATCGACGACGATCTGGTAAAGTTCACGGGAAGTCATTTTTGTTGTGAAGATCCTTAGAGTGACATTCAGAGACAAAAACTAAGCTAAGATTGTTCTTAGAAAAAAAAAAAACAATTGTTCTTAGCCGAGTCTGAAGTCGGACTAAGCGAAATTTAAGACTCATAAAATGACATTATGATTTTAAATGTTATCAGTTTTTAGAGCAGCTTTTTATTTCGAGCATGCTTTGTCTCTGAATGTCGCCCTTCGGGTGAGCTTTCGTCCAGCTGTGAACGTATTACTGAAATTATGATAATGACGATGAAGAGTATAATAAAAATAATAATGGAGAGTCCTAGTTATTTTATTGTGCAAAGCTCTGGAGCTTTTGTTGTTGAACTGTTTTGATGTTCGTTAAGTGCTGGTAAACAGGAGCACCCGTAGTAAATTCTGCATCACGTCAATGTGAAGCTTTGTAAACTAAGTATTATGCATCAACACGTCTCGCCGACTACGATTGCACATAAACCAACTGCTGTTCAACGGCCGCGACTAGCGGTTACAGTTAATTAAACGCCAATTCTACATGAAAGAATAGAATAACTATGAGTACATTATGGAGATACATAAAGGTGGTCCCTGTCACTATCGCTAATGAAATAATAAAGCTAAAAGGCAAAAGCTTTTACGATAAAGTCTCGGCCATAAAAATCACGTAGATTGTTATCTGCGTTAAAACCATAGGTAGCAGACAGTTAATCGATATGTAATTATGACGCCGGTGGCGGCAGCAGTGGCTAGACTACCGATGCATGCATGTATTGCATATGAATAATGCAAGCATATACTCATTTTTGAATTCTATACATTCTTAAAAACGAAACAAAACTAAAATACTAATACCGTCTTCGAATCTTGCAAATAAAATATCTAGTCAAATATCTGTCAGGCTGTATATACCATGCCGCCATGTGTCTGCTGCATGCCAGTGTCTGCTGCATGTAACTTAGATGCAGGTTAAAATCCAGTCAAAGACAAAAAGAAACATCTACGAATAGAATAGGAAAATCTGGACGGAAACGTAGAGCCACGGGTCACGGGGTTTTTGTATTTTAGTAAACATGTTGAGTGTTGGTTTTGCCGTAGTAACCGGAAAGCGCCGTCACAACGCTTCGTTAGTGCGGCATTGTGGTCACGCTCCCCGGGGCGTCATCGCACTCACGCGGCCATACGCTGCCGACGGCGGCGGAGCCCCTTTTACTTCTTTACCGCCCGCCGCCGGCCAGGTGAGGCATGAATTGAAAATTGTATGCCGAAAATTCAATTTTCTACACGCGCACCTCACCTCGCGTTGTTTTATCCAGCCTCATCAGGAGAAAATTATAAGTATTACAGCCGCCTATCAATAAAACTTACAATCATACCAAACAGCCAAACTAAATTAAAGTAATCTTTTAGGTACATTGGTTGCGCAATTACGTCGAATAGTAATTGTATTAATAGGCCCGGCACCAGCTGAACTTCTTAGAGTCTGCAAATCACATGTCATTCCTTGGCTTATTTCATTC
The DNA here is from genome assembly GCA_951230895.1 of Carpatolechia fugitivella. Taxonomy (NCBI): domain Eukaryota; kingdom Metazoa; phylum Arthropoda; class Insecta; order Lepidoptera; family Gelechiidae; genus Carpatolechia; species Carpatolechia fugitivella. Next base: position 8,568,573 of record OX579658.1, read on the forward strand.
TATTTTCTTCAGATGTTTACCAAATTATTTACTGCTAAAAAAACTTCTATGCTCAAAAGCAAATTTATTAGGTTGGCTTTACTTTTCGAGCTGAAAAACAAACATTGAAAAAATTCAATTAACTCTCTGGCCATTTAGAAACGTTTTCCATGGTTTCTTTGTTTCTAAGGTTTCTTGATACGGCCCTTTCACCAGTTAATCGAAGATAATTGCTCAATTTATTGAGTAGAAACAAGCCAATTATTGATTAATTACGATGAAAGCACTCACGAAAATGCAGACATCCATTTTACTGAGTGCCTGTTTCTGATAAACAGCTCTACAGTAATTGTACCCTCCGTTACTAAAAATATAAACTTACTAGCTTTTCATATGATTTTGTGTTAAAAAAATCTATAGTTACCTATGTGAAATGAAATGAAAATTTATTGAGTATACTGTGTATGACTGTGTATAAACTTTTAGAGTTAAACTAAACATAGTTGCTATCAGCTCTTATCCATCCCCAACAAGGGGTCGAGCCTATTCTGAACTTGGACGACTAGGCCTTAGTCGACAATGGCCCAATGCGGATTTATCGATTTTACACCCGTAAGATCGATCGATCGAACGCTCAAACGATCTAGACGCTTTATCTATCTATCTATCAATGATCTATCACCTTTCACCGTAAGATCGTCAAATAAACTATTAACTGACAATAAGCTTACTAGGTAAACTAGGTATGAGTTCGAAATTCGTAAACACATTAGTACTTGATGGTTAGTACTTGATGGGGTTCGAATAGGCGCCACACAGGTGGCCCACAATACCACCGACTCTCTGCATATAACATATATTAACATTAGGTATGTAATCTGTGGAAATATTGTTATTGTAACTTTTTGTTTATATTACGAATAATTAATACACATATTCAACCAAATATGTTCGGGATAAAGTCCATAATAGCGTGGCAAGGACACTCACAGGTGGTTTGAGCATGGTTACGTTTCAGGTCGTGTTTATCCAAGCGAAGTTGAGCTTGTTTAATGTTGCAGTACGTAAACATGAACACTTGCTAACATTAAAATTTCGTTTAGACGGCAGATAACTTTTACTTTTATTACCCGGCAATATAATAGGGATTTTACATGAGTGCGGAATCAGTGTACCCTTATATTCCTGTTTTTTTTTCTTATGTGGTGTGTCCTTACATTGGAATAATCCATGTAAGCTCCGAAAAGCTTTTATGGATCACTCTTTGAATTTGCCATAACAAGAGAGGACGTGAGTTTGCATCGAAAAATTGGGTTGAAACAAGATTGATGGACGGGAGCGAAAATTCAATACGAATATTCAATATTTGTTTTCAATCCGCATCACTGTGTTGGTTTTGAACATGAATTAAATTATTTTACGACACAAAATCCCCCACAACATCACCGGCACATCTAACCGCCCACCCTTGTATTTCGGGTTAATTTTAAACTACGTTTATTGTTATAAGGTACATTACAATTGATGTATTGATAATTTTATGATAAAGTAAACACACTTAAATAAACGTTAAATTAACTACTTTTTAACTAACATCAGCTGTAACTAATAGAATAGGGGATCGGACTACTCTTTTTTTTATTTTATAAATCCAAACTTCTTAGTTTCTGCTATCGAATACTAAAAGAAATTTTGCTCTATCTTTAAAATTGACCGAGTTATAAAGGTTTGAAATTCAAGATTAGACAGAGAGGCACATACCCACTTATGACGTCATTCGTTAGTAACGCCATATAATCTCCATACAAAAAATCGTTTTTGAAAGAGACAGACATAAAAACTTTAAAAAAATCACTGTAATAGTACATTACTGCCGCGGCCGCAAAATTAGTTATTGCTGGACGAGAGCACGTTTAAAGTCCGAGGCGCAGGCGAGGACTTTTATTATGTACGAGTCCAGCAAGAGTTATTGCGGCCGAGGCTTGTATAGTGCTTTTCTCTGAAATATGCGAGGAAATTACAAAATACTAAAAATATTGTGGTACCTTGAATTTAGATGTCTACTTGTATCGCACTAAACTTATAAGTTCTAATCTTTATCACTTTCTACTTTGATTTCTTGAACCATGCATTGTGCGACGGTGGGGAGGCAAATTTATAAGACACTAGGAATACTCAGGAAAAATCATTTATTATCTTTTTTAATGTCCGTCTATTCACATGAGAAAACCGAATTAGAATCTGCTCTTTTTCTCACGTCAAAACTTATTTTCCTAATTCAAAAACAATCTAAAATGTTTACGGCCAGCAACAGCCAAGGAGGCAAAGAGGTGTAGGTATGCACTCATACCAAACATGCCTCCTCCTCCGGAAAAGAGCGCATTCTATTTCACCAGTAAAATACACGATCTATCCTACCTAAGCCTGGAAGCATTCACTTTAACAAATATGATTCACGTCAGTAGTTAGTCCTACTAACAAACTAAAATACACATGACGCCACACGAAGAAGTAATTTGAAAACAAACCACGAAAAAGATAAACTAACAAACATCACGTTTGTGGCGCAAGTTATTTCAATTTTGACGGGCAAAAAACACAGGCGAAAAAGTACCCGTCATGCTGAGACTATGAACCATTCTACAATAGGGACCAAAAGGAACAATATCAAGAAATTTGGAAAAATTATGACTACACCCTAACTGAATATAAAAACATGTTTAACCTAAATACAAAAACGCATCACTTCTTAAGGCTACACAAACACACGCGCACACAGACACATCACTTGTGGCCAGTGAAGGCCCACGGGAGGGATGCCCTCCCGTATCATAGCTGCATCCATGGTAATCATCAGTCAGGCACCAACATGGCGGCCTTTGCCACTCTAAGACGCAGGCCGTCATGTTGGTGCCTGACTGATGATGACAATGGATGCAGCTATGGGATACCCGGCGCCTCCACCATGCGACGGTGGGGAGGCAAATTTATAAGACACTAGGAATACTCAGGAAAAATTATTTATTATCTTTTTTAATGTCCGTCTATTCACATGAGAAAACCGAGTTAGAATCTGCTCTTTTTCTCACGTCAAAACTTATTTTGCTAATTCAAAAACAATCTAAAATGTTTACGGCCAGCAACAGCCAAGGAGGCAAGGAGGTGTAGGTATGCACTCATACCTAACACATTGTTATAATATTTTCCCAATTCAATGATTAGTTAACTCCATCATGAAAAATAAGTAACAAAATAAATACATAGTACGATAAAAATAAAAGCGGCGAAAATTACAAACAAACCGCCATATTGTGCACTTTTCTGTTTTTTTTTGTGCCAGTGTCATACAGAGCATACAGCCAACTCAAATTACTACGAGTCGTGTACGATTCATATAAAATTTGAATTTAGAACATTAAAACTTATGAAGAGTATTCTATAAAAGACTCAAAAACATTGAAATTTCTGAACGAAAGTTACTTTGCCGGCCTAGGCCGTTTGAGGGCACATTGCCGGCCGCTGTTTTGTATGGGGCAATGTTTCGTCCAAAAATTTGTCACTTCGCGTACTGTTTTTTTACAGTAATGATCACATTTTCGAGCGTGTAGGAGAAAATTAGTTTTTCGGCCGATTCTGGTTTTTTCTTCGCGAATCGTCTGCTACTAATCTATATTTTAAATTATAAAAATTAAATTCATATTATAAAATATGGTGAACAGTCCGATCCCCTATTATAAAGAATCACGAGTATTCCCTGAAATGAAGGGTGGGCGGTTAGTTGTGCCGGTGATTATATTATGAAAATGCTTAAACAATATCAATCCATTAAAATTTATGATATTTTTTATTGGTAATATGCAACATGTGCATATAATGCAGAACATACTTAATGGTTGTGTAAAGGAATATGAAATAAAAAAACCGTAAATTTAATAAAAATACTTTCAATTTTCAGGAGTCACGCTCAATATGCTTTCTCTTCGATATCACTGGTACTTGTGCATTATTGCAGTAACCCCTTTCTAAATTTCAAGATACTCGTATAAAATCTGAATGGAAATAAATAAAATTCACTTATTCGAAACAAGACGCCGCAAAATATATATATTTTCAAAGAAACTTAGCCTTTATGGAAGGTGAGCAAAAGTACGCAAAGTTCGCTGTAGGTTATAAACTTCAGCAAGCCATTTACTAATAAAAATTTCACATTAATGAATAAAGAAGTACTGTAACGGGCCGTTGAAGATTGATTGATGATATTACTCTTACTAATTAATTTCAATCATTTACTAGTAGTTCGAAAAAAGAATGATAAAAAGAAAGTTGGCACGTTTCTTGTACCATCTTACTCGTGATTTTAGTAGAATTTGTGGAACAAGATGGTCACGTGTCCGTTCCTAATTAGCAACTGACTTTGTGCTGCTTCCCAGCGCTATTGAAATAATTCCATACTGTAGCGGAAAATCGCCCGCGTCTTTGTTAATAAAAGCGCTAATTTTAAATTTTCGAGCCGCTTTCAACAGATTTTATGAAGTGTAATTTTACGGTGATTGAGTTTGCGATAGGGGTCGCTTGTCAACATCCGGTAATGGTCATGTTTTCGATTTAATTCTTTTATTTTAGTTTATTTGAGTGTTTACTTTTGTTAGTTTACTTGAGTGTTTAGTGTTCATTTAGATAGTGGTATAATTCAGTGAATGACTCTGAACTATGAACTTTTAATAAGACAATTGAAACGCATTTTACTGACATTTGATGGCTTGATGGTGTCAGGCGGCTCCACGTGGTTTCAGTAATTCAGCTATCAAATTGATGGAGTCCTTCATCATACACAGCTCCCTAGGGCTTAGGGCTGTCTGTGTAATCCAAGCTACTGACTTAGCTAAACAACTTGATACTGGCGAAATAAAGTGAAAAGCCATTATGAAAATAAGATAAGAGTTTGCGATATTTCAGCGAAAGATAAACTGGAGTCAAATATGCGTTGTATTTAATGTAATCGTCTAAATTCAGACGTCGGTTGTCGACCTTACCCACACGATGATGATGAATTCAGACTCTTTGTGAATTTACTCTTATTAACTCCCCGTTCGGACAAATATAAAGTTATATTCAATAAATTATATATGTTTTAAGTTATGTGTATAAGATTTTTGTTTTCTTTGTCTGTATTATGTTTTTTTTTTTAATTAGAAATAATAAGTAATCAGCAATCGCAAAGATCGCGGAAAGCCACTGTTTGCAGACAACACAGGGCCGCCTTTTGTCCAGCAGTAGACGTCTTTCGCCTGAAACGGACGAACCGTAGTCAGTTCCTGTTATCTGACCCTGTTTTCAAGGCGTGTAGCGTGGTCTACAGTTTCCGATTCATTTTAGGATGCGTGAACATCCCGCTGCGCGAGATCCCGTCGACGGGCGTGGAGGCGTGGTACAAGCTGGAGGCGCGGTCTCAGCGCTCCTCCGTTCAGGGTCGCATCCGGCTGCGGCTGTGGCTCTCGGCGCGCGAAGCAGGCCGCCACGACGACGACAACTACCAACAGGTTCTTATAACAGTCTTATGTCACCAAGTTATTTCCGTGCTTACATAAGATTAAGGACGTGGATCGCGATTTGAAGTGCTAAAATCAGGACTAATTTACTAGAAAACGCCCCGTTGTCTATAGCCGTGTATCTGCTTAACGAAATTGGTGCATAAGGATGGCAATGCATTGATTTATTTCATTGCACACTTAACGGAGTTCACTAGGGCCATATTAGGATATTTGACTATATTAAAATAGTTGTCATTTGTTAATTTTAATTAGATTATAAATATTTAAATATATTACACCTTTTATTTTGCTGTTAGATGTAAGTAAGAAATCAAACAGTTTGTTTATTTATCACGCATGTATTTAAATATGAATTATGTTTGCATTTTTATCCGAATGACTGATTAAATTTATTATTATTGTTAATTTTTAAAGACTGAGTAGAATGTTCAAATTAATGAATGAATTGTTTTTATATAATAAGGTATCATTTTTTATAATTTAGTAGTGATTTGGAAAACAATAGGGAACATGCACAACTTTTTTAAATTCATTGATCGAAATATTTCAAGTTCCAAATATTTTTCCAAATATCTTACTCAGAAACAAAGTTATAAGGCTTCAAAGCTGATAGTTAGACAGAGAGGTCCGATAACACATGTGACGTCATATGTGTCGCGGGCCATACATCCGCCATAGAAAATTTTGTTTTCGTAGAGAGGGACAGATATATTTGTTTAATAATGTTGTAACTAGTTTGTTTTTCGATCAATTTCGATTCTGTTTTGACTGTCAGTATTCTATTTTTGTATACTTTCAGATGAACTATGAAAAAATTTAATAATTTTTTTATGCATGTTCCCTATTGATAGCGAGTTTAACGAGTAGCGCTAACATGATGACTCTTTCTTTGAAAATTTGTTGAACACAGAAAAATCCAATTAACTTTTAAAATGTTAGTGTTACTTTATACCATATTATTATAACACAGGCGCCTGAAAAATACTTTAGACCTTATAAATAACAATGTTATTACAAACAACGCCACTGGTGCTGTAGTATGAAAACTACTGCGCAGCGCTACGTCGTCGTTTCGTAGCAGCGTAGACGCCGTATATCACCGTAGAGTCTACGGAATACGTCATATCAATCAAGATTGTTATTCTAACCTGTCTTTTTTATAATTTTATTTTCTTTGTTCTATACTTTCACTTCGTACAAAACAATATAGTAAATAATACATGTTCGTTCATTTAATTTTACAATGCGCAATAAAACACACCATATCTGGATACCTCTTTGAATGTGCAGGAACGACAAGGCACTTTTTCGTTCGAATGCACAGAGATTTATTCGCATGAACCGTCGGTTTCCCGTTGCCCATTTCGATTCGGTTATCACACGAGACTCTCCCTTGATTTTCAACTGATCTTACTGTCCCGTAATATGATAATATGTACTCGTACGTGCATATTTTGCAGTGGAGTAGTATAAAATAGGTACATTTTATATTATTATTTACTCTATCTGCCGTGGGTCTCCTAAAAGAAATATGTTTTGAAATAAATTAGTGTGTAGTTTTTCAAAATGTTTATTTATTTCATTGTTTGTTACAATAAATGGTTAAAAATAAATAAACATATGTTCGATGTTTTTTTTCATGACTTGCATCACTTTTTAAATATAAATAACTTTTTAAATATTATTTTTCACATATGGTTGCTAGATTTTTGTATTTGCAGGTAAAAATGTGAGTGAGGAAGGTCAAATATGAAATAATAGTTTTGTTCTAACAGATAATCCTGAGAATAGCGTATTTTAAGTACCTAACTAACAAGAAATGAACTTATGTTGACTGTTCCATAAATTCCCTGAGGGACTTTCGAGTCCTTCGATGCCAACATAAAATTGTTCCCTTATTTGCTCGGCGGAGTATAATAACGATTTATCAGTGTGACGTCAGCGGACACTAACAAGTTGCGAACATATTACACGGCGCGGGATGCGGCGACTGAATACTGACACGGATATTGAACACCGAGTCCGTCATATCACTACATCATCGCAATCAAGCATTATTTCGCATATATTGTATCTATTTCATTTCTATATTATACTGTTTAACAGGCATTTATCGAGTGTTAGTTATTTTGTTTTGATTATTTTCATAATTTCTAAACTATCTTCTAGCTTAATCGTGTAATTAAATCAATTCTATAATATTAATTATCGTAGTCCTTATGGGTAGAAACTTTCAATGATTTGTCTCTAAAAACATTTGCTACGACTGCGGTATATGACCAAACCAACCCTTGTTATCCTTGTTAGTCGTGAGTGTTATACCTGATAGTTGTTTAGTGTGTAAGTAGTCTTTCTTATTTCTATCCTTAGTAGGCTGTATAATATATTGATCCTATAACCACGACTTTCACAAAATCCTATATTTTATACCCTGATTTGTGAGGTGACACTACATCGTAATTACTGAGTAGTAATTACAATGATAGTTTTGACATAAATACCTACTTAAAAGCCTCTAAAAACACATGCTTGTTTAATTTAATCAGTAATCTTATTTAGTAAATTGACACAATAAACATTGAGCAGTCGATTTTCATGAGTATAGGTCACCTCATTCAATGTCATTTTGCCCTTGGTGCTATTGGTATTAATCTTGATAAAAAATAAACTTTTTGCCTAGAAAATGTTATCTACAAATAAAGTTGCCGTCGCGATAGAGTATTCAGCGAACGAACTCATTCTTCTTACGGCGGCGTACAAATGGGCTGCGACTGAAGCGAAATTGCAATTAGGTGCCGACACAATAAATCTAATTCATCATGTCGACTGCTCGTGATCAGGACAGTTAGTTACCTATGCACTACAACAGGCTTTATACTTACTTCACAAGATTGACTTTATTGAGCTAAAGCTAAATCGATAACGAGGACGCATCTTGGACAAGCCCCATAAGCTGAACTGACGCGGCGATTTCTAACGCCTAATAATATTTAGGTTATTTTGGGGTACCCGCTGTAGCGTTGTAACGCTCTTTGAATATTACAATCAATAATTAGTTAATCTTGCTATTTTAGTATACTGAAAGTATGATTATAGCGTTAATGTTCATAGCTTACGAGCATAATATATACGCTGCCTACACGTGCGTAAAGAGCTATGAATAGACTTTGAACTATATTCACATTTTCTCTCGTAAGGTGCGTCAACACGAACGCCTGTTCGGCGTATTGCTGGCCCATGAACTTGACCAAGCGGTCGCTCAGACGCCAAGCGGGGCTGAGGGGGAGAGCAGCAGCAGTGGGGCGTGGGAGGGGGAGCTGTGCGGCGCCGCCCAGACCCTGCTGCACCAACATGCTGTACAAGGGGACCTCAGTCCTCTACAGGCAGCCATAGCGCGATTCGCAGCTGCTTGCAGACTAAACAGCGATGAACTTGTCGACCCCAAGTAAGTGATTTACTAACAACGCCGCCGTAACAAATAAACAAAAAAATACATATTTAAATTGTAACTTATGAAGGTGAACTACAATATAAAATAAAGTGAAAAGGTTGATAAATAAGTTGTTTAGCAAACTCATCGCCCAAGATGTTTCAAATTAATTTACATCAAAATCCGTCAGTATTTACTAGACACTGAAAGTTTTATCCTGAATTTGCGCTACAAGTTGTTAATCTTGGAGCTCCGTTGCAACTCACATTTCTGAACATCGCATCTCTCTTATCTTACGTAAACATTTGCGAAACTTCTTAGATGTTTCTTCTAAACTAGTCTGCCGTCCTAGGTACATGTGCAAACTTTTGACTGAGTTGGAACGCGCGTGGTGCCAGTGCGAAGCTTTGGGCGGAAGCGGGAGCGGAAGCGGAGAAGCTGGCGCGGCTGCCTCGCGTGACGAAGAGCGCTGGCTTGCAGACTGCTTCAGCGAGTTTGTGGAGCGAGCACTCCACCAGCTGCGTCTACATCGGGACCTGTATCCCGTGCTGCACCACCAAAGCTTAATCAAGTAAACTTAGAGCATAGTATACTTTTATATAGCTCAGCAATAACCATAGAGCAAACAAAAGCCGTATACTTTTACAAACCGATATCGAGTTATTGATTTTTCAGGTTTTCTTAATTAACAAAACCTAGAGCTGTATTTTCAATAATAACATAATAATAAAAATTGTGGGGATCTCTCATTAATCAATACATTACGGGAATCTTTGTTCATATGTATGTATGTTTATTGTTTATTCAGTGCGGACAGATACATGTTGACTTGTGTCTCCTTTTAAGCACGTACTTTACAGATAGCGAGAAATCCGAGTATCGGACAGGGAAAAGCCCAGCAGCAGGATCGGAAAATTACAGCCGGTCTAATTGACGTACGGGGATGAGCTAGCGCGCTAAAATAGCGGCGTTCGATTACCAAAACGGTCCATTTTACTAAATGTTTTTGACGTTTGTTTTACTAAACAAAGCACTAAATACTAATTGTATAATTGTTGTTTAAAGGAACCTTTTAACTTCGTCTTCCTGCCTAATCTATTATATATAGAAGCGAAAAGCCATTATTAATTCCATTTGATTGTCAGCTGTGAAATTGCTGGGAACCGCCCTTTAGACGCGGACGTAGCGTAGGACGGATCGACGTTAATTTATTAACTTACCTCAAGATCATTAAAACGTCTCTTCTGCTAATTTGTTATTGTAATAAAGATCAGGTATTAGCGGGTATTCTCACTTCTGTAGGACCGAAGTTTGTTTATTATCGAATCAATTCATTTACTGATTAAGAATTTAGAATCAACAATATGTTTTACATCTCACCTGACATATCACAAAAGTCATCTGTGTCTATATCTATAGAGAATTTTATATATTTTGTTCATAACAACGTCTACCCTAGGGACTAAAATATGACCTAATACTAAGTAGGTACCCTGGTTTTATTAACTAGTGTTAAAAAAAATAGGGACTTAAACTTTACACAAATTATTATATATACATACACACACACACATTATAACCGTTAAGATCAATCTTTCTATATTGAAATAACTTATATTAAACAAACAAAACTGCTACGAGACGTTGTGGTATCATAAAAGCAACAAAATGAATTCGGGGTTTTTGCTACAACTCAATAGGGAATATTCATGATTTTTTTTATTTCTTAAATTAATCATTTACACCCCTATAACATAGAAAAAAGATAAATAGGGTAGAAAATAGTCAAATAATTTTTCAAATTGAAATTTAAAACATTGCATAAAAGCCGTTCAAAGACTTCAAAGTTCAAACGCCTGGTGGCGTTTAGCGCGCGCTTTTGATGACGTCATTGGTTGTGTCCCGTGTTTGTTTACTATAGCTTTTCAGTTACTTCATACTTATTTTCAGTTTTAATTGCTATACAGATCATGGAAGAAGTTAAAAAACCTTCTTACAAGTATTGTATGGTACCGAAGTGCTAAAACAGTATTTTTAGTACACCCGATAAAGTGTTTCTTCGTATTCCATGCGGTGTGAAAGTACGAAAAAAATTGTGTAAGATGATGAGAAGGAATAATTAGATAGGTAATAAGAGTTTAGGAACAATTTTAATGACAAATGGTTATGTATTTATAGATTATGTTTTGTTGTAAGTATTATTAAAAGATTTATGAATAAAAATCTATGTTAGGACTAAAATCATCATCATCATCGTGTGGGTTGTAAAGTCCACAACTGACCTCACAAACCCTAGTGTCAGTGTTATAGAGCCGCCAAAGGCCACTGACTTGGCTCATGTAACAACTAGATTGTAGCCGGGACCAACGGCTTAACGTGCCTTCCGAAGCACGGAATCATCTTTCTTTTCGGACAATCAGGTGATTCAGCCTGCAATGTCCTAACCAAATTGGGGAACATCTCACAAAGTGATTTTTGCCTGACAGTGTCCCACCGGGAATTGAACCCGGAATCTCAAGCGTCGAAATTTCAACCACTTGGCACGGAGGCTGTTATTTTAGAATTTAATATGTTTGGTCGACGTTTTGTGAGATCATAAGAATCATAACGCTTGATCCGCATATTACGAACTATGGTGGTATTTTATTATAGTGTACACACGACTATATTGTTATTAACATTGGTTTAAATAAATATTTGTCACTTTTCATATTTAAATTCTTATTCTTCTTATCCTGCGGGTTGTTACAACAGTTTAAGCACTTTGGAGTTCACTAAACGTGTTAATTGGATTGAAATATAGAATAATTTAATAGAGATAAACTTACATTATTTTCTACCGCGCGCGACTAATATAATAACAATGTCAATGCTCCGAGAACACAGACACGATTACTTCAGCTTTACTAAGAATAAGTAACAAAGTAGCTTGTAGACAATAAAGAATCTAGAAAAAAATACTTGAGACAAATTTAATAAAAATAATAAAATAATAATAATAATAAAAATAAATTATATGTAACTTAATAATAATAATAAATCTAATTCAAATATCTCCCACCCACTGGAACGCCGGGCACAAGGACATGCGCTCGAACCCAGTGTTGCAGTAGGGGGCAGTCCACCTTGTCACCGAGGACCCTCAGGATGGAGTTGGTGCTCCCGCGCGCCCGCCGCATCAGCGAGGCAATGCGGCGTCGCAGCACAGCGTGGAAACCATCTGTGTGCGCATACGCAAACATCGCAGACGCACTACAGTAGCGCGGGAGCCCCAACAGCACCCTGAACGCATTATTATATTGTACTCGGAGAGCGTTGATGGCTCGCTGCGTGTAGTTGACCCACAGATTGCACGTGTACAGTGTTTGACAAAAGGCTTTAAAAAGTGTTATCTTAACCTCTATGCTACATCGTGCGAATCTGCGAGCCAACATGTTACAGCGAACCGCCATAGCTCTCCTTTCCCTTTCGATGTCACCATCGTCTTTTAAATCCTCTGTGACCACATGACCGAGATATTTAAATTCTTTCACCCTGCTAAGAATTTAAATTTTATTTAAATTTAAATTTTATGCATATTCCCTATTTAATTCGACTTCAACTCGTCAAAGCTTGAAGTAGTTTATAACACACAACGCGTTGTGGGCGGTGTTTTCGCTCAATTTTTTCGAGTATACCTAAGGTATAAAAAACAGTCGAGTAATCCTTCAACATTCTTTCGCAGATTGGAGTTCCTACTGCGATGTCTCAGCCAACTTTCTCAGATGAAAGTCTTTTGGAGATGCTGCCCTTTTAATAAAGAAATACGGTAAAATGTTCATTGAATGATTTCAATCAAAATATAATTTGTTTGGCATTCGACGACCCCGTAGCCTAGTTGGTAGTATGCCTGCCTACGAAGCACAGGGTCGCGGGTTTGAATCCCGCCCAAGGCAAACATTCGTGTGATGGGCACTTCTGTTAGCCTTGTGACTGGATGTTGTCTATATATTTATGTATTTATATTTAAGTAATGTATGCCAGCTGTCTGTTACCCATAGTACAAGCTTTGCTTAGTTTGGGATCAAATGGCCGTATGTGAGATGTCCCCACATATTTATTTATTTAATATTATTACCAAACGTTCCTTTTCAAACAAAAGTTAAACCACTTACTTAAAAACTCTCCACTCAAGTAAATGATAAAATTAAATTTGAATGCCTCAATTAATTCTATTTAGAGCTTTCCTGGAATTCAAGTGTTTGTCAGAATCTATCTTTGTATTGTGAGATTGAATGGCGTAGTCGGTTGGGCGGGCGGCGGGCGGGCGCGGTACACGTAGGAAGCGTCGTTGTTCTTGTAGCTCAGTCAAAGTGCGAACGTTTGGTTTCATTATTTGGTATGTTATTGTTTATTGCAGGCACGGAATATATTGTTTTATATTCCGTGATTGCAGGTACTTTATTCGACACGAGTATTTCTATTATTTCATGTAATCACACTAATATTATAAATGTGAAAATATATTTGGATGTTTGTTCCGCCTTCATGCTTAAGGTACTCAACGGATTTGGATCAAATTTGGAATAGAGACAGTTTGTAACCTGGATTAATACATAGGATTAGTTTTACGGGGAAAAGTCTTATTCCCGAGGGAAAATCTTACATAACGCGAGCGTAGCCACGGCCAGACCACTAGTGATATTTATATTCTTCTGACGATCTGTAGAAAAATGCATTTTAAATGATATAAAATGAAATGTAGAAATTTAATGAACTCGCAAACTACCCAACCTGTCAAAAAATTTGTAACCTGTCTAAAAATGTTTAACTGTACATGGAACTTATTGTGGTCATTTTAAAGTATCGACAAGTTATTTGGTACCAGCAACCTTACTCAAAAGACTTAAAACATGACTGAAGCTTGTATTATTCAGTAAACACACTCCTTGGACTAATTAACCCCCCCCCCCCCCCCACACACACATATTCATCTTTTTTAATCAGATGCGAAATCGTCGGGTCCCTTCGTAAGGGCACATCTGAGTGGTATGAGGCTCTTTGCGCCCAAGACACGGAGTCAGAACGAGGCGAAGACTTGGTGAACCTGATAACCCTGGTGCAAATAGACCTGCAGCAGGGACTCACGTATTACCACCCGTTGTTTGAAACGTGAGTTTTATAAGTATTTTATGTTTACAGTTCACAAACACAAACTGCAATTTTTACACGGAATTTACTTTTAAAACAAAATTAACAAACGAGAAGCACAGTGTATTTGCTTTGCTTGGTTATTTGTTTAACTTACTTTTGAATTGAATTGATTCTTTATCTTTATAAGTGCTTCAAACATACATCCACTAGTTCAACAAGCAATATCCTCATCTAATACAAAGATACGGTAGTAATATATTTTCAGGATTCTTTTATCAATGATAAAATTTTGTTTCTTTTCAATAGCGGAAAAAACTTATTGTTCATTGGTCATATATTACAGCCTCGAATTAAAAGGTTCTAAAGCCCAGAGGACTTGTTTTTACTACTCAATTTCAATATAATGCTATGTACTCATCAATATAACATTTCGTGATTGTGTTTTAGGACAAATAACGTGCCGTACTTCCATGTAGTGTTCTCGCAGATCGACAAAATGGTAAGTGACTTCACAAGCTAGGCTGAGCCAATCTATATGATAATGATTGCTTGGATTACTGACTGGATGCATCTTGCGTAGCTAAATAATAAGTGATTAATGATAGTGCCTTATCGCACATGATACCCTTAAATATTGCAGTATGCATTAGTTTCGATTTTGCACTGGGAAACTACAGCGGTTCATGCATAGAATAAATTATGGACTCGGATGTTTCTTATTTCCATTATTTTATCTAGCATTCAAGTTAAAAGCTGTCTTAGCTTTCCAAGATGTGTTTGTATAAAAAAATCGCAAACGTTTGATACGATACGAGAGTAAAATGAACATTAATTTGATATAACGAGTAGTAGACGTTGTATACATTTATACACCGTGAAATTTACATCGTTTTGTTCCCGCCATGTAGTGATAGTACCCGTCAAACTGAACAACTTTTCACGAAAAAAAAATTTCCTGCGACAAAAAAATTTTTGGCCTCTCCATACAAAGTGAGCTCCATACAAAGTGAGACTCCCGACCGACCCATTTTGTATGGAGAGACCAAAAATTTTTTTGTCACAGGAATTTTTTTTTTCGTGAAAAGTTGTTCAGTTTGACGGGTACTATCACTACACGGCGGGAACAAAACTATGTAAATTTCATGCTGTATGTACTTAGCGCCACCGTCAAAATATAATATATAGGTAGATATATGGAGCTAGTTGTTATTGATCTACAGTGAGCTTCACATTTATAGGAAATACATAAGGTCCTACAAAATGATTGGCTGCACAGGACGGACGCTGCGCTGTTTCACAGAATATTGGCTTGCATAGGATTCTTGGAAATGTAGTTCAACTAGCAACATGAATTCTGCCATATTAACGAACGAAGCGAGCTTTTGCAATGTTGATTCCAGGTTTTGATGCATTTTAATTTTGAAATTGGACTATTCAGATGTGGAAATTATTTAATAATATTTTCGCAATATTTCTCGCTCGCTTTAGGTCGAGTAAACAATTTTCTGTTAGGTAATTTGCCTCTAGGTGGTGTTAGATAACGTGCAGTAGTTTGTGGTAGTGGTGTGCAAGCTAGTTAACAACTCTTTTTGCTAGGTATCAGAGGATGTGCGGCAATGCGTCGAGCTTTGGGTGCACGAAGGCTGGTGCGGTGTCGCCGAAGACGAAGTTTTCGATGAAAACGGTGACGGAGGTAATAGATGTCTCTAGATAATAAGAAAAAAGATATTCCTCTTCTTCAATCAATGGAAAAATTCAAATTTTCTCCGCCCAGCAATCAGTGACTGCGTTACATGAAGCCTAACGCGAAGCCACATTAAATAAATAAATATTTATCACTGTCCATATAATTTTAAATGTTTAACAAGATTTATAAGAAAATATTTCAGAGTGAACCATGATTTTAATATTTTGCGACTATGTAGGATGCGTGGTGACAGCGAAGACGCTCCCTTTCGAGCTGTTGTCGGCAGTACGCGAGCTGGTGGCAGCCGCCGTGCCCGCGCCCTCCACGCACCCCGCGCACCACGAGCCCCCGCCGCAGCTGGTGGACTGCTACATGTGAGTACCGCTATGACGTCACTGCTGTCGGCAGTACGCGAGCTGGTGGCAGCCGCCGTGCCCGCGCCCTCCACGCACCCCGCGCACCACGAGCCCCCGCCGCAGCTGGTGGACTGCTACATGTGAGTACCGCTATGACGTCACTGCTGTCGGCAGTACGCGAGCTGGTGGCAGCCGCCGTGCCTGCGTCCTCCGCGCACCCCGCGCACCACGAGCCCCCGCCGCAGCTGGTGGACTGCTACATGTGAGTACCGCTATGACGTCACTGCTGTCGGCAGTACGCGAGCTGGTGGCAGCCGCCGTGCCCGCGCCCTCCGCGCACCCCGCGCACCACGAGCCCCCGCCGCAGCTGGTGGACTGCTACATGTGAGTACCGCTATGACGTCACTGCTGTCGGCAGTACGCGAGCTGGTGGCAGCCGCCGTGCCCGCGCCCTCCGCGCACCCCGCGCACCACGAGCCCCCGCCGCACCACGAGCCCCCGCCGCAGCTGGTGGACTGCTACATGTGAGTACCTCTATGACTTCACTGCTGTCGGCAGTACGCGAGCTGGTGGCAGCCGCCGTGCCCGCCCCTCCGCGCACCCCGCGCACCACGAGCCCCCGCCGCAGCTGGTGGACTGCTACATGTGAGTACCACTATGACGTCACTGCTGTCGGCAGTACGCGAGCTGGTGGCAGCCGCCGTGCCCGCGCCTTCCGCGCACCACAAGCCCCCGCCGCAGCTGGTGGACTGCTACATGTGAGTACAGCTATGACGTCACTGCTGTCGGCAGTACGCGAGCTGGTGGCAGCTGCCGTGCCCGCCCCTCCGCGCACCCCGCACACTGCGAGCCCCCGCCGCAGCTGGTGGACTGCTACATGTGAGTACCGCTATGACGTCACTGTTGTCGGCAGTACGCGAGCTGGTGGCAGCCGCCGTGCCTGCGCCCTCCGCGCACCCCGCGCACCACGAGCCCCCGCCGCAGCTGGTGGACTGCTACATGTGAGTACCGCTATGACGTCACTGCTGTCGGCAGTACGCGAGCTGGTGGCAGCCGCCGTGCCCGCGCCCTCCACGCACCCCGCGCACCACGAGCCCCCGCCGCAGCTGGTGGACTGCTACATGTGAGTACCGCTATGACGTCACTGCTGTCGGCAGTACGCGAGCTGGTGGCAGCCGCCGTGCCCGCGCCCTCCGCACACCCCGCGCACCACGAGCCCCCGCCGCAGCTGGTGGACTGCTACATGTGAGTACCGCTATGACGTCACTGCTGTCGGCAGCACGCGATCTGGTGGCAGCCACCGTGCCTGTGCCCTCCGCGCACCCTGCGCACCACGAGCCCCCGCCGCAGCTGGTGGACTGCTACCTGTGAGTGTCCGCCAACGTCATTGGTATCGCGAATATGACAGTTGGCCCAGCTTGGCCCACAGCAGCGCCTGGGTGGTGACGCCAAGGTTCATCTCCGACATATATATGTATGAATGTATGTATAATAAGAATAATGGAATAATGTATGGGTATAATTATAGAGAAAATCTTCGTGAATTTTTGTTGATAACGAAACGGCTGCAACGCAACGATTTCGGTAAAATTTTGTAAAGAGGAAGATTCGGGGAGATAAATCTATCTAGCTAGGTTTCATGTTTAGTAAAACGTTATTTATTTATTTATTTATTAATAATAGGAAGACCAACAGCTAAAGTTAACTTGATAGTAAAATACATTAATACCAAAAAGCTATTTACAGGTCTCCACATGTAGGTGCCAGAACATAAAAAAAACACATAAGGTCATACACTCATAGGCCTGAATACTAGCTCGCAAACAGATTGTTCAGTTACAAAAAAAATTGTCTATTTAGCAGACGTCTCGCGGAATCGGAACCAGTATTAAACAGGTCCAGGTCAAATTCTTGGCACAATTTATTAAAATTGCTGCTTGCACGCAAAAGAAATGAATTTTGACGGTAGTTCGAAGACACTGAGGGAAGATGGATGGGAGCGCTATTACGTAAGGTCAGTCTGGGGGTTCGGACAAAAATTTTGGAAAGCAGATCTGGGCAATCAATTTTGTTATTTTCACGTGTTTTCAGGCTAAAAAAATTGCTACGCCGTATCATTAAAATAGAGAGGTGATATCCCCCTTCGCTACAATAGCTCTCAGTTGGAAAACCGCGAGTCTACAAAGTCCATTTTGGTTTTTGAGTCTTGAGTTCGAGTCTCGATATATTTATGTTAATTTTTCTTTTTTATTTACTATTTAAATTTTTCATTTAGTTATTTAAGTACAAAAATGACAGAAATTAAAATTTCCTTTTATATTTTTTCGTATTCCGAAAGTTTTCCAACAGATGGCACGAGCAAAGCTCGGTCGCCCAGGTACTACTCTACTAAATGCTCTATATAAGCATTATTACATAATAACAATTCAGCTTTGTGAAATCAAAAACTAAAGTATTTAATTTTTGTGATAAAATACTTCACCTTCATTAATTCGATGTAGGCATTCAATAAAGGGATTGTAATAATTCTATTATAATCTTAGTTCCTTTGAAGCTCTTATACCTTAGTCAAATTCATGCTTCAATTAATTTAAATTGCCGCTAATAATTGTTAGAAACGTAATTTAAAACCCAAATAGCTATTTCTCGTAATTTGATATGATTCAATCAAGCTTTGACTGCGAACTATTCTGCCCCCAATTTCCTACACCCAAAAACCTATACAACGATATATTATAGGTGTAACGAGGCATCCGTCCTCTTTCCTGTTTTATGACTGGCAACCTTTCTTGCTGGCAGTTTTATCTTTCATTTTAAATTCATTTTCAAATTTAAATTTTTTACGTTTCGATTTTGTCTTTTTTCTGCCAAATTCCTCACTTCATGTTCATGTCCTGATCTCCAACCGTAAACTTGTCCATGTTATTATCTTCCAGTTTTATAAAATAGATTATATAAATACATAAATAAATACCTTTACTGCCTACCTAAATAAATACCTTTACCTTTACCTGGACTGAACCCTGGTTTTGCCACGTTTTATAAAAATACTCTATAACATCTTTCGTGTGGTGCCCAGCAGCTCCGTGGCGGCTGCTGGGCCACATAGGTATAGATTCTGGGTCTAGATTTTTGATATTTTTGTTTTCTTGGTGTTATCATTTGTTTATCGAAGTAAAGCTAGCGTGTAAGCTATTTTTGATCTAAAGTTTAAGTATCATAATACTAATAAATGGGTATAATTATAGATAAAATCTTCGTGAATTTTTGTTGATAACGAAATCGTTTGAAATACTTCGGATAAGGTTCGGTAGTTTACTGGTTGATGGCAACATTAGCAAGGCCTTCATGTAATTTATGTTTATGGTAATGTGCGGCGCAGGTGGCTCCTCGCGCTCATCGATCTCAGCCTCACCTTCGCCGATCACAAACAAATAAAAACAAAATCCGCGCAATATAAAAAACATAAGTTTTTCTGATTATATAAGATTGATCGTTATACTAATACTATTTTTCTTTACAATTCCTTTACAAATAGTGGAGATATTTCTCTGTATTATTTCTTTCAGCGATTTTTTTTATTGTATTCTATTTTTTATGTGGGAGAAACTCATTATCTCATTTATCAAATAATATCAATATAATACCAAATACGATAGAAAACCTTTATTGAACCAATCAATCAATATCAATATAATTTGTTCTCCCGACATTCACAATATCTTTTTCAAATTGCATACGTCGAAAAAAATACATCTTAATTTGTTATGTAACTGTGAATTTTCTAAGGTTCTGTAATTACCTATTATATAGTCAAATGCAGAGAGAAATATGACCCGTCAGCTGCGTTTTGACAGGTGGGTCATATTTCTCTGCAACTGACCATTCAGGTGGTTTATTATTTACCACGTGTGCAGGTGGTTCGAGCCGCTCATCGACCGCTGGCTCGCCGTCACCAAGACCATGGCTCTACAGCGGGTGCGCGCTGCCGTCGAACTTGGTAAATATATCTCTTTGTAAACTTATATAACATACAATACAAATTTTCTACATGTTTCAGTTTGTTTTGACCCCTTTCTATTGTAGAAAAATCGACTCGCGAAGACACGTACACACTCCTCTACAGAAGAAATGGGTGACGTAATGAGAGCTGTTGCTTAAATAGATTGAGTTAGCTTTATGGACTGTTTTTCCATAATAGAAAGGCTAACCTGATGATGATTTTAATTAGTGAATAATATGAACTAAGGAAATATAAACCCAATGCAAGCATAATAATTTCATTAAGCATATACAAAATATTCGTAGAACCCATTTGCATCAGAAAATTTATTACACACATTTAATTAAATGGAATTTTAAGTGGATTTCAAATCACGAACATATTCCATTATATTTAGTTATGATATGAGCTTTTGTGGTTTCATGCCTTCTGTGGCTCTATATACTACATCAGTGTACCCTGCATTTCGGTTTCTGCCTTATTTACATTTTGAACCTTTTTAAGTTTACCAATATGTAAATATGTAACTTTTTACTTTTTTTACTTTTACTTTTACCTAAACCTAAACCCACTTTGGTCACATTTAGGTCCAACCAAATTTATGGCAGAATACCTTTCGAAGAACTAGAAAACTATCGTCTCGTCGTTTATACATACAATAAAATTATTAGAATATAATTTTTAAAAGTTTTATTGTTGTAAATTGCTAACGAACTAATTCGCGCGTAACTATCACGCAGTTCATTGGTCAAACAGTAGAGCCGACCGACAACCATTAAAGCTAGCTCCACTATTTCCGAAACAAATAGTAAAAATGGCGGCGGTCAAGCACAAGTTCCTCAAACATTCACAATGGAAACAGGACTTTGAAGCTAGTGAATAGATATTACTTTGAAACAAGACGCTGCTGTAATCGTCGAGGGGGAAAAAGGCTGAGGCACTCGCGCCTTTTAGATAACAATCGGGTTCCAAACTGAGACGCCACACGAAACAACGGAGAAAAACGTTTCGTACTGTGTGCGACGTTCTAGTTTCATTGAAACAACTCTGCATACTGACAGAGATTTAGTATACAGATATTTTATAAAAGAATATAGGAGCTGGCTGAGTGTAAATCTTTTTACTGTGCTAAACAAATATAATCTAAAGGTGTTAAATTAAAACATTGCTTGTTTTTAAATTATTTTATTTTATTATTTATTTAGAAAATTAAGTAAATATAATAATCAAAAGAATAGGGGTTCGGACTGTTCCTAAATTTACCATATTTTATGAATTATTTTTAAAATATAGATTAGTAGCAGATGGTTCGCGAAGAAAAAAACAGAATCGGTTAAAAAACTAATTTACAGTGATTTTTTAAAGTTTCAATATGTCTGTCTCTTTCAAAATTATTTTTTGTATGGAGATTATATGGCGTTACTGACAAATGACGTCACAAGTGAGTATGTGCCTCTCTGTCTAATCTTGAATGTCAAACCTTTATAACTCGGTTAATTTTAAAGATAGAGCAAAAATTCTCTTAGTGTTCGATAGCAGAAACTAAGAAGCTTGGATTTATAAAATAAAAAAAAAGTAGTCCGATCCCCTAATCTGTTTATTTACTTCTAAAGTATTTCTAGAAAATGTTCAGTTAGAGCTAGGTGAGTGTTTATCTTTTCGTCATCAACCTTACAACCCACAAGATACGAAGAAGCTTGCATAATAATTAAAACTGAAAAAAAAAATAACCAATCAACCAACTCCATTCAAACATAAAACTTGCTGAGCTTCTCAGAGCAAGCCTATATCGCGTCTTCGCCGCCGTATCGTTTAAATGGAAAAAACTTTGTTTTAAATTTCTTCGCCTCGTAAAATAACTCCAGGTCAGCAATGAAGGCATTATGCAATACTGTAGCTAAGAAGTTTGCCTTTTTCTCCAGCTTACTCGGTGCGCATTTGAGCAATATTTTTCCTTGAGTTATTTTCTACTTAAGGCGAAGTCATAACAATAAATTTACATTTATGATTCCATTTAATGTTATAATTACGTTGATACTCTCTTTCGCAAACATAAAAGTATATTACACTATAAACTCTAAACGTAGCAATTAAGAACACTTGTGTCAATTAGGTTAAGTTGGGTTACGTAATCGTGATATTATGTCGAAAGCAATATCGCTAAGTGACTTTAAAGTTAGTTTACAATACTGGTAAAAGTTTTGTAACATCATAATTTATCTTTTGGCGTTCCTTTATGGATTTGCTGCCCTACTACTACGCAGTGTAGCACATGCTACGACCGATACATTTTCATGCTACGGCGTAGAACACTCGTAGACGCAGCGTATTTAGTGCGTCATAGCTAAGCCTTAATAGTGACGTCGTTTGCAGACCGCCCGGTGGAAGGGGAGCATCTCGTCAAGCACAGCACTTCCTCAGTGGACACGGCTGCATGGTGAGCATTTTGTACAGTCGACCCCACGTTTAACGTAGTTAACATTTATATTGCGAATACCTCCCCTACTACTATGATAAAAAACGCTGCAAAGATCAAACTGTTACTCTTGATGTGCGATCGAATATACATATACTAGCTAGACATTTCTTGTTTCCGTCCTTATAACGTCTATAATCCTCTTTGCTATTTATAAATCTTCCATAAATTGTGATTGCACAGCTAACAATCCGCGTCCAAGTGGCTACTTGTTTGCCCTACTCCCACGTTTCATCAATAAACGATGCTGCTAATTGGAACACAACAACCATAAATCTCTTTTAATCTCTACGTAATTGATACCAATCTCATGGTATTAAACTAAATACAGTGAAAGCTTAGTCTACCTACATCATTTTGTAACAATAACAGTCTTTATTTTAACAGTGGGTGGGTATTATTACATTAGGTGGGTTTATTATCTTAGGTTCTATAAATACATTTTTTTAATCATGTACCGAGAAAATTAATTTCGAGCGATTGTGTAGCGCAACTTTATTTAAAATCAAAATCAATCTAACAAATATTTAGGTGTACCTAGTAGTTTTAAGATGTTAGAATAAATTAGTATAATGTGTTTTAAAAGTACTCTTTTAAATTTTAACACGTTTTATTTCTCTAATTTTGAAACGAATGTTTTTGGTTTCCAATTTTGAAATAAGAATTAACATTCATTCATTAGACATGCATAATTTAATAAAATTTCGGTTCATTTAGATTCGAAGCCCTTTAACATTTCGAATTGGCGCGAGTCAAAGAAGTAATAGGGTTTGTCTGTTGTAGCTTGTACCACATGCGGCTGGTGTGGCGTGCGATAGGTGGCGCGGAGGAGGCCAAGCTGGGTGGCGGGCTGCGACTGCTGGAAGCGGCTTGTGCCACCGCCCTGCACTATGCAGACCTGGTGCACGGGGCGCTGGCTGACCAGGGATACTATGAGAACCATGGTAAACGTACACCGTTCATTAGCATGCGATAGCAGGCGTGGAGGAGGCGATGCTGATAGAGGTGGCTTGTGCCACCGCCCTGCACTATGGAACCTGGTGCACGGGGCGTTAGCGGATCAAGGATACTACGAGAACCATGGTAAGTGTACACACTCTTTTATACCACATGCAGCTGATGAGATAGATGTCTTATTATTATTATTATTATTATAGGGGTGCGAAGGAGGCGATACTAAGCGGTAGATTTAGGCTGCTGGAGATGGTTTGCGTAAGCCACCTCCGTGCACATTGAAATAATACTAGAACCGTGGACGGTATACAGTGTTTGTACCACATTCGGCTGGTGAGACGTGTGATGTGTGTGGTGCAAAAGAGACGACCCTGGACAGGCAGGCTATATGACTGTTTTTACAAACAATATTTATTCCCTATGAACTTACACCCCAAATTGGAACACAATAAGACAGGATTGACTGACATAAAGGCGATATAAACAGTGTATACCGTTTCGTAACCACTATTAAAATTTGCCGTCGTTTCAACACCTATAAATATTCTTTCTGTAGTACATATCAATTTAACCACAATCCACCCATCTTTTCTTTGGTCCTCATCTCCCAAGTGTCTTCTAAGATGTGACAAAATTTGCCTTTGGTCCTATCTTAATCGATATGATAAATGGACGATTCATGGAATAATACGAGGAGGGATCAAAAAGTAGTGAGAATGAAATAGAATATAATGACTATTGATAACTTAATAATTTATTTTTCTACATAGTCTCCGAGTCTCTCTACACACCGAGTCCAGCGCTTTTCCAAGGCTTCAATCCCTTTAAAAAAAAAAGTTTTGCCTTGGTCCTGCAAAAATCTCTCCACGGCATCCATCACCTCGTTATCGTCTTCGTACCTGTTTCCCCTTAAGTATTCTTTCAATTTGGGGAACAGATAAAAATCGCTAGGCGCCAGATCTGGTGAATAAGGGGGGTGGTCAACCAATTCGAAGCCAGCTTGCTGAATGGCAGCCATCGCAACTGCCGACCTGTGCGCGGGTGCGTTGTCGTGATGAAACAGCACGCCCCTTCGAAGTTTCCCTCTCCTTTTCTCTTTGATGGCATTCCTCAACTTGGAAATTAAAGCTGCATAATATTGGCTTGTAATAGTGGTTCCACGCTCCAGGTAATCAATCAACAATATCCCTTCTGTGTCCCAAAATATTGAGGCCTTGCCAGCCGATGCCACGGCACGAAACTTCTTCGGGGTCAGTGATGATTGCCGTTTCCATTGCGAAGATTGCTGTTTTGTCTCAGGATCAAAATGATGGACCCATGTTTCGTCCATTGTTACGAAACGAGACAAAAAGTTCTCAAAATCTTCTTGAAACATGTCCAACAATATCTTCGAAATGTCAAGTCGATTTTGTTTCTGACGTCGGTTAACATTCTCGGCACCCATCTTGCGGAAACTTTTCTCATATTCAAAGATTGTTTCAATATGGATTGAATACTTCCATATGAAATGCCCGTTTCTTGAATTAAGTATCGGATGGTAACTCTTCGATCGCTCAATACAATTTTCTCGACCTTCGCAACATTTTCTTGGGTGACTGACGTCGATGGACGGCCGCAACGATGTTCGTCTTCCGTGCTCGTTCTCCCTACTCGAAATTGAGAAGCCCACCTTGCGACAGTAGAATACGGCGGAGCAGACTCTCCTAATGTTGCCTCGCATGAATCTCTTGAGTCGTTAACTTTTTTAAACAGAGGTATTCAGTGCAGTGCGATGCGAGCTCGAGTATGGTCGCGTTCCGCAACTCAGCACCAGACACGAATTAATCTAGTTCGCGAATTTGCGCGGTAAGCCGCCGCCCGATACCGTCAGTATGGGCTCGGAGCAACTCATAGCTAACGAGTTGTTGGCGTTCATACAGCACGCCATCGACACGATGGATGAGGTCAGCATCCTGCAAATCTGCAAGACCAACTTCAAGCGGGAGGAGATCTGCAGTGGCAAGGAGCTGCTCTACCGGACGCTCGGCAAGGCTGACCTGATGCCGTCTCGCAGGAGGGATGAGAAAGGCGAAAGAAGTCTTCAAGACATTATAAAGCTGTTGAAGGAGACCGACCCTGACGACGTGCCTGCTTTCGTGGCGAAGCGGCTACATAAGCTGCCTCCCGTCACTTTCGACCACGTCGACGTAACCAGGCTGCTGAAGGATATTACAACCCTGAAAGCGACCTTGGCCGAGGTACAGTTGAAGTTAGAGGCTTCGGAATCTGCCATCTCGGATCTGCGTACCGAATTATTATCATTAAAACGTAGTGATTCGGTAAGTAGGTCATCCGTGGCCTCTAACGTAAACACGCGTCGCGGAGCGCAAAATGCTTCCGTCGGCAGTATGGAGTTGGCGACAACACCGGAATGTGCGCCGCTTGCTGCTGACGAGCGTGTTTCACCGCGCCCCGCCGCCGCCGCCAGCCCCGCACGCCCCGCCGCTGTGGAGCTGACGTCACGCGGCACCACGTCTACCCCAAACCGTGCCTACGCCGCCGCCGCCGCCGCTGCCGCCCCATCTCAGCGGTCACAACCACTGGGGAAAAAGCCTTGCGAGGCTCTCAAGAGTGTGACAGTGCGTCCACCGAAAAAACAGTGCGATAAGGAAGGCTTCATTAAAGTCGAAAGGAGAAAAAAGAAGCCCGCCAGCCGTAACCATCATGGCAACGCACCGGTCGGACCGGAGCACTCACTGCGTCCCGAAGTACGTTCGACGCAGCTGTACGTGTCCCGACTACACTGGTCCACTAAGGTTGAGGAGTTGGTGGATTTTGTGCGAAGAAAGTCCAATTTCACCCTGAGGGTCGAACGGTTAGCATCGCGCCACAAAGTGAACTTTAGTTCGTTTGTGGTACGAGTGCCGACCCACCACCTGGAGACCTTCATGAAAGAGGACTTCTGGCCGCAGGGAGTCGTGTTTCGGAAGTTCCGGGGACGGCTGCCAGCTGACACGCGCTACACGTCGCTGACATCACGTGTTACCTAGTTATAGTTTTTATAAATATGTATGTTAGTTTTAAGGTATTTATTATATGGGCCTCTGTTTACATATTTAAGACCTTTATGTAAATATTGCCTGAAATAAATGATTATTATTATTATTATTAATAACGGCTCGCACTTCGTTTTTCTCCATTTTCGAGAACACGTTCCGACACGAAGCAAACAAATGACTACATTCAGAAAAAAACAAAAGAGAATTGAAGTTTTTTTCTTTATTAATATTACAAATATGTATCTGAGCTATGCCTGCCAGTATTTTTATTCTTACCAAGGAGTATGTCGTTCTCACTACTTTTTTATCCCTCCTCGTAGGTTACATGTCTACATGAGTATTTCTGTGATCGAAGTTAGAAATTGATTGATCATTTTATAGAGTAGGTACGCTCTGTATTTTTCTTTTATAAGTAATAGTCCAAGGGTAATGGCATCCACTGGCATTCAACGACAGAGGAAAGCTTTTCTATAAAAGTTTATAAAACGTCAATAGATTTTAAGTGGACTCTACACAAGCCGCTTTCTCCTAAGGTATTGAATACACTATTTCTTACTCTTTTATTTTTGCAAAAGCTGTACACTGTGCCCAGTTCATAAAAGAAAAATAAGTACTTCCATTGGTAATGTTCCTTTCAAAATTGGCTATAAAATGAAATGATAATAAATAAAATACACTGTGAAAGAGTAGAAATAAAGTAGGTAATGATGAAACTAAACACATAGGCAACTAAACTTAAACCAACAGTTATTGGTTGTTAAACCGCAGTGTTAAGTAGGTTAAGAGAGACTGTGTCACCGGAGGCAGCCATAACTGCTTACTATGGATATGTGTCATCGCTATTGAACTATGGCATTATATTGTGGGGTAATTCTGTGGATGTGAATAGAGTATTCATGTTGCAGAAGAAATGCATGCGTGCTATTGCAAATGCTACATTTATGGATAGTTGTAGACCTATATTTAGAAAGTATAGAATTTTGCCATTAGCTTGTATGTACATCAAGAACATTTGCATGTTTGTAAAACAAAATCCTCAGCATTTCCCTTTAATTAATCAGCGTACCATTAGACCCTTGCGAGCTCAGTATAGGGACAAACTTTACCAGCCGTCTTGTAGCTCTTTTATTTATAAAAAAAATGTATATAATTTGTGCATAGAAATATACAACAAACTCCCAGCAGAACTGAAGTCATTAGAAGTACATATTTTTAAGAACAAATTGACAGATTGGCTTCTAGAAAACTGTTTTTACCATATAAATGAATTTATACTATATTTTAAGTCCTGACATTCTCTCACATTAATGGTTTTGGTTTATTTTGATTTATTATTATATTAGTATTTGAATAATTTTAAACATTAGCTATTTATAAAAGCATTATTGACATTTATTGGAATTTCATTACATTAAATTGACATATTTGCATGCCTAGTTAAGGTAGAATACCCAACATGTAATATTAAGAATGTGTATTTTTGCAAATAAATGTATTTTGTATTTTTTGTGTAGCCGAATATTGAACAGTGTTTTTGATAAGTAGTATAACAAAGAGGGTACTATTACATCAATAAATACTGGAGTTCTTGTCGTTTCTCCACTCTTTTTGTCGCTCTAAATATCTGATATTATACTTTTTATAACAGGTCCAAATAAGACTACAGAAGAGATATGCACGATAGTGAATAATTTGGAGTACGTGCGCCGCTCGCTGGCAGAATACGACGACGAGCATATGTAAGTAGACTTGCAGCTGATCTAGAGTTCAGACCCAAGCCGGCAAACTTTCCGAGCTGTGTACAGTGCGACGCTACAACCTCTAACTACTTAATCGTGTGCGGTGCATACGGTAGATATAACGGTTCAGTTGGGTTAGGTTAGCAAGACCTTAAAACTCCAATAAATTGAACTATTGCTTTTGAGTTTTTGAGATAAGTAGCTTCCGGGTTTAAGCAATAGGATA
The DNA here is from genome assembly GCA_951230895.1 of Carpatolechia fugitivella. Taxonomy (NCBI): domain Eukaryota; kingdom Metazoa; phylum Arthropoda; class Insecta; order Lepidoptera; family Gelechiidae; genus Carpatolechia; species Carpatolechia fugitivella. Next base: position 8,597,146 of record OX579658.1, read on the forward strand.
TTTGACTGTTCCTAAATTTATCATATTTTATTAATTAATTTTAAAATATAGATTAGTAGCAGACGATTCGCGAAATAAAAAAGACAGAATCGGTTGAAAAACGAATTCACAGTGATTTTTTAAAGTTTCAATATGTCTGCCTCTTTCAAAAATGATTTTTGTATGAAGATTATATTATGGCGTTACTAGCAAGTGACGTCACATGCTAGTAAGTGCCTCTCTGTCTAATCTTGAATTTCAAACCTTTATAACTTTGTCAATTTTAAAGATAGAGCAAAAATTATTTTAGTGTTCGATAGCAGAAACTAACAAGTTTAAATTTATAAAATAAAAATAAAGTAGTCAATTACCCTATTCCCAATTCATACATGCTTATTGTTTCGTTATTGATTATAAATATGGAACTTTGAGTATTTATTTGGTAGATGGTCTAAGGCATGGAATAGGTAATGCATGACAGTTTTAATAAGACATCAAAGCCTGATAATAAATATGGCGGCATTATAATTACATTATTATATTTCTGGATGGATGATGATCGCCGCATAGTCGCCGCCATCGAGGCAGATCTCGAAGACGATGGCGCGGCGGGATGACTTAGACACATACCTCAGAGGCTGATCTTTGGAAACCCACGATCGTGATGGTTGGAAAAAGAAAGGGGAGGCCTTTGCCCAGCAGTAGGAAACAATAGAAGCAACAAAAAATTTCGTGTCGCTGGAGTTAATTGTACTATTTGTTGTTACAAAGTATTATTTATGTAAAAAGTTACTTATTATTTCAGTCTTACGTTATTTTCTATATCGTGTTATTATTAGAATGTTAATAAAATATGCTTTTTATATTATGTGCATACCTATCTTTAACGACAAATATTAAAAGCTCCATAGAGGAACTCCAGTACCCTTTTATGAATTCCGTTAGAAGCCAATAAACGCAGGAAAGTACTCGATTCTATACTGCAAGTTCCGTTAATATTATGCAATACAATCTCAGATTCGAGAGTGTGGATATTGGAAAGCATGTACGTCTAGTCGTCTATAATGGCTGGTTTACACGTATTAAGTTGTTAAGTAGCAACTAAATTTTAACTAAATTTTAAGTAAGTGTTTCACGTCATTTTAGTAGTTAAGCTCTTTAGTTAGCCCAAGATGGACGATAAACAGCGAATTCAAATATTTAATAAATATAATAAATAAAATAATAAAGTATAATAAAATATTTATTTTTTTATATTATATTATTATTATGTTTATGATTAATATTTAGTATTAATAATATATTAATCATTAATATTATTTTAAAATATTTCCAAAAAATAAACATAAAACACTCGCACTTAACTTCGCACTTCGCATTTAACTTAAAATTAACTAAATCGCGCCTTTCCAAACGTGTCAAGTGACAGGCCACGCCCACCAACTTATCCGAAAAATAGAAAAAGTTCTAATCTACTTGTTTACTTGCACACTAAATTTTAACTTGCAACTTACTACTAAATTCGCTGTTTACACGCATTAAGTAGCTTAAAATTAAGTTAAAATTTAGTTAACTACTAAACAACTTAATACGTGTAAACCAGCCATAATAGCTGGTTTACACGTATTAAGTTGTCAAGTAGCAGCTAAATTTTAACTAAATTTTAAGTAAGTGTTTACACGTCATTTTAGTAGTTAAGCTCTTTAGTTAGCCCGAGATGGACGATCAACAGCGAATTCAAATCTGTAATAAATATAATAAATAAAATAATAAAGTATAATAAAATATTTATTTTTATATAATTAATATTATATTATTATTTATTTTTTATATTATATTATTATTATTATTTTTTTTAATGATTAATATTAATAATATATTAATCATTAATGTTTTTATACTTATATAATAATATATATTAAAATATATCCAAAAAATAAACATAAAACACTCGCACTTAACTTCGCACTTCGCATTTAACTTAAAATTAACTAAATCGCGCCTTTCCAAACGTGTCAAGTGACAGGCCACGCCCACCAACTTACCCGAAAAATAGAAAAAGTTCTAATCTACTTGTTTACTTGCACACTAAATTCGCTGTTTACATGCATTAAGTTGCTTAAAATTAGGTTAAAATTTAGTTAACTACTAAAGAACTTAATACGTGTAATGGCTGGTTTACACGTATTAAGTTGTCAAGTAGCAACTAAATTTTAACTAAATTTTAAGTAAGTGTTTACACGTCATTTTAGTAGTTAAGCTCTTTAGTTAGCCCAAGATGGACGATCAACAGCGAATTCAAATCTGTAATAAATATAATAAATAAAATAATAAAGTATAATAAAATATTTGTTTTTATATAATTAATATTATATTAGCCGTGTGGTGACGGCAGAGTAGAATACATTTGTCACCAACCCCTACTCTTCCCGTGGGTGTCGTAAGAGGCGACTTAGGGACTACACATTGAACAGGGAACGGGCAGCAGCGCTCTCTGATAAAGTAACCTTTTAATCTGCGATCTTCAACCCGCCTGCCAAGCGTGGAGATTATGGCAAAACCCTCCACTTAGTGGAGGAGGCTCATAGTCCAGCAGTGGACTGTAACGGGCCGTTGATGTTGAATATTATATTATTATTTATTTTTTATATTTTATTATTATTATTTTTAATGATTAATATTTAATATTAATAATATATTAATCATTAATGTTTTTATACCTATATAATAATATATATTAAAATATATCCAAAAAATAAACATAAAACACCCGCACTTAACTTCGCACTTCGCATTTAACTTAAAATTAACTAAATCGCGCCTTTCCAAACGTGTCAAGTGACAGGCCACGCCCACCAACTTACCCGAAAAATGGAAAAAGTTCTAATCTACTTGTTTACTTGCACACTAAATTTTAACTTGCAACTTACTACTAAATTCGCTGTTTACACGCATTAAGTTGCTTAAAATTAAGTTAAAATTTAGTTAACTACTAAACAACTTAATACGTGTAAACCAGCCATAAACCAGCCATAAGAAACTCGACAACCACCGTTCGTAGCCGATATGAAACGTTAAAGGTGCATTCAAATTTAAAATGCAAACGAGATAAAGCCTGCAGCGAGCAGGCACTTTGTTCAATAAATGATAAAGTAGAATTCATTCCCTTTTAAGGTTTTTAACATAATTTGCATACTCATAGCTACATGATGTCGAATGAATTTGCTTATTACCTCACTTTCATACATTAAACTAAAAACACAGCAAAGTAACACTCATATTAACGTGTTTTAAATTACAATCGACCAATAACAATCAAGTCGATGTTAACGCTACAGAAAGTCCACAAAATCGTTTGAATCACATCTTTCATCAGAGGGGGAGCCCTCCCTCATCGAAGTTAGTTCAACTCGTAAAATAATCCCACGAACCTGAACTTGGGTCGTAAAATAAATGAGAGTGCTTAATACTAGACACTTAACCTGAGATGGAATTTCGTCTTCTACACAAGTTGTATTATATAATACATCTGGCTGGTCTTGCAAAAATAATATTTCATGTGTCAAGTACAATAAATTGCCTTGTGATATATCTTAGTTTTCGAGCTAGGACGTACAAACGCACAATAAATCGCACAAATTCAAATATAGAGGAGGATAGTCTGTAGGAAATCCACAGAATAAAAAGAGCAGAAATAAGGAAACATATAAAGATATCGAAAACTATGAAGACTTCTTATAGTCTTACCATTATGTTTCGATCCAACTTCTCGTTGTGATGATTACAACCTCTGGGAAATTGAAGCTTTTACAAGATTCTTTCAGGTCAGAGTTATTTAAATTCAACAAGCTTCGGTAAATACTGTAGGCGACGTGAGCTGATCAATCTTCTGGAATATTCTCATGTGTATTTTTTTCTGATCGGTCGTAAAGTTTTGTATAAGAAGTCTCTCAAAGGTAAAAGTAAAGTTATCGGAATGTTTATTTATTATTTATTTATTTACACAACAATGAGAGGTTGTACTTTAGGGGCACCTTTGCGTATATCCGTATTTGTTAACTCCTTGTTAAAAACTTTATAACTACACAAAATTTGGTCATTATCGTATTTTTATAAAGTATTTTATGGTAATGTGCTGTTAGTACAATCTAGGTTAAAAATGAATAAAAAAAAACTATACTTTATCTAAAACGGCGTTAGTAACTCATAACCTATTTTGGTTTAGACCATAGATATAGGTCAACGCGACGGCGCGTATTCTCATGATTTGTAAAAGAATGTGTTTTGTGCACCCATTTTTTAATAAGTAAGTACTATCCATTTTATCATAATGGAAAAACAATTATGGTTTAGTGGCAACGATGAAAACGCCCGACAGCTAGTGCGAGGTGCTATAGGCACTTTGGAAGCCCGAGCGACCCGCGCTGCGAACCCACTCGCCAGCCGAGCCAGGCCTCCACTGCGCAAAGCCGTCTTTCATCTGGCTTGGTCACCAGACACATTACCTACACCCCAGGTATCCTACATATTTGATTTCAAAACTCCACGTCAAATTCCATTACACCTACTCAAATACTATATCATACAATGCAATGTCTGCTTTTAAAAAGGCGATCACACCTCTGCTGGAGTTCCTAGACCAGCACCTGTCGCAACTAAACACATGGTTGCTGCCTCGCGCATTTACACGTGCCTTGGGCGGATGCTGGAGCGCTGTTCTTAAGGAGGTCTCTGCTCAAGCTGACACTGGCGGAGCGGAAAGACCAAGGGTCTATCACAGCAGGCTTAGGGAAGCTTTGGACCTGCTGGCTGAGTTTTTCCACGCGGAAGGAAAGGGTAAGAAAGAGCTCAAACACATTTTATTAGGTATATCTCAATAAAACATTTAAGAAAAAAAATAGTTTTGACGTTTGGTTCTCAACCAGGACTCCCCATGTCCGAAGTACACGGTGCAGAGTGGATTCGACTGGAACAAAGAATGCAGTACCATCAGGCACCCACTGAGGAATTGATCGAGTTTTGGCTGGCAGATCGACTTGTAGAACAAATCAGGACACCTTTACCTTCTCCCTATGGATCTATTCTAGTAAGGTTAGTTATTTAAAGAAAAAATGGAGAATTTAAGGTACATAGAATACGTCTAAAATTAAATAAATTTTAACTATAAATTGACTGTTTTTCAGAGTGTATTTCAATCATGACTCTCTTTGCGTGGAAGTGCTATCAGCTCGGGACGTAATTCCTCTAGACCCTAATGGTTTGAGCGATCCGTTTGTAGTACTCGAATTGCTCCCAAAGCGTCTTTTCCCAAAATGCCACGATCAACAGACGAATGTTCAAAAGGTATGACTATTAATGTAACCTGTATATATGTCGCAGTAACATAGTTGTAGCCGTAATATGATCATATCACTAGGGATATGATCATATACGGGATGATAGTCATACGAAAGCTACTATGTACTATCTTACTAGGGATATGATCATGTATTGTCACTAAACTGATCTAGTGAAATAGTTATTTTATCGATTAAATTTACCCAAATTGCATGCTTGCAAGCAGGCATGTGACCACCCATGCAAGATAACCTAACCCCGAAGGGTATGGCGAAGGCCATCCCCTTGTAACCTAATGTCGGGGTGCCCCGAACTCCCGCACCCGCCCTGATTGTACTTGTACTGTACTTTATCCATCTTTTAATAATAATGGAATGCTTCGTACAGTCATTTGATCGATAATAACTATTTCACTAAATTAGTTTAGTGATATGATCATATCACTAGTAAGATAGTTATAGGCAGCTTCCATATCATCCGGTATGTGATCATATCCCTATACGGCTATTACTATCTTACGGCGACATATATATGCCCTTAATACGACAACTATTTTTGTTGAGTAGTTCTTGAAATGAAGATTCATTTTTTATGTGTTTTGTGTTCTTATTTTGTATCCTTGGTGTCGAATAATGTAGATAAATAATATTTATTTGTATTGCATTACTTCAACGTTTATATTTTTAAAATTAAGTGTTTTTGATCCTTAATTCTTTAAGATATGACGCACAGGGCTATACACATACATTTATATTTAGAAAACCCTGAACCCGGTGTGGGATGAGTGCTTCGAGTTCGCCGTGGCTCTAGAATCGTGCCGATCTCACCAAGCAGCCCTGGCCATCTCTGTGTGGGACCGAGATGTTCTGACAGCCGACGACTTTGCTGGAGAAGCATTCGTGGCTCTCTCCCGTATCCCTGGCGTCAACAGCCATGCGCCGCCTGACCCTCTGCGACCCATTGAACTACCGCTCATGCAACTACATGACCGAAGTAAGTGTACTTCTACAAACTCTTTGCTCTTCTACCGGTTTAGTTTCAAGTTCAAGTTGAAACTTATATTCATAAATTATTTATTGCATTAATATAGGTTATTGTATAATACAGTATGTTAAATATCGGAAGTACCTCTATAATTTGCCATGACGGCGTACAATAATTATTATGTCATTAAATAATAAAGCTGACAGCAGGTAAATTAAAAAATCTAAACAATAACAATGTCCAAAAATATTAAGTTATGTTAAAGCATGCATAAAAACTTATTTATAAAATAAAACAGAGAAGCAGTAATAGCAATCATTTATGTAAAAAAGGAAGAGAAGCGCTTAAGCGAAAGCGAGTGAGTTATCTTTCTGTTTTTAAAATAACCATGAATTTTTCTTTTGTACCGAAACATACTTAATGAAAGTGTAAATTTTCCAACATCAAGATACGTTTGATATACAGGGCACTAGGGTTGTTGCCTAATTAACATTCAGAGCGATCCCCGTAGTCGCACGCTCACCTTAAACTCGCTCGCCTTAAACTTTTCATGAAATGATAGTCTTTTTTTTTTAGGAAACACCTTTATTTTTGGTGGTAGAGTAATAGTACAAAATTATTTTCAGATCACCCAATATTACAAATACTGGAGTCGCGCACAGCTGATAAGCTTGCTATGGATTTCATCAAGAAACAAAAGCTGAGATTTTCTGAACAGTAATTTATTTTTCCATGGGCTTTACGTAAAATTATTGTATTATATATATTTCGCTATCATTTTCATTATTTCTGGTATTTACGCACAACGTCCATCAATTTTTGACAATATTCAAAAGATATTTTACAAAAGAAAAGATTTTTCATATATTACATTATTAAAAACATAATATTATGTAAAATCAAATTTAGTTACATATTTATACTGAGCTTTTTTAATATGTACATATTATATAAACATGTTATGTTATGATATAATCAATCAGTACAGTATTAATCATTGTTGTATTAAATACTTACAAGACTGTATTCTTCTATTCATGAGAGAAATGTGTAGTTAATGTGAACCTTTAAAATTTTATATGTGTATAGATAGTTCACCCTTGGAGCTTATGTCCTTAGTGGTTAGTCTCTTTTAGACGTTCCCGACCAAGTACTTTAAGGTTCTTTGTAAACTGTCGATTTCAGAGCCAACTTGGTGTGAAATCTGCTGCGTCTTATTACGTAAGCTGGAAGGTTGGGCTTCGCATGTTATAAAAATCGCAGAATCTTCAGTACCTACATACTTAGATGGTCTCTTCTGTATCTCCCTGCATAGCTCAGCTCAATTTAGCTCATGAATGCAGTTGCATAGTGTAAAACCTCAGAATGTTTCCACATTCAAGTACTTTAAATGTTATTTTATATCGGATTTTACTGCTTTTGACATACTTTTTACTATTTTACTTGCTTGGAGTATGAAAACATGAAACTATTTTAAAATATTTTGTACTAATTTTTAACCGTATCAAAATGAGCTTTTTCCGTATACCTGTATCCGTCACACTAAATTATATTTACCATTGTCTATAACGACTGATTTTTATCGTTAGTTTTATGTAATGAGTGTACACATTTTTATAAAAAGAGTCGATTGTGTATAACTGTATACAAATATACTTATTACATTTAAATTAGATAAAATAATTTTATTGATGTTTATTAGCGAGTGAATTTATGGAAACTAATATTATATTATTATACTAGAATGTAACAATTAGTGTTAACTGTGTTATATAATCGATCATCATCATCATCATCATCATAATCGATGTCGATGGAGAGGAACAAGGTTCATAGGTAACGTAACTGGGAGATTGTATTTAAAGAATTTAACAGAAGCATAAAATAACGTATTTACTAATAACGATTTTCTATTCTATGTGTACTTCTGCTGGATGTCCCCCACAAATATGAGATAGCAGTATTATAAATTTATATCTAAGGCAAACCTTATCATATCGCAGAGCTTTCAACGTTTTATCTTTACTTATACGTAATTTTGTAGGTTTTGCTAAGCAAAAGTATCAAATCAAAGTTTTTAAATTTTTTGGCAAATAAACAAGATTACAAGACCATTCCAAAAGTCAATTAAAGTACCTAAGCTATTTACAAGAGAGTTCTTTTACATTTGAGATTATAAAAAATATTTTATCTATTGCTGATCGCTTTCGGTGAGTCGAAAGTTTTTTTTATACCTAATGACTTTTTATACTTATAAATTAAAATTAGATCAATTCTGTCTGAAGTCGCACTGTGAATCATTGACTTAATGAAATGTTTATAAAATTATAAAATACCTAATGCGTAAATAAACTGCTGGGAATTTTAAATGTTTATTAAAGATAAATAAACTAAGCTTCTACTGCGCAATATATTAAGCGTATTTCTCTTACATTACATAGGTACCTGTCTTATGTGTGACGATATTATGTAATGCAGAATTCCACCCTATTGTATATTTGTACTAGAGCTCACAAACTGATATGGATGTCTTATTTACTTGTCTGTTTTACTGCAGTGTGTGTATCAAACGTTTATTGACAGTTGTGTTCCTGGCTTTAATAAAATCTATTAAAGACATTTCAGGTATTTTATTACAACCAACCCTTGCGCTAGCAGCTCTAGATTATTTCGTAAAGTAATTCAATCGAAATTTCTTGAAGACATAGGAATCTCGCTTGTTGGTTCCTTAAAAACTAATATCAACAATATTTATTTTTTAAAGATATTTTTTTATTATTTTGAATTACTGATATTTAATATTCGGTATGAACCAAAAACTTTATATTTCGACTCTATTACGACTATTTATAAAGAAGTGCAATATAATTTCAGTCAAATATGAACAAAAACGTAATTGATTCATCGGGGAGAGCGCTTCATTAGTGCAGTATAGCACACCGCAAGCTCCAAGCGCTAGTCGTCGACGCGTCACTTGGAGTGCGCAATTCAGATAACGCTCTCTCCAACGACACTCTACGTGCAACTCAACCGCTGGGAATATTGTCCTGCTAGTCTGCTACATGAAGCTAATAGAGATTTGTAAAAAAAAATACTTAAGTTTACTCTTATGAGCTGACAGTACAGTGGGAGGCGTAGCCAGAACATCTACTTACAAATGTATACGTGTGAAGATTTTAGATATTGAATTTGTTCAGTGAATTTCATAAAACGCGTGTAGTCTGAAGGACGAAAGCATAAAGACTTCCAAACAAAAAAAGAACTATGCCACGTCCCTGTAAGGATCAGCCTCCTCGGTTTTCATATTTCATTCTAAAAATTTGTAATTTTTGAATTGCGAATAGTTCTTTTTTTGTTTGGAAGTAATGCTTTCATGTTAGAGACTACACGCATTAACGAAACATCTAGAAAAGAAAAAATAATACTGTTCTACCCTACCTATTACATTAATGCCATTCTTACTGTTTTTTGTTCATCACAGAAACACTGCTTTCAAACTGCTAACCTACGTACCTGAACTAAACACAGATATCGCGGTCAAAATAAGATAAAAAAAAATCGGAGACATCTTGCATCCTGTTTGTGGCCAGTGCTTTCGTCTAGTTTACAGGCGAACACGACAAACGACCTCACAAGACTGCTCTAACAACGTTATCTCTAACCAAGGCTTGCCATTTAGGTTAGTTTAGCCATATAAGCCATGCAGCCTGTACCTTCTAAGTATTATGTACAGGTGAATCCTACAGGCTACTCTGCAACAACATTAGTAGATTGTAGTTTTTAAGGTTCCGTAGTAAAAAAGGAACCTTTATAGTTTCGGTATGTCCGTCTGTCTGTCCGTCCGTCCGCGGCTTAGCTCTGAGACTCTTAGTACTAGAAAGCTGTAATTTGGCATGCATATACATATTAATCATGCCAACAAAGCTAAAGAATAAAATCTTAAAAAAAAATTTAGGGTTCCTTTGGTACACATCAAGTGAGGGTAATTTTTTTTTTCACTATTACCTTATTGATTGGATAGGTTTTTTAAAAATAATGGGTGTTTGCTAAAACCATTTTTCGATGCTAGCGTAAGTTTTAGAAATATTTCGTTTTAAAGTGCTTATTTTTGTTAGAGTCAAGTGTGTACCCCCTACCAGCGAAACCTGTTGTATATGGAACTGTGAAAATATTCACGGTATATGATGAATTTAAAAGCAAAACTATCAACATCGAGTAGGCTTTACAGGTTATCGAATAATAGACCAACTTATAAAATGTACTTGTACAAGTAAGAAATATGGTACTACAAATATCATAGAAAAATATTTTGATAAATGTTAACTGTCTTAAACCAGTACCTAAGTAGTATTAGACAACTGCGGAACCCTACACTTTGCGTGGCCCGACACGTGCTTGGTGATTTATTTTGTTATAAAATTCATATTTCGTACTATTTACACAGAACTTCCATGTTTTTTAGTCGCCACATATAGATACCATCTATATAATAACTGCTTATAAGCTTATATTATTTACCATAGATATTAGATATACACATTTACTTTACACAAAACTACTTACCTACTAATTCTTCATATCTTCGATTAAAGTACAAAATCGTACTTACTGTGATTTAGGGATAAGTACGGAAGGAAATAATAATATATTTCTCTTATTTCTTCGGTTACATTTTGTACTTCAAAGAAAAGAGTCCTGGCCGCCATATGATTTTCCGCCTGACGGATTAGAGGGTGACCAGAACCCTTGATTCAGCGGATTCAATGGGCTTTGATACTAATGAATCAACAATATTTCTACTGGATTGAAGGAAAACCAAGCTAAACTAATAATAACTAAATTACAAATTTTAAAAAGTCACAATGCTGTAAATACCCATTTGTACTCACTGCCGGTTCTTACGTTACACTAACCAACAGAGGTTTGTCATTTGTACTAGTGCAGATATCGATATAGATATAAGTAAGTTACAGAAAGGTCACACAAACGACAAAACTAAGTTACAGAAAGGAACGTTTGACCTTTTATTGAAACTGAACGCCTAAGCGATCCTCCTCGTGTTGATCTAAATCAACGATTGATTTAGAACACGAGGAGAGTTGAATAATTGGATGGTTAATTGGTGAAGTATTTATACAACAGGTATTTTGTTATTGTCAGGTCATACGTATACGTTCCCACCGAGAGGCTACCATAAATTAGGATGATCAGGCTCATATTAGTCGATTACACTAGCACACTAGTTCAGTTTAGCAAACATGAAATATAAAGAAATTTAGATATCTGTCCATCCCACCAAACTAAGCTTTCTGTGAAAAAATCCACGCTTCAAAATGCGCTTAAAACGCTATAGCAAAAAACGTTGCCCGTATTTATCTCCACAAAGACGGTCTGAGTTATAAACAAAGCCGCTGGTGAGTTTTCTAAAAGGCCGACCTTGCATTCAAGCTCGTTAGCCGGGGCGGCATGTTTACATACCGATTGAGATTTTCATCTCCCTTACGTTTTGTAGGGATAGGGAATAGAATCTTCAATAGATACACTCTTAATTGAAGATTATGCATGAGTTCAAGTCTGTAAGACGCACTTTGGAAATCTTCTTGGAATAAGAAATATATTCGCGAAGCGTCTTTTTTCATGTCAATACAAAAAAATATTTCGCAGCCACCATTTTTATGGTTCCATAGTCAACAAGGAACCCTAATAGTTTCGCCATGTCCATCTGTCTGTATCTGTCTGTCCGCGGCTTAGCTCAGAGACTCTTAGTACTAGAAGGCTGTGGCATGGAATTTTTTTTTAGCTTCCTCTGGTTGGTACACGTGAAATGAGGGTTATATTTTTATTCTTGACTACCTTATAGTGTGAGGTATCGTTGGATAGGATTTTTTTAAATAATGGGGGTTTGCAAAAGCCATTTTTCGATGCTAGTTAGTGTACGTTTCAGAAATTTTTCGTTTTACAGTGCTCATTTTTAAAAGAGTCAAGTATCCCCCCGTACCAACGAAACCTTCGAGAAAGTCTGTAACTAACTATAATACATACAAAGATCTATTCTTAGGAACCATGTCATTGATTTTAGTAACAAAAACTGCGTTCATAGATTTAAAAAAAACTTTTTTGTTCGTGAATCGAACCCGGTCGTTTTGAAGAAATAAAATAACATGATTTCTATGTCGACTTCGATTGTGTAGGTCATAAGCAGAAAATGTTACTATGAAAATGATACCTAAAATGATTAATGGGTATGCATTGTAATGATAACTATGCATTATATTTCACTTTATTAATCATTTTTTCTTCAATACGACCGGATGTGATATCCGAACTGTGTGTGAGTTTTTTTTAATCTATGAATACAGTGTTTCTAGTTACTAAAATCGATGACTTGGTTCCTAAGAACAAATCTTTGTATGTCTTATACACGCGATGTCCAGGGTCTAATGATGGAGCCGTAAGGTAATCTCAATGTAACATCATAATCTCGTTGTGCTTGGGCTTTTTAGTCTTAGCAATTTAGTCCTACGTGTTGTTCAGGGTATCTTGCAAAATTTTACATACACTGGACTAAAAATCACAAAATAGTTATTAAAGTAAAAAACATTTTTTAACAAACATTTTTAACGCACTAAAAAGTATAAAATAATTTTGATCGTGATTTTTATTAGTGTAGTACTCTTATAGGACTAAAAGCATAAATATGTCCACGACCATGTTTCTCAAAAAACTATAGATTATAATTATAAGCTTAGAGGTATATTAGAATAGAGGGGTCTATTAAAAATTCATAGACATCTAGGCAAGTGTGGTCCATCTTTCACCTCATAATCAATTTCCATCAGCTAAGATGTTTAGATTTTTTAACTTTTTTGTGCGTTAAAAACGTGTTTTAAGTTAAAAAATATGTTTTACTTTAATAATTTTTTCAATTAATTTACTTTTATTGTCGTACCAGTGTGAGATAACAAATATTACATTCAGAAATGAAAGATGACGTTGTGGTACTTTTATGGCATGGCTGGCTAATAACAAGGAATACTTAATTATATTTTGTAAATTTTCCTTAGAATCGGTTGCAAATTTTCCCCAGTACTGGCGCATGGCGCCCCGGGAGTCACTAGAACACAAACATTCCTACATCCTGTTAGTTTTAGTTGAACCTAAGCTCGGCTCCCATATACATGATCTTGTGTTTTCTTAAATTTAGTTAGAGTGATACCTTTTACTACTTATAATAATAATTCATTGATTTAGATTGATACGTATCCAAAATGCTAAATAATACTCGCAAGGATAGTGAAACAAAACATAAAGAAAAACATGGTTAATCATTTGTGTTACATTCTGTTGTTCGAATTGTTCCTATCACTATGGCAAAGCACTCAAATACATGTCGTTTGTTTTATTCTTATTATTAATTAAGACATTTTATATTTCTTGTTATTGTCATTTTGTATTCTTTGAAATACTCAAGTTGCGGTAGTAAAATAAATGTTGTTTTATAATATAATTATTTCCTTATAATGCGGTAACATGGAATACGAGTATACTAATCATTAGGTGCATGCGTGTGTCACAATTATAAGAACTTGTGTGATGTGAACATGTAAGGAGCTCCTAAGGTGCTTATATTTTTTGGGGATAGGCAGAGTATAATTTTAAGCGTAATGCGAAAATAACTCTATCTGTCTTTAGTCGCTTTCACGATAAACCACGAACTGATTTTGATGAAATTGGCTACAAAAACAGTTTGGTACCCCAGGACGGACATAGACTACTTTTTTCCGCGGGAATATGTCTTATTTACTTCATCTCAAGATTGCTAAAGCTATAGTATAACAGCTCTATCAAATCTCATCGTACGGAACGATTACTTTATCTCCCTCTGCGTTCATACGAGTAGATATGTCAGTTTGTCAAAGATGGTGGAAAGTGTCAGTTTTAGCAATGGTTTTAAAAACAGGGAAAATCCACAAACCAATTGGGTGTAGCCGCGGGGACAGCTAGTGTATAAACAAAATCCTGCAGTTTTTGACAATTTACATTAGAATTTCCCTCATCGTATTTTTTATCAATGATGAATAATACTACTAATAAGTATACAATATACTAGTAATCTATATACTTTTTATAACCGGTTATTGAATCTTCGACATAACATGCTCATAAGGTATCATCCTATAATTTCATCAGACAGTTAAAAAAAATTTTTGACCAACAGTACAGGTTTCAGTATAAATAAATAGGAACCAATTTGTAAATAGTACGTCACTTTGCTTACCGTGACTTTACTTACCTGGAAGTTTGTTTAGGCATCTATTCGATGAGGGGTTTTTGTAAGTCAGGATGACGTCCATGAAACCACAAATTCCAACAAGTCGTCACTGCGTCTGTTAAAATGAGTAATATATACATTGTTTCCTGTTCCCACAGTTCACTCGTACTAATTTGTTTTAGAACCAGTCGGCGTGGAGCAATTATTGCCTAACGGACGTGTTTTTGTGAATTAATTAAAGAAACCAATGTTTTCAAAATGTCTGCTGATGTGACTGCAGTTACTGATGCAACAACGTTACAACCCGAAACCACCTTGGCAGATATTTTTACCCAAACGACGACATGGCTCAGCGAAGGCGAAACTACATCAATACAGTCGCCCATTAAAGAATTTCTGTCTACAGAAGTTTCAACAGTCAGTGAACAGTCGCCATCGAGTGAATACCAAGAAACTTTATTTGAAGCTTTTATAATTGTAGAAATTGTCATGACAGCTTTGGAATTAATACTATCGTTATTGGCAGCTTCTAAAATAGCACGCTGGAGGAAGAATTTCAGAAACCAAATGCTGATGCAGTTCAGTCTGGTGCGATTTCTCAAGCGAGTGTATAATTTGATTGAATTTTATGAATGCAATCAAAAAATATCGGGTGAAGTACTTTCTGTAGTGTTAAAGGCTATTCAATTGTATATAGATTTTGTGATAGTAATTTTAGTTTGGTTCTTTATAAAACACATGTATGATAGTTTAATAGTAGTGGTGTGTAAAATTAATCGAAATCAACTGTTACAGGTGACATTATGCTCGTGGTTAGTACCTTTACCAGTGAGTATTACTGGGTCTTTACTTGTTTACTACCACATAGTAAAATATAAGGTTGTCTTTGCGTTCGTTTGTGGAGTATTCAAGTGGCCCCTCATGCTTATTGGCACCATAGTGTATCTAACAATTTTATTCAAAGTTATGTCTGATAAGATAAGAAAGTTTGCTAGAAGTCTAACGATCATAACGTTTTTATTATGTTTAGTACTAAACGTGCATCTTTTCTGTAAAGATGCTATCTTTTTACTGTGTATCGAGTCATTTACAACAAACATTGCCTCATATACACTGGGTTTCATAACGAATGTTCTAATATTATGTCTTTATATAGTATTAATAACATTAAATTTGAAATGTAACAAATCAAAGTCTTGTGATAATGTTTTCAACAGTGAAAATTTCACGAAATGTTAGTATTCGAATATTTGTTTATTAATTTTGTAATATATGTAAATACTAAATCTGAGTTTTATTTAGAGTTTATTAACTTTAGATATTGCATACTTACAGCTACACCTTATAATTCCTTACATTCTAATTGTTATTAAAAATGATATTAACTCTCCCATAATATGGAAGTATTGACTGGATAATGTTTTTTTACTGACCTAATTGCTTTGTATACCATAAAAAAACAACACGCGCATTATATTTTAGATTTAGATTTAGAAGCAACATGACGAACGGTGTACAAAGTCTAGTGATATAATTTAGCAATGACGTGTTTATACGTAAATATTTATAATTTATTACAATGACATAATTCAAAACCACTTTAAAGCAATTAGTAAACTTCAGAAGAACTTTTTCAAAAATAAATAAATGAAACTAAAAACAATTAAAAACTAGTAGATTTAATTTAGGATCACAATAGAATGTAGAGTGTTTTTAGACTGACCTAAATGCAATATTACTCCAACAAATGCTTTTGAATACATAACTTACAAAATACAAGGCAAAGTATTTGGCGGAGTTACCGTTAGATAGTCAGAGGTTAGACTTATGGGAAGGCAGTGAATTTAATGGAATCAGTGCTTTCAATGTCGACCGCCCGCTGTCTACAAACTATCACTTTAGAATACATTTTCTACGTTATTTGTTGGTATTGCATTCTCGAGATACAAACATTCCATGGTACAACTAAAATCTATACATCGTAAAACGAAACATAAAATATCTAATTTATGAATTAACAATCACAAACTCCCATAAATAAGAACTTATAGAATCGATAGGTAATTGAAAAACGACAATTCATAGGTTGAGAAGTTAACAACTTTATTTACATAAAGGGGGTCGAAGAGTCGTGTGTTGGATTAGTGGACGGAGAGCGGCTGGCTCGTGGGCTGCAGCGGCCGCGTGCGCTGCGTCGCGGTGCATCTAGGCGCACGCGCAAGAACAACGCTTGACGCGCTGCTTGGCGCCCAGCACTTCATCTACGCTACGTACGGAGCGCGGATGCATGTCTGGACAAAATATAATAAATAAGTAATAATATTCGCCGGTTTATCAAATCAGACAAGCTAATAGCACCAAAATATTTTTTTTATTTGTTTTCTGATACGAACATTTTTTTTTTATAATTGCAGATTTCATCGTCTGTCTTTATCAGTGAATTAATGTAATTTTATTCTACACATCTAAACTTTGTTTAATTTTAATAAGCCTGGAGAGCAATAAACTAGTAACCGATCGATTCACCTTATTGGCTAGCTAGAAAGGACACTGTATCAAAATATTTAAAATTATCTATTAAAAATATATACGAAAGACTAGATCACTTTGAATCTTTTATTATTCTTAAGAACAAAGTTCGTATCGAAAGCTTAAACTTGTTCGTCTGGAAACTGTGTAAACAAAGTTAATGACGAAAACAATGACCCTTTGGGATTAAAGACATCTCAAGGACGTCGCGGAGAGGTGAATCACTCTGTTAGTGCTCTTTATGCGAGCTAATTGGTAGAGTCGGTTACACTAAAGCTCCTATACTGCCTCCAAGCGACCTTATTCACTTTTGATAGAGTTTACTTCGTAAACACATACCTTTGTGCCTGTTCGCTGCATTAAATGCAGATAATTAATGCCTCATGTTTAACTTCTATTGAATTACCTAGACTTAATAACTAAAAGAATAAAATTATAGGTGTTTACACTTTAAAGCATTCGGCACTTGCGGTTTATTTTTACTTATTAATTGAGTTCTGCTTTCAGTCTGATTAACATTATGAACAATGTTTAATAAGCTGGAACAATACCATTATAACAGTCACGTTTAAAAACCAACATGACCTTATACAACAACCAAAGGAAAACATAACTGAGAAATGGAAATTTCCGACAATTAAATAATAAGATTTGCTAGCGATGACTTTGTGTTAGTTAAATTTTGAATATAATTTTTATTTCAGTATGTACTGCACTTGAGCACACAAAAAAATAATGTTACATCCTGAAAGACTGGTGGAGACCAGTTTTTGGAGAAAAACTGATGGGATGCAATCATTTTAGATTATATTCCACCGGAAATTCTTTTTTTTTTTTTTAATTCATGGTCTCAACAAAAAAATATGTTTGGCTGCAAATGCTATAAAATCACCTATATTATGAATAACACCGCATGGATTTGCATCACCCCGCAGCGATCAATTGAGAAAATATTACAACCCATCGTTCCCCTAACATTCCAGAACTGTCATTCTCTAAGCGTTGCACTCTTAGAGCATTGTTGTTAATGCTCTAAGGTTGCACTATATCAGTTAGTGAGTTTTGAGACCTGTCACGCCCTGAAAGTATCTACTTACAGTGAGGCCTCTCCTCCATGGGCATCTCTTGTGGCAAGAGCAGAGTGCGCGGGGCGCGGGGGGCCTGCGCGGGCGCATCCTGAGAGGGACCGTGCGCCTCGGCTTGGCGCTGCTGCTCTTCGGCTTGAGCCTGCGCCTGCGCCTCGGCTTGAGCCTGAGCTTCCGCCTCGGCTTCCGCGGCCGCAGCTAGTGTGTTCACGATGGTCTTCACCTTTCATAAAAAATAGATAAATTATCATGCATTCGCATTAGATCGTGCAAGTTCGAGTTAGATGTTGTTGTTGTCTCAATTGCAATTACACTTAAAACAAACATCAACATGATAATTTTATTAGTATGCAAAACAAACACATTTACGCACACATAGCAAAGTTACGAAGTCGTAAACTAATGACCGTGTTATTGCGTCGAGACAGCAGATTTGTGCTAGTTATTATGGCAGTTAAAAAGACGAGGATCAAGCAATACATGTATATCTTTTTTCCTGTTGATCGGTCATTGTCTGTAACAAACAGCTAATCATTATTAGGTATTTTAGATAGGATCGAGAATCAAATGAGGTAAAAACTCACAGAAAATCTTAGCAGCATTTTTTCGCAGCGATAATCCTGCTTGTGCATTGCAGCGAATTATAGTGAGTGCATCGTCACACAAATTTTTCTACCGGTGGAAATTCGCAGAGATTATTCGCGAGAGTAAATAAATTGTTTTCACCTCCTGCATGTCGTTATCCATCTGCTGGTCGCGGCGCTGCTGCTGCGCGGCGGCGGTGGTGCGGTGGATCATCTGCAGGTCGCGCGGGGTCAGCCCCCACGGCAGCTGCTGGTCGGTGGAGCCGTCCGCCCGCACCCTCACCTCCTGCATGTCATTGTTCATCTGCTGGTCGCGGCGCTGCTGCGCTGCTGCGGCGGCCGCGTCCTCGGCGGTGCGGTGGATAGCGTGGAGCTCTTCAGGGGTCAGACCCCAAGGCAACATCTGTACAGGTGAACCGTCCATCTGGACTTTCTGGATCTGGAGCACCGAAACAAATCAGTGTAAAGCGATTTCTTTGCACACAAATCTAATAAAGTATGCTTTGGTTGCCGAGAATATACAGTTAATACCTATATAGTAGTTATTAGCGAGATTTGTGTAAATTATTACGGGAAATATAAAAAGGTGCCTCACATTTAGGGTTACCATCCGCCTTGTTTTGTCCAAACATGTTTTCTTTGACAGGACTTTTCAAATCTCTAAATGTCACATTGCATTTTAATAATTATAATAGTATTACAATTGGCTAATTTTGATCCCAAAAATATTTGTATTCGGTTTGATCTACGTACAAAATCTTCGTTGGGTGAGTTCTATCGCAATTGATTTTTTTTTTATCAATACACTCAATAATCTTATATTTCTGTAGAAATTATTACATTTGCTGTAAATTGTTTAAAAATGCTGCGAACGTTTGTCACAATTTCCCTTAGACGAAAGGGCAAAAATAAACAAAATTGGCTCATTGTACACAATAATTTACCTCAGGCTGTTCTAATTCTTGCGTAGGCGCGGATTGGGGCACAAATTGGTGGAGCACGGTCGGCTGCTGAAAAACAACAACAAATTTTATTACAGTAGGAAGGAAAAATCAACTAGCGACAGGACAAAAAAACAAGCTTCCAAGTTTACACGCAGAACATAATTTATTATAAAAGAGAATAAATTCTCCGAACAATCTCCAGATAACGATACGTAATCAAAGTGATCAAATACAATATTTATAGAAACAGCGATTCTCATCAACGCGTGTATTGTTTTTTACAATATTTTTAGCTTCCTAGCGTTCGTCCCGCCTTGCTTGAGATCCGCTTTCCTGCTCTTTCTTCACCACTTCAACCTATCCAGGAAATCTTCTTCAGTGAGGTTGCAACTCCGTATGTCATTCTTAACAACACTCAACCATCGCAGCTTCGGTCTTCCTCTTAGCCGCTGACCAGGGATGTTGAGATGTTACATTGCCGATGCACTCAGGTGGTCTCCTTTTTTCTGTCCATACTAAGATGGTATCGGTTTTCCTGGAGCTTGTCGGCGATATGACGAACGCCGAGGCTGCCTCGCACTTACTCGTTGCGGATCCTATCGAGTCACATCCACCTCAGCATCTTTATTTCCGCAACATGGACAGTATTGACATGCCTTTTTGTCACAGACCACGTCTCACTTCCATAGGTCAGGACTGGTCTTATAACTGACTTATAGATTAAGCCCTTCAATTTTATATGCATCCGGCTGTCGCAAGTGACTCCCGTAAGCTCTCGCCACTTAATCCAGGCGGCTGATATGCGGTGCTGAAAGTTAAATAATGGAGACGTATGCTTCGGGAACGTTTTTCGATGTTAGAGTCCACCATAATAATATGGTGTTTCGAGGCACACGATCAAAGGCCTTTCCCATGTCAAGAAATGCAATATAGAAGAGCTCATCGTTTGCTCTGTATTCTTCAGCTATCATGGTCATGGCGAACGTCGGGTCCACTGTTGACAAGCCTGGTATAAAGCCATACTGGTTTTCGTGGTGTTAATGTTGGTATTAAGCAACTGATCATAATATTGGTACCTGTTTCTAATCTACACCTTAGCAAAGAACCTACTGAAAGAAAAAGACATGACCAGACTGCAGCGATGGAATGTCTTGCAACTTGACAACAGAAAGTAATATTATGTTATCTAGCTTGAAGAAAATGGGTATATGATGATCACTGGATTATCACCTTCTCATGTCATTTAACATCAACATCTCATCTGATTATGGCTAAAAAGACGTGGGCGGCTAAGATTTGTTTGACACACTTGTTTCTTAGAACAATGAATAATAAAAATCCTTCACCTTCTATTCGGTTCCCACTAAATGCAAAAGGTCGCTCCTGCGGGCCGTGCTTAGCTTCGAGATAACACGTAATCTGGTTATTTCTGCTTCCATCCTGTTATCATCGTTACACAAATTACGCTTGGTTATATTTATTATTATCATGCTCTAATAACAGTGTTCATCTCAAACACAACGGAATAACAAAGTTACTTAAAATTATTTTTAGTAAATTAAATACATAAACTTCTATTCCATTTTCGTTACCGTAGCGTAGAATTTAACTATATTTTATTTTTTTATTTTCTTTAATAAAACGATAAAAACTTAATAAATAAAAATTCTAACTCCATGTAGCAGCGTCATTAACCGCTCGAGAAAACGCTCCAGTGGCTGTGTCAGTGTTTCTTTTATTGGCGTTAGAGTCGCTCTGGCGAAACTAATTCTTCACTTCTTGGTAGAGAATAAATCTTTTACTAGTAGTGTACTCAGACTAAGTAGTCTCATTTGTTACGCTGTGATTAGTCGCCACTTTATAATAATTACGTCCACTTATTACTTATTTATGTTTATCTTAATACGGAAATATGCTTGGGTAGATCAAATTAAATTTTGCCTTATCCGACTAACCACAAAACCTAATGTGTTAATCAATCCTTCCTTAGGCGTATTATGAATGATACAAATACATATACCTATTATGTTTTAGATTCCGCTATTTCATATAAACGATCATAATTCCAATTATTCACATTGCAAATTATCGTATACGTAATTAGATTTACAATTGACTTTATGGTGATTATGCTAAGTGGCTTGCTGACACTGATACCGAGTATACACCTTATTGAAGTTTTCGTAAACTAGGAAACTAAACAAAAAATGATAGGTCACTTTCTTGACCGACTGCACGTAGTGTAGGCAACATAATTTGTCCTACATGTCAGATGGAAGAAGTGATTTTCACACTCAATCAAACTGTATTCCATTTAACTGTTGTAATATTTGAAAATAAAACATGCACGCGCAAATGTAAAGAAGGTTCATTAAAAACTTTACCAGTTATGTCGTTTTAGAACCAGAGCGCATAATTATATTTTTTTGCATTTCGAAAATTACGATACGTGTTTACTTTGTACAAGCTTTCTTACCGAATTTGTGAGCATTACACGTTTTATTTGCTTTTCGTTCATATATCTGTATTGCTGGCATCCGATTGAACTGAAATTTGGCGATTGAATTTTGTCTGAAATCAAAAGAGTCTGATGTATTCCCACGAAGGGACTACCTATAGTTCATTTGTATAATGGAAGTTTGAATGAAAATAACAGGTTGTTCGACGTCCCCTTACAACTTACACGATAGTGAAGTTATCCCTATAAAGGTGAGAAAAGCTAAGCTAGTTCCACAGAACACTTGGAAAAAAGAGTTGGGATAAGAAGATTCGATCGGAATACCTAAGAATATTTGTATTGTTATTATTATTAAAATACGACCAGTTGTAAGTCAAAATAGACGCATTATTTGAATGACTCCAGTTAACAACTTTACTCGTGACTCACTGTTTTATTTTACAAGTATTTCTTAGCCTGCCAGTGTCACCCAACCCCTAGACATCAAGATCATCCGCCATCGCTTGCTCTACCATTCTCACAAAAAAATAACCGGCCAAGCACGTGTCGGACCACGCTAAGTGTAGGGTTCCTGTTTAAGACAGTTGATCAAATATTCACATATTCATCAAAATATTTTTCTATGATATTTTATAGTACCAAAAATTGTCTTACTTGTACAAGTATATTTTATAAGTTGGTCTATTATTCGATAACCTGTAAAGCCTACTCGATGTTGATAGTTTTCCTTTTAAATTCATCATATACACTACTACCGTGACGGACATGGCGAAACTATAAGGGTTCTTTTTTGACTACGGTACCCTAAAAAATCGAAACCCAACGTTTGAATTTACATATGGTGACCATGAATTTCGAACTTTTTCGTTTTCAAGTAAAACGTGTTAAATCGAGAAAAACATTCAAATAAGTTATACAATTATTGGCAGATGTCATTACGAGCGGCTTCCGTGTTTCACATTATTATTTATTACTCGCGTACTCGTAAATTGCTCGGTAACGGGATGTTTTTTATCCGGTCTTAAAGTTTTTTGACACCGCACAGGGAGGTACTCAGTTTTTATTAAGAGGCGAATAAGGCAGGTTCTATTTATGAGATATGGAATTGTATTTATTATTGCGTGAGTAAGATAGCTAGATAGATTTCAATCAAACTATTTCAAGATAATAACGGAACTTGATCGGAATAACAGAAAATGATCGATGGTGCAAAAGAAAAATATGGATCACATTCTTATTTGGTGCAATGTGCAACGTTATTATGCAATTCGAGATTATGAAAATAAATCTTATGCAAAAAAAGGTAGATCCCAAAATAAAACATAATATACAAAACCATAAATAAAAAAAGCATAATAATATCAAGCCATAATCAAAATAGGCATAAACATATCTAACGCAGAATAAGAACTCCTAAAATGCTCTAAGAGAAAAGGTAAATTTCAACAATTGTGAAATAATTTTATGTGTTATATACCAACAAAATAAAGAGGCGGCTTAGGGGCACCTTAATATATTTTGCATCTATTTATTATCTGAGTAATAAGTATGGGTTAAAAAACCTTTTTTTTAATTTTCAGATTCTACCAACTATCAATTTCATTTGCTGCCATTTAACCTTTATGACAAAAAGCTATATATATTAGTCGACAAAACAATATTCCAAAATCATTGTGCAAAAAAAGTAGACATAAATAAAATAACAGTCAAAAATAGCATTATGCCACAATAAATATTATGAAAAAAGAAAATTATGGCAAAGAAATATTAGAGAAAAAAAAATAAACGAAACATGATATGCCACAATATATTAGGGAAAAAAACCTGTCAACGAAAGGGATCCCAGATCAAGGATATCTTGTAAACAGAATCCACACAGTTGTCTAGTCAAAATCTTTTTTTATTATCAAATGGTTCGTCTTCACTCTTTCCATGGTTAGTATGAAGTGGAGAGGAGTAATTAATATACATTTGGTTCGGGGCATCCGTTGGGTATAGAGAGGCCCCTTTTTCTGGTTAGGCTATGTGCAGCAAAATCTGCAATTGACGGGTAGACGGACTGCTTACCTCATTCTGGTCACGGGGCTGCGGTGGTGGTGGCGGAGGAGGCGCGAAGGGTCCAACGTTGCCCATGACTTCAGGGGGAGGGGGCATGTTGTGGGGGGCGGGGGGCGCGGGGATGGCGATCACTCGCTGGACGTGGATGCGCATCTCGCGGGGGGGAACCATTTGCTCCTCCGAAGAGTCCCATGGCATCTGTGGACAAGTCACACCACGATTTATTTTTTATTTTGATACTAATAAATATTGTTTATCAAAAATTTTACACCTTAAGATATTATACAGCAACGAATTTATTCAGGAACCAAAATATTCAATTTATAGAACAAGCCCTACAAAAACAAAACTAAGATTTTACTCCGATTAAAAAAAATTACCTTTGATAAATTCAAAGGTATTGTTAAGCAAAAATTTTATAAAGAAGCTTACTATAGAATATCTGACTACTTAGAGGACTCCATGGCAATAGATTTCTTGAATGACAGGCTATTTTAAAATGCATGAATTATGTAAATTACTATATTATTATTATTATTTGACAAAAAAAGAAACGCAAAAGATGCGACGTATGTGGAGTTTCTTTGGTGAGTTCTTCTCCACAGAGTCCGCACATCGTGTAGTGAACTCGCCCAAAAAAATGTAACATAATGACGAAACAAAGAGATGTAACATCCAAAAGTTAATAAACTATTCATTTTATTTCATTACTCAGTTATTATTAGTACTTATTTCTTGCTTATTGCAAACTTACAAGTGTTAATAAATAACTATCGATAACTGCACGCAAACGATGATAAGTAAATTAGCATTGTAAGATCAAATTGCTGAGCTGAGAACAAAGGATAATGGCGGTTCAATCGCATTAGCTATGAATTATGCATATTGCGTTGTTGCGCAAATGCGGTGAGAGCATCACGGGAGATGCGCGAGTTAGCGGCCACTGGCCAGTGCGCAGCCATCAGGAAGCAATGACCGCTGACACACGAGGACGCGCTGCCACCGGCGGGCGCCCGCGCAACCGAACTAAGCAAAACAAAGCCGACGGACTCTGGTGTATGTATGTGCCCGCAAAAACACGACGAATTACACCTAAATACCATTTCACACCCACTTGCTAAAATTTGAAGGGGTTCACGAAGAAAATCTGTAGCACAAGAAAATTTATTTATTATTGACTCTATTCAGAATATATATGCCAAGCTAGAGATCAAATACATCTTATTCGAGTTTGAAAAAAACTAGCTCTAAAACCCGATAGTAAATAAACAAAGGAGTCTGCTCTTATGTTTGGCTAACAAAATATTAATATTCCAGCAGTGATACTGTGATTAATGCGGAACGAAACAAAAACACGGAAGAGGTGACGCTCCTCGCATTGTCCATGCGTCCTTGAACGGGAGTCTTTAAAGCGCATTGTTAGATAGAACCAATCTCGATAATGCTGCGAATACTGCGCCCGCGCCGCCACCGCCGCCGCCGCGTGTCACCATGCGGCTGCGGCTGCGCACCACGACAGATGTACCTAAGCCTTTGTCAAAATAATTGCCATCATTTAATCTTATACTCAGAACCAGTCCTGACCACTTTTTACATAGAGAGTAAATTAATTGCATGATTAGTTTTGCTCACGGTTTAATCTACAGGCTACTTACTTAGTTCTACTGAAAGCTGGCCTTAATAATGTAACATTAACAACAATTCATTAAAATTAAACTCTGCTCGTTTAGGAAGGAGCTATAATAAATTCAAGTTGTAAAATTTTGTCCGGAACACATTTGTAGCGGTAGTTTCCTGCTTCTGCTTCCACTATCGTTTATCATTATCGCTTTTGATTTACATTGCTCAGTTTTCCATTAAGTGAGTCCGGTGAAAATGTCATCGTCGTCGCTATGCTAAGAGGCATCGATTCTAATCAATATTATTGGTGAAAATAAAAAGCTAAAGAATCGCTCAGTGGTAATGAATTTAGAAAGGAGTGGGTGAATACCAGTATCGATGTCGATGGTCAAGTCTTGTCGTTCAAATCCACTCCTTTAGACGTATTCTGTTCCGTCTTATTATTCTGCTTCCGTTTAGATTTAACGTTTCCGCAATTACTTACAGGTACCAAAACTTGATCACTTACTATCACGTATTATTATAATTTATTTACTTAAATGCTAATTCGTTCCAGTTTAGGACAATTTTAATACTATAACTTTAATTAACGAATAGTACACTAATATTGAATTTTTAAAGTTTACACTGATATTGTCCTTAAATAATAGATTATATTTAAAATTTTACACAAAACGGCCAAATGATCTACATTTCTTTGATTAATAAGAAGTTCATATGTACGCAACCAACCCGTCACATTTCGGAAGACCTAAAGACCTAAAGTTATTTCACTTCCTATCCTTACTTTGTATATTATTTGTGATTTAATAATATTTTATTTTAATGATTATAACCTCGAAATTGTGATTCCAATTCCGGGTTTACACGCTAAGCTTCACAGAATTAAAATTTTGTACAGATTTCATTTAAACTTTTTCCAATAATAAGGAAACCTTTAATAAATCAATCATTTTTGTGATTGCGTAAATTTTATGAAAATACCTTTATAATTTCAGACGGGGTAAATAGGTAGTATTTGCTATAGTTTTGGTTATTTTTGTCACATATAATATATATGTATTTGGGGATCTCCCTTAATGAAAAATAATAAAAACCGGCCAAATTGCGATGCTTTTCGTATAGCTGGTATTATTATTAAACAGGATAATCCGATAGCCTAAAACCATAGCACATCTTTTATATTTTTTCAACATTTTAACGCTTCGACACTTTAGCTATTAAGTTATAATTGTGACTTAAAATTATGTTAGAAACTATGTATAAACAGGAAATGTCTACCGAAGCGTAGCTCTAACACCATTCAAATTATATTTTTCTAGTACTTAATAAACCCTGCATCCTAAATGTAAATATGCAGCTGTTAAAGTATTATCCTTGAGAAGTCGTGTACTATGCTGTAAATGCGCAATTTGAGGTGGTTAGTGCACTGCGCACATAAGCCTTCAACTTTATGTAATGAATACTTCAGTAATGTTTTTGAACTAGATTTAATTACATCTAACACTCGTTTATGACCTAGGGTAATTTGTCCAATGCTTGTTTATAAAATGCATAGACTTAGAAGGTGGAAAACATCCAGATAATGAGGCGGAGTTAGCGCATGTTTCTTTACCACAAGATTGTAGGTGCAAAAAGTTCAAAGGCATTATTTGCCATTCATTTTTTCTTGCTTGCATTTTTATTAGCTTGGCATTCTCGCATTATTAAAACCCTTTGTGGCTTAAGATTGTCTATTGAATTTTATAGTTAATCTTATTTTACAGATAGTTGCAAACGTTGGCTCTAACTTTAAATTTGATATCAAAGCTCCCTTAACAATATCTGTACTTAGGCAATACTTAGTTACTTAGGCAATACTTTGTTCACCACCGTATAGAAAATTTATGACATTCCCATAAATCATGATACAAGGAAGAAAATCGCACTCGCATGGAAATCGTTGGCTGATCGCTTAGTTTACGTGATGCTAACTTAGTAGATAATAGGACTCATCATTAGACACGAAGTGTGATAATAATCTATGCCCAGTGTGCCCGATTGATGGTCACCTTGTATTCTCAAGAATAACGTCGGTTAATGTAAGTGGAACAAGGTTCATGAACGTTCGCAGCCACCAGTGCATCAAACTACGAACGTAATTGCATGCGGCAGATCGGGCGCCTCAGGTCAGCATCCCGGCGCCCCGCTGGTGCGGGCCCCGGCCTCCTCTTGCATCTCCACTATCAAGTTCAAGCGCGCCTCGCGGTGCCACAAAAAATATCCACATAAATTGGGAACGAATGGTATCGATCGCTCTCGTATATAAAATGTGTGTAGGTTGCGCGCGGCTCAAACTGCCGCCACACACCGCATCATGCACGCGTACCTCGCGCTCGCCCTCGCGCTCGCGGCGCCCGCGCTCGCCGGCGCGTTGCCGCGAGACCGCCTCGGCTACGAGAGGGAAATAGACGCCACCAGGTTCAACCAGGTGCCCAAACTGCTGGACTATGTGCTCAGTGACGAATATCTAGCCGCTCAAAAAAACAGAGCGAAACTCATCACCAAATACCGCCCGGAAGAAGCGGTAGCCGCCGATAGTGTGGTGCTTGAATCAAACGTAGTGAGGATCGTGCGACCTGCGAAAAGACATATCGACACGGAAGCGGGGAATGAGCTAGTACGTCGGCGAAGAGGATATAACTTGGAGAACGTGAACGTGCCTGCTCGGTATCCGTACCTCCCGGTCCCGAGCTACTATCGATTCCGCCGCTGGGGCTAGTGGCCGCCGCCCGCGCCGCTCCGACCTCTGCCAAATGTCAAGGTTGCGCAGACGCACCACGGGACTCACCCCGACCCCCCGAGCGCATCTCCCGTGCTAATGCACGCGTACTGTACATGGACAGCTATTAGTTATGTTATTTATGTGAAGTGGCTGTGATCGAACGCTTAAGTTTACCGTTACATCGACGGTGTGAAGGCAACGATTGACAGAGTACCTAAAGACAATGTTATTTAGAATTTAAATCTAAATTTTAGTTTAGATGATAAAAGTGAAGGCTAATCGTTGTAGTAAAATTATACGATTTAATATTTTGTCGTGTTTCTGTGACTTACATAATAACTTATTTATAAACATGATACAATACATAACCGGTCGATCAGGAAGACTAAGCTAAGGCAAGATGTCAATAATTAGGTAGATACCTAACGCAAACAGTAACTTATACACAAACTTTTCTTTATTTACATCTCATACGACGTGCTGGTTAAATACAGGTGGTGGCCTAAAGCCACGGAGTCGTCATTTTCGTTAGTGCAATGACCGTGTAACCGCAATTTCAATTTAATTTGTAAATTAAATTTTTTGTAGTTACCTATTTCCTTTAACTTCGATAGTTTTAATTAGGGAAGGAAGTCAAAATTAAATCAGATATCGACATGGGCAGAATGTTCAATGAAGTTCGCTTCTAGACCGAGGCATGTTCAAGGTGTTGCGTGCGAACGAGCAGGGTTCGCTTATAGCATATTACTGCAATTAGAGCCTATCATGTCGTAATGGGAATGGGAACAATGAAAACTAATGTATGCAAGTTTAAAATGCAGTTGGCACAACACAATCGGTGTCACGGGGCGGCTCGTTCTTAGGCGTTCTTGCAACAATTATCGGTGGGTAATTGACGGAGTTATGGTCGAATTGCTACAACTGTTGCTATTAGTTGAATTGCACCAGTGTCCACGATACAACAATCATTCGTATCTGACTTGCAACTAATTCTAAATACACGAAGTATGCCTATACATAATACTTACTAAAGTTCATGAAAAGAAAAATGAGCGCACCATGTATTAAAATCTCACAAGTAGCCCATGAAGCTGAACAAACTTTACTCTACAAGATTCTAATTTATTTTTTTACAATATTATAATAGTTTGTTCGTAGGAGCCCGATACTATATTAGGGAACCTAACCTAACCGCCCACCCTTGTATTTCGGGTTAATTTTAATCTACGCTTATTATTATACATTACAATTGATTTATTGATAATTTTACGATAAATTAAACACTCTTATATAAACTTTTAATTAACAACTTTTTAACTAACATCAGCTGTAACTAATAGAATCATAAAGAATCACGAGTATTCCCTGAAATGAAGGGTGGGCGGTTAGATGTGCCGGTGAGTATATTTATAGTTTCAAGAATTTGGGATTAGGGTCGTGGCCAAGACTTTGGTTCGCTATCTGAGTTCGTTTTACATGTTTGATTACTTTAATTTCCTGATCAACACGTGTTTTGGTTCTCTATCTGAGTTCGTTTTACATGTTTGATTACTTTAATTACCTGATCAACACGTGTTTTGGTTCTCTATCTGAGTTCGTTTTACATGTTTGATTACTTTAATTACCTGATCAACACGTGTTTTGGTTCTCTATCTGAGTTCGTTTTACATGTTTGATTACTTTAATTACCTGATCAACACGTGTTTTGGTTCTCTATCTGAGTTCGTTTTACATGTTTGATTACTTTAATTACCTGATCAACACGTGTTTTGGTTCGCTATCTGAGTTCGTTTTACATGTTTGATTACTTTAATTACCTGATCAACACGTGTTTTGGTTCTCTATCTGAGTTCGTTTTACATGTTTGATTACTTTAATTACCTGATCAACACGTGTTTTGGTTCGCTATCTGAGTTCGTTTTACATGTTTGATTACTTTAATTACCTGATCAACACGTGTTTTGGTTCTCTATCTGAGTTCGTTTTACATGTTTGATTACTTTAATTACCTGATCAACACGTGTTTTGGTTCTCTATCTGAGTTCGTTTTACATGTTTGATTACTTTAATTACCTGATCAACACGTGTTTTGGCTTCGCGTCCATCAATCAAAAACCCTCCAAAGTAAATTATTTTAAAAGTTTCTATAACTTGGGAGTATGTCTACATACTCGTAAATTATAAAATTTTGCCTTACGACCTTTTGAAATTTTATTTAGCAGGTATCTTTCAAGGTACTATTTCAGCGCGTAATTTATTACGTTAATAAAATGATTTTTTACAACTAACATGGTACGTATTATTTACTAATATTCTGTTTACAGTAATTTATATTATCTATTCTTAGAGATGAGATTCCATGTCAGAACATAACAATTCATAGTGTTTTGGTATGACAACCAACAAGCTAAGCTTCCGTACTCAGTAGTCCTCTGATTTCACCGGCCAAGGTGACCGGCTCCAAACAACAACGTACCAATCAGTATGCGCTGTGCTGTGCCCACTAACAAAAACCTTCCCACAATATCTAATATTTTTTGTGAACTAATAGCATTTTATAGCCAGACACGAAGCTCCACTCAGTAAACACGATTACTACTGTTATCCTCCAAAATTAGCAAAAAGTTCAGTGTTTTTAACCGATTTAGTTTTTTTTACATCATCGTGTTGTAGCGAAGGAATGTAACAATCAAACATTATAGAGCATGGGTTTTGGTCGTACATGTTTAGAAAATAGGTGTCTTTTTTTTTTTTTTTTACACAACGAAAACGATAACGAAAGTAGACAACTGATCGTCGCGTTTAGTATGGGCCAGTGACATTTGTTTTTTTTTTTGTGCACGTTTAATTCGTTTTTTTTACAGATTGTTTATTGTCATAAGAATAATCTCTAAATTCCATTCCGTTTAAATTTCAGGTTTCATTTAATTTTCAAATGCGGTTTTTTCAATATCAATCTCTTTATAGTTTTAGAAACTATATATTATCGGAGGTGCTAAATACATACTCTTGGACAAAATAGTCATATCATAAATAAAATAGATATAATAGATAAATCATGCAACCTGCTAGACTTGCCTGCCTGCCACTACATTTTATTTCGTGATCTTGAAACTTTGACGATATATTTTAAAGAATTTAAAATTCGGGCCAATGTTAAAAGCATAAATTTAAAAACAAATTTAAATTGTTTATTCAGATTAGTTAAAGTAAGTACAAGTGGATTTTCATAAAACAGTTAATTGCGAAGCAGCTATTACAATAGTCTAATTTTACAAAAAATATATTTTTCAAAGGTCAAGAATAATTACAATCAAAGACCTACTCTGGCTCATAATCGTATTTGAAGTATATTTTATAACGATATCGTAATTTTGCGGGAACATGTGGTTTTTTACTAAAATTCATGCCATGTTTTCCCATTAAA
Organism: Carpatolechia fugitivella; assembly: GCA_951230895.1. Classification (NCBI taxonomy): domain Eukaryota; kingdom Metazoa; phylum Arthropoda; class Insecta; order Lepidoptera; family Gelechiidae; genus Carpatolechia; species Carpatolechia fugitivella. The sequence continues at coordinate 8,629,187 of OX579658.1, forward strand.
AAAAAATCTGCCTGTGTCCAGTTGCTTCACTCTGTAGAATCTAATCGTATCAACACACAAAGACAAGTAATATCTTATCAGATATTTAAAACAGGTTAATTAAATTAATCATCACTGCCCGACCTAGAAGGCCGACATAATTACCAGCGCACTATGCTTCAGCGGTCATTTATGATTGACAAAATCTAGCACATGATAAGAACAGGTTATACAATAATTACAGTATTTACCCCTCGGTGGGAACCACGGACCAAGTAGGAAGGTGGGGACGTATATGAGCTGTTGATGACCCCAATTCGATTTACGAGTTGAGTGGTGTGCAGGTTGCATATCAAGACTGCATGACTACTCTCTTTACTAAAGAAAACTATTGCAACTATTAGTATAGGCTTTGTATCTTTCCATAAATTGCAAGTTAAACTACAACATTACTTATTCAAGTTATCGAGGTTAATATCTAATTAGGAATAACAAAAGAGTACTTTGACATTCATGGTTTAAAATTTTCAATGTTTTCCCCGGTGAGTGAGCCAGAGGTGTAAGCCCGCATGTTATTGAAAAGCAACTCAACTTGACTAACCTCCACACAGCTCGTGTCGTGCACAAAATAAAGAATTTATTATGTGTTCTAATGTTATATACCTATAAGTTCAATAACTTTGAAGTTACGTGTTCTTTAACTAGCAAACTGCAAACTGTGACGTATGTACCCCTACATACCTACATTTTTTTTATTACTAACAATGAATTTAGGATGACTACCAAGGATTTAATTATTTTGGATGTCTAGTAGAATAATATTGATTAAATTAAACTTATAATGCTATTCCCGTTGCAAAAAATAATAATATCGTCAAGGATTTTAATCAGTGCTGTAAAAAAGTGAGTGTATGTTATTAACCGTATGACTCTACATAGGTTAAACCATAGTTAAATATACAAAAACATATTATAGGTAATGGATTTTGTGCAGTCATAATGACTCGCCGCTTATTTGGAAAGTTGGTAAGAAAGCATCACCGAAGCCGAGTGTCCGATGTGGACAAGCCGATCAACTACATTTCCCCGCGAGCTGTCAAACGTGTACAAAATCCTCGTCATGCACCGTTACCGATCCCGCAGTGAAAGATGAGTAGGTACAAGTAATTATTATTTACTGGTCGACCTACTGACACCTAATTGTTTTATGTGCACATCTCTGTACCGCTACATACTTGAACGTGTAGGTCGACGCTACATTAGGCATCTTCAAAATATTCACATTTTGTTTCTGCACATGGCTATTTTTTATAAAAAATACCTGTTCTGTCTCATATAAATTTGACTTTATAAATTTACGTAAAACTACTTTTCGTTATTAGTAAGATTATTTAAAAAAATATTATCGTTTTTATTGATTTACTCAATATAACATCCATTTTGCAGTCAAAATCAATATAAAGGTGATGAAAACTTTTCAGTTTCGTGAACTGAAAACACTCTTTTCATTTTTGAAATGATAACGATTTCACCACGCGGTTTGGTCTTGCCTTAACGTCTGAGTACAGTTTATTGGCAATCTCCAGTTGGCCCCGACCGACGCCGCATGTGCAAATAAAATTCACCTCTACGCAAAGAAAGCTGCGCCCTCCTCACCTCGTATCTCGAATTTGGGTAAAAGGCTTACAGCAACCAAAACATTTTCAATAGTCCATAAAACCAATTTTGAGGAACTAATTGTTCTTGTACGTACAAATATTTTTTGTATGGCTGTGTGTTTACATGATATCCCTGACATAAACAGAGAAATAGTTGGTTCGTTAAGAAATTAAAGAAAAGTAAGTAATCTATTTGTATATTCTATTCTAAAAATAAAAAACACATCTCTTATATATTTATATTAATAAATATTCTTGACAATGCTTTTTATGGGTCACTCTTCTGTACTTTGTATCTAGTAAGACTGAGTTCAAACGCGGAACTAAAGGAAAGGAGCTAGTTCAACGAACCAACATGAAAATAAATGCTGTAAGTATAGTTAGATTTGAGAAATAGAAACCGAATCGAAGTAATAGTGTTTCCATAAAAACATACCGTTTTAAATCCAGAGTATCCTAACTGACAAGCAACTGACAAGCAAGCCTCTTGATCTAGTTACTGAGGATGTTTGTTACTCATTGCACCTGGCACCCAACCAGTTTGTGTTAAATTAATACCTACCTAACCAATTACCCATTATACCAATAATATTATGTACATTAACGTTACTATAACCATAATTAGCTGTAGTAAAGTTTTAAGTGTCTGTATATAAACCGTACAAGTACGAGTAGATCAACTGAGAAAAATACCAAGTACAATTTTATTTACTCGTAAGTCCGTGTAACCTAATCTTATTTTATTCAAGAGATTATGAGCATGAGCCCCAGTGTGAGGATATTATTTATTTACTCGTAAGTCTGTGTAACCTAATCTTATTTTATTCAAGAGATTGTGAGCATGAGCCCCAGTGTGAGGATATTATTTATTTACTCGTAAGTCTGTGTAACCTAATCATATTTTATTCAAGAGATTGTGAGCATGAGCCCCAGTGTGAGGATATTATTTATTTACTCGTAAGACTGTGTAACCTAATCTTATTTTATTCAAGAGATTGTGAGCATGAGCCCGAGGACGAGGATATTATTTATTTTTAAGACGCGCCGTGCCTGCTGAGTCCGATTCCCGCGCTCCTGAAATGCGATTCTTCATTCTGACAACTTCGCACGTCGGTCGCGTCGTCGCTTCAATCTAGAAGACGTGCCGACTACCGACGCCCGTGTCTTCATATCAACGAGTTTATTTTTTTCGTTTAATATTAAATATTACAGACTATAAACGTAACGACGCAGTAAGTCTTGAATTTTAGAACAGTAAAGTTACATCTATAAAATAAAAATTCAGAAGACAAACGCGCATAGTAGCTTTTTATGATGTTTATCGTGATTTGGTTTGGATTTCGAATAAAAAACAGAAATGAAATATTAACGTTAAGATTTTTTGCATGTTTACTAAAATATGGAATGTAATTAATACATCACAACTGAAAAAAAAAACTTCTAATAACAACATAGAGCGTCATTGAAACACGCGGGACCGCGGGACTGTATCTTATTAGATAGAACCTTCGTATTGGAAGCTTCAGATGCTATCATTACGTACCTACCATTTTTACAAGTCACGAACTAACTTCATTTCTATATTAAGTTTTGGTTTCTTTAAATAATTATGATCTTCTTCTTCTTCTTCTTCGTGTGGGTTGTAAATAATTATACGATTAGTTAAGCGGTTTTAAACGCCCTTACCTTACCGCTATTGCTGATCTCTTTTCATCAGGTGACACTGAGGTCAAACGAGAACCCAAAATGTATCCGAAAAAGAAAAAAAAAACCGTACATACCTAATCTCGAGTAAAGATCATGAACTTTATTAGCATGTTAAAGTCAATGTCATGCTGACCTCACGTATTCATAGTTTGGGTTAATATGCTCAAAATTCAAGATTACTGTGCTTTATACAAATGAATAACTCTGCTACTGCACCTAATTTACATTAGAGTAATAATACAAAGAATGTATAATGTAGTCTTTATTTTTACACACGTTTTGTAAGTACTACATAAAAAAATAGTTTAAATTTTGAAATGTTTAGTCATCTCTTGCCAGTTAGTCGTCGCTATAAGGAAAATACACTCATCAAAAGTGTCTAGAGATCAACTTCTTTTCTTCAAAAAATAATAGGAAACCGTTCATCTTAGTGTTAGTGATCAGTTTCAATTCATTTTCTACCTTCTCCAAAATTCAAATCCTGAAAGAGTAAAGACAGTTTTATTTAGGTACGAAGACATAAACTGTTTCCTATTATTTTATTTTTTGTGAAGAATAAAGTTATACCCTAAACACTTTTGATGAGTTATAGTTAACTGCTAACTATACTGCAAATAATTATAAAGTAAAAAATGCTGTTTTTCAGCCATCGCCTCGTTCTCTACTTCTTAGAATATCTACTTCATGTACCCCACGTTTTTCATTACCTACTACACCAATAAAAATCTCAAGTGTTGTTAAAAAACATTTTTGACTTTATAATTATTTTGTGTTTTTTAGTCCAGCGTATTTCAACTTTGCAAGATACCTTGAACATCACGTAGGACTAAATCGCTAAGACTAAAAACCCCAGCATGACGAGATTATGTTGTTACAATGAGATTACCTTCCGGTTCCATCATGAGACCCTGGACATCACGTATGACCAAAGATCTTGTCAAGACAAATCCAACGAGCCCAAACACGATGAGATTGTGTTGTGTATTTTAAAAGTTCCTATGGCCACCTTCCGGCTCAATCATCAGACCAGCTCCATGATATCACAATATTGCATTGTCATCGAGGTTACATAAGTGTACCAAATTCAGCACAATCGAATGACCGAACAAACAAAAAAACCCACAAACAAACAGACAGACAAGACAGCGAGTTAATAAAAACTTATAGTTGTAGGCATATCTGAATGAAGCTTAAGTAGGTATTTATTACGATTTTAACTCGACCTTTGAACATTCATAATATGGCTTTTTGCTTCATCTCAGATATTCTCCAGCTTCTTTTTATTACCTATTTGACGCCGCTTAACCTTTAGCTTGAGCATCACTCAAAATACAATTTAGGTTTGCCGGCATAAACACGCGAACAAAAGTTTTTGCGGTAGACGTCGGAGCGCCCTATTAAAAGTATGGAATTCTGTGAAAAAATTTAGGAATTTGTATTCTCTCAATATTTCAATATGGGCAGGGTCGCCGACGGACCTCGCGGCGTTTGTTTTAGGCTTGTTTGCTGTGATCGGGCGCGTTTACATTTATTTACTCGCAGCCCGTGTCCAATTTCCAAATACGTTCACGCACCCGTCTTGCCACCCTCACACAGGGCCGCAATCTGTCAAATATTATCACGAAGTTTCTGTTCGAAAAAGACACGTTAAAGTAACAAAACCGAAACCTGTTTATACTTAAATATATACATTCATCGTACTAATTCAATGTCTGTGACTTTTACCAAAATATTCTAAATACGACCCTGTCCACCACAGCGTCTGTCGCTACAAGATGTTTATTAAATAGGTAGGGCAGGCTCCGGCTAAATTAAAATGTTTTTGTGTACGTCGTCGCCAGCGCCGATCGAAGCCTGGCTTGGCAATCAAGTGAGGTACCCACGAGCAACGGCCAAGTAATTTATCAAAAATCTGTTCATTCAGAATTAAGCTTCGGCCACATACAACGGGAGCGGCGCGGTCCGGGGCCGGGAATGCGGGACGCTATATGGCGCAGCACCATCCCGCTCTCCCGGCCCCAGATCGCGGCGCTCCCGCTCTGTGTAACTTGGGCTTTAGTTAATTAAATTACTCATTTCCGCCACTCAAGCTATAATTGGTAATACATTAAGCAATATCAACACTGTTGTTGATTCAACAGTATACAATTAATAAAGAACAGTTTATTTTTATATACGAATCTCAATTTAAAAAATCGTGAGAATTGACCTTTGTATCTTATTGTAGAGATCAAGAAAATATTTTTGAAGAAAGCGAGCTATAAAGTTATCTTTAAGTTTCACGTAACACTTTTTAACTCTTACTAAAACGAAAGTTTTTAAAAGTTATGTGTATTTTACAGGGTCCCTCTTCAATATTCAACATTTAGAAATTAATTTTGCATTTGCCGCCTTATTCTTCATTAGTCATATATCAGAAAAGAATCGTTTTTGTTTCCGTTCATTAGTTTTGTAAACGTAATGAACAAAACGAGCAGATCAAGACAGAAGCGGCGGACGTCCAAAACCGGCTATCGAAATTGCATAACCCGTGCATTCGGACTACAAGCAGTACCATGGGGGCAATGCCCGATCGACCCTCAGTTTTGCACACATTTCTTTTTATCGTCATCAGACTTTTTTTAGCCGCAATAATTTGCCATCTATCTTTAGATACAAAAACAAGGAGCCAAAGTAAGGTAAAGAATCGCTAATATACTAGCCTAGCCTACTCGTACCTAACTATTCCGTAGTACGAAGGACTGAAAAAGATTTTTCATTTAAAACGTTTTGTGCTCTGGTCGGTGGTGGAGTCCCTTTTACTCACTGCTTCACTTCGCTTTTTCTTCAGCTTTATATTACAACACAATATTCTTCCCCTCAATAATGTTTTGATACAGTTGTCGCATATCAGATGTCCTAACATCTTCACCCTTTCAATATCGACGATCTTCCTAGAAAAAAAACTCTTTCCTCGTTGACTATCTGTAGGACTTCTTCATTGCTCTTCCTTTCCTAACGACAAATATTATTAATGAGCACGAAAACAATTAATACTGTCGTTAATACTAGCTCCATGGAGTATCTTTATAATGCATAATTGCGGCATCATTCTCTGTATAAAATAAAAAGTCAAACAAATGTCTAAGCATCTATTGTTTATTAATTATCACATAACTTCATGTTAGATTAGAAGCTATTGAATTACCAGGCACAGTGAGAAACGTTAAATATGTATGTCGAGACGAGTTAAACATGGGTTGTTAGCTCTTCTACTCTAAGATTGTGAATAATCATGTTCCTATAAAACATTGTAAGTACCTAAATACTTTGTGTCGTATTTAGAACAGTTATAAGATCAGACGCAATAAGCTGCCTATTATTGAATAACAATCTAGGTTGTGGTATGAAAGATGACGAGTATTGTTAGAAGCGCATTAAATTTCGAACGATAGTCGTACGTATCACAAATATTTTGTCAGCATAGAACTAGAACCTTTTGTAGGGCATTATATGCAAATGCGTGAAAGCTTTAGAAAGTCAATCACTTTGTTCTAAACAAAATGCTTTTGGAGGTCAGCTCATCCGTGAAAGTAGTTTGTATAAAAATACACGTCAGCTGTGTGTACTAGCATTATTTCGTTAAGTGATTGATTCCTAAAACTGCATAATATTACCTGCAACAATTTAGTTTCATATTATAATGGAGGGAAATTATAGTCTGGTTTATTTATACATTATTCATATATTTTGTAGAAATATTGACGGTCATGAAATAAGAATGCATGATTGTAAAAACCCCTCTCAGACCAAAACTAATTATTAGGGAAATCAAGAAAAACTTTCTCTTTTATAGAAACAAATGTTATTGATGTCAACATCGACTCCTTGTTAAATTATTAACAGAAATTTAAATAGTGACTTTTTTTTGAGTAAATATCAGTGTAAATTATTAATAATCACCTATTTTAATAACTATAGTGTTCGCAAACTACAATATACGTCAGTGGAACGAAGATATTACCTACCTAGTTTATACTTACGAACAGTGACCGAAATAAATACTGGCATCTGTGTTTATGTGCATATTTATCGATTATACACAACCTAATCTTTAGTTTAAAGTGTATCACAGTTTTTGGAGTTCAAAATGAAGAATAACATTTCCTTCACATTTATAACCCCAGAATTACATAATATCACGTCTTATTTCGTAAGGCTATCATTTTCTTACTTCTAACTTGAGAAGAGCGCCATCTAGTTTCAAGCAGCCGAACGTCTAAAAGCAGCCTGCTCCCACCTGCTTTGGGTCTTCCTCTGTCAATAGTGTAAATGACTATTTCGCCAACATAGGTAAGACGCTGGCTGAGCGGACTCAACTTCTTAACAGTGGCGTTAGTTCCGATAATTCAAACGTGTCCAACATCCCTAATTCTTTCGTAATGATTGACACGGATGAATTGAAAATATAATCATGACCTTAAAAACAACTATGCCACGGGCTGGGATGGTATCCCTCTTGGTTTCTAAAGAAATATAAAAACTTCATTATTCCGTCACTCACTCATGTTTGCAGGTTGAGTCTGGCTACCGGCATTTTCCCAGATGTGTTTAAAAAAGCTGTTATAAAGCCCATCTTCAAAGCGGGGGATCGAGACCGTGTCTCTAATTACCTACCGATTTCTATATTACCTTCTCTATCAAAGATATTGGAACGAATCATGAATAAAAGGTTAATTAATTATCTCGAAAGCAACAATCTACTTGCATCCCAGCAATATGGATTTCGGGCCAAAAAATCAACCGCTGATGCCGTATATGACCTAACTAATTTTGTTGTCACCAATCTGGATGAAGGTAAAAAATGTCTGTCTATATTTTTAGATCTCGCAAAGGCATTTGACACGGTCTCGATTCCTCTGCTTACAGAGAAATTAGAGCAGTTAGGAGTTAGAGGTGAGACTCTAAACTTATTTAATAGTTATTTATCAAACCGTAGTCAAATCGTTAAAATTGACAATGTAACGAGCGATGCCCTACCCGTTACCTATGGCGTTCCGCAAGGAAGCATCCTCGGCCCATCCCTATTTTTGGCTTTCATCAATGAATTATGTTGCACCCCCTCCGCTTTGGCAAAATCGTCTCTTTCGCCGATGACACAGCACTGATCTTTCAAGCTGACTCCCTTCAAGAACTGTTTCATATAGCTCAAGAGGGACTGGACATAGTTTTACGTTGGCTTGGAAGAAATTTACTTACTATAAATAGTAGCAAAACTAACTATATACTGTTTTCCATCCGTAATATAGAATCTCGTCACCACAACCTAAACTTAATAGCCCATTCATGTCAAGCTGACTTACGTTTACAGTGCTCTTGTCCTTGTCTAGAAAATGTCCTAAACACCAAATATCTTGGAGTCATTATAGATCAGAATCTTAATTTCCATACACATATTAAGTTACTTTCATCCCGAACTAGAAAATTAATATTTTTATTTAAAAAACTAAGACATTCAGCTGACCTAAAAATTTTGAAAATGGTATATTATGCGATGTGCCAGTCAATATTATCCTATTGTAATATTATCTGGGGTGGCGTTCCTAAAACCACGTTAAAAAAATTAGAGGTTGCTCAACGTGCAGTTTTAAAAGTCTTAACTTTTCGACCCTTCTTATATCCGACCTCTAAGCTATATGATGAATGCAAGGTTCTAACAGTACGACAACTATTTATCGCCACCACTGTTACCAAAAACACAGTCTTCTAACATACGAACCATCATTCTCTCAAATCAAAAGAAGGCTCGATCTTGTTTGTCATGACAGAGGTCATAGAACTTCCTTTGCAAAAATATACTTCACTTTCCTTGGCTCATACTTATATAATAAGTGTAACTTAATAAATAAAATTTATCCTATGAACAATTACCAATGCAAGAATGCAGTAGTTACTTGGTTGCTAACTTTAAATTATCAAGAGACCGAAAAACTTCTTGAAGTTGTTGCATAGTTGTTTGTTGTTGTTGTTTAGATTTGGACACACACACACACACATACATGCATACACGCATACACGCACTATAATAATATTAACCATATGTTACTGTAAATGGAGGCCTGGGTCCTAAAATACAGGTTATCCTAGTTTAGGCTCCAGCCTTTACAAATATTAGGTAATAGCTCATTAGTATTATTATAGCAAACAACAAATTTTGTAAACATATTTGTAAAGGAAATAAATTATTTACTTACTTACTTACTGAATTAATTATTGTTGTAGAAAATAGTGATTACCATAATAGTTAGATATTTTTTTGCAAAATTGTCCTTGGGTTGTTAATATACACACTTTATATTTTGTGATAAGAGGTGTTTTTATAGTCAGTATTGTTTTTATCAAGTTTTAATAGAAGCAAATTTAATTTATGAAACAAATTTAATGTTCTTACAATAAAGACCCATGAAAAGACATGACAAGTGCTATACTTCATTCTAAATGTTAAATGTAATATTGTTAAGCTGTTGGATATCCTAATAAATAAAAATAAAATAAATAAAGACCAGCCCTTGAAATCAAAGATATTTTTGCACATTATCAAATGAACTGTAAAAAAGTCAGCATCTTTCTTAGCAGATCCAATTACTATTTCCAGCAATTGATAGACTGTGTATGATCTTTCTGTTCTTCGTAAAGATCTTTTTATTACACCAAATGCCCTATCACAAGGCAGAGTGACCAACAGTTGAGAGTAAAAACACACCTTGTGGCCGGATAAGGAGCGTTTATAAACTCACTGTGATTTGACATGTTTGATTTTTGTATCGATGCATCTGTAAACCAAGGCCCCGTTTCACTCTGATTTGACATGTTTGATTTTTGTATCGATGCATCTGTAAACCAAGGCCCCGTTTCACTCTGATTTGACATGTTTGATTTTTGTATCGATGCATCTGTAAACCAAGGCCCCGTTTCACTCTGATTTGACATGTTTGATTTTTGTGTAGATGCATCTGTAAACTTTCACGAAGCTACAAGTTACAATTATTGTAAAAATAAACGGAGACATTGACCTAAAGTGGCAACATTATTGGGTACAAGGAAGTATAATTTTTACAATAGTTACTTTATAAATAGTAAGTACAAATTTTACAAGTTATAGACATTTTTTTTTTTTTATTGTTCAACATTCGCTAAATCGAACAAGTGTTTCACGAATAAAGTTTTAACTTTATTATTTGTAACTGTCAATTTTGCTACAAGTCTACCTAGCTTTTAGTTAGGTAGAATTGTAAAAATAATTAATAAGTGATTAAAATATTTGGACTTCACGCAATTTTTTAAATAAAAAATTAAGTAAGGTACATGAAACGTACATTCGAAATTAAATTATTTCAATGCTGCAGCTTGCAGTTGAAGTGGGACTCGTCATCGTCGGACGATGATTATTTTATTTTATTTATTAAGGACAATAAACAATTTGTACAGTAGCTTAAATAAAATCATATGTCTACAATAATTTATTTGTTCTACAATAATTTCCCGTCAGTTCCGAGTATTTTATTTCAATCCGAATACTAATTCAACGAAAGATTTCGGATGAAATCAGAAAAGATGGAGGAATTGGTCGGAATGCTAGGCTGGGGCCGTCGCCGTATTTGTTACATCCAACAGATAGGTCTCAAGCACTAGATGTGAAAATACAGTAGTGCGTCGCTCTGCACTGGCATGGGTCCGGGGCACAATACCACACTGTATCTGACATGCATGGTGAAAAGGCCCTAAAAAGGACGGATAATTTCTCTCAAAAATATTATTTTGAGCTCTTTCCGATCCATTTTATTAAAGAAATAAACAAACTCAAAACTTAGTTTTTATTTAAAACAGCAAGCAAAGAGTAGTAAACAAGACCAAAGGTGAATGATTGAGTGAATGAATTATGGATGTGGACCTCACTTGTTAAATCGATATAATTTTCCTTGTAAGATGCAGTCATAGACAATATAGGGCGCATTCCGAATCAGACTTTCAGCACTGTCAGCGATCAGAAAAGCAAAAAAATGTATGGCTGACAGTGATTCGGAACGCGATTACGGGTACTTTAATCAATTTCAGCGCGTCTCGGAACGCAGGGTTACTATTGCTTTGACTTTTGTACAAGATTGTGAAACACTAATACTTGTAAATTGTGAGATTTCTCAGCTTGAAATAGTTAAATTGTAACTTGTTACTTGTAGCTTCGTGAAACGGGGCCCAAGAGTGTGCTCAACGATTGAATATCATACTGAAAACGGGGTTGCCAAAAATAAACTATTTCGATACAATGTTTGCGAGGGGAATTTATACAATCATGCATTCATAATGATAGAATTTTGTTTTCGTTCTAAATTCCCATGAAAAAGGTAAATATACATAATTACCTACTCGAATTGATACTTTGAGTGTTTTTTGACAACAGTATTGAAAATTTAAACTAAAAGCAGGTACTCGACGTATATCTTCAATCTATATAAAAATATTGTGCATATGAATTCGATTCGATGGAAAAAAAAAGTTATCGATATAAATTATTTTCTCTCAATGTTTATTCAGACATATAGTTTTAAAGCTTTTGCCATTTTGTTTATATGTCGGAAAAAAAGAAGAAAAATAAACACTAAGAACGATTCACATCTATCACAATAGGTTAACTAACGATGCGACACGTGATTACTCAATATGTTTGTCAGGAAAGCTATACACAATACACGACTTCACCTCGTTCACTTGTTCAATAAGCTCACTCACCGTTGCATCAACTCATTCGCCAATCTGACGTTACCGCTCAAACTGATAGATGACACTAGTTTGTTTACGAATACCAAGGACAATTGAAACGCTTGCATTTTGCTGTCATTAACTGATGACTTGCAGCGGCCACGTGGTGGCTTCAGTAAATTCTGCTATCAACTTACTGGAGTCCTTCACCGTACACAGCACCCTAGTCTTAGAATTAGGGCTGTCTGTGTAACCTACGCTACTTACTTAGCAAAACCACTTGATACTGGCGAAATTGAAACGCCATAATAAAAAAAAAACAATGCTAATCTGACGTTGTAATTTGAACTGTCAATCGTTTGTTTACGATTTATCTACCTTCAATCTCCGACATATATTTAACAACAACACTAACACGCCACATTTTTTGTTTTATTTTTCAATCAATCTAATTTAAATAAAATCTCAAGATTTGACGTATTTCTAGATTTATAAACGCAGTCAATATAAAGTTACTCAAAGACTAGTACATCATTAAGCAAAGCTCAAACGTAATGGACTAGTTGATTATCACTACACCTAAAAGGTTCATCTAAGTCCATTTATTCTATACTTATGAAAAAAAAAACTAGATTTCTTTCGCTTCCTAATATCATCTATGTACCTATTTTTGAAGACGATTAATAAAACTTCTAACGTAAAATAATGATTAACATCTCTTGCCCCTTTTATTAAATTTATTGAAACTTCATTTAAAATATCTACAGGAATCGACAGCATTACCTTGATTTGTTGGTATACGTACTCCCCTTTCGCCAAATTCTTAAGATGCCGAAATGCATTTAAGGATGGCATTGGTACTGAATTAAACAAATTACTATTTTAGAACAGTCTGCTAATGTAAAATGTAATCTTTGCTACGGCGTAGTAGGCGTAGCAATATGCTACGACAACAGTAGGAGTGAACTCAGGGGTGCGTTTAGACGAAGTTTCAATGATATTTACTATATTTTACTTTAAAACCCACAATGAATCATTTTCAACTCTTTGACTCCTCAAAACTCCTCTTTCGTAGCGATTAAACCGGAAAATGACGTAAATCTCGGAGCAGCTGTAGCATAAAGTTATACCCGGGTTACTATAGGATGAGTTCTGAGTAGTTCTGACAGCTTCAGAATTCTTCTCGACGACGTTAACAACTTTTTTTTATAATATTCAGTTTAAAAACCATAATAACTAAAAAATAAAAATTTAGTTACTTCACCTCTTATTTTATCATTGAACAGTATGTAATTTTACTTAATAAACGAAATAATTTAAAAGTTTTTAAATTTTAATCTGTCAGAACTCATCCTATAGTAATCCAGGTATAGTAGTACGAGTATGTAATTGAAAAGTTAAATTAAATCAACAAGAACTAGACCAGTATGTGTCTATACTGGACTGAATTTAAATGCATATAAACTGCCATTATGCTAAAAAAATCCGGGTTTTTTTTCCTTTTTGGTCAGTCTTGTATTACGGGGTGGCCCATTTAGATGAGTCAGTCAGTATGGGTAACTCTGAAACTATAAGACGTAGAAAGATCTGTTCTAAGAAACCATGTCATCGACTTCAGAGACAATAAAAACTGAAATAGATTAAAAAAAAAAATTTTTTAATAATTATAAAGCAAAAAATGAAAAATGTTTTTGTTCGGGAATCGAACCCGGTCGTATTACAGAAAAAAACTAACGTTATTTCTATGTTGATATCGATTGTGTAGGTAATAAGCAGTAAGTGTTACTATGAAATATGTTGCCTAAAATGATTAATATGCATAGTGTTCCATTTTTATTTACTTTTGATATTTTTTCAATACGACGGGGTTCGATTCCCGAACTGAGTACGAGTTTTTTTCTAAATATATGAATGCAGTTTTTCTTGTCACTAAAATCGATTTCTTAGAACAGATGACTTTTTTTTTCTAGTCTCAGAGTCACCTATATCCATCTAAACTTAGGTAGATCCTGCGGTGGATTGTGTAAGTATTTGCTGGAACTGTTAGCAGAAAAACACATATAAAAGTAGATTAACACCGTTGTGTGCAAGAAAACTTGATGTTTAGTTAAGGGCCCTGGATCGTGAACTTGCCTTAACTTTCGTTATTTGGAAAGAGTACCTTTGTCGCCTGTAATTGTAGGAGGTCAAAAGAAACTAAACTACTACGTCAACAAAATCCTGCAAAAACATCAAAATAAAAAATCGGTTACAAACAAAAACAAAACTTCCTGGCGATGAGTTTTATTTATATGCAACGGAGATTGAAAACGATCTAACCGCTACCGGAACCGGAATAATTCAAGTTAACAGTCTCAATGCACATTTCTTTTTATTAATTTATTGAAATATTGCAAGTTCCAGTTAAACACATAAAAATATTTATTCAAATAACTTGCTCAGAAACAAAGTTATTTATGTGTCATGTGACGTCACATGACAAGCCATAGAAAATTTTGTTTTTGTAAGAGAGATCGATAGAGGAGGAGGAGGGGTTTTTATTATTACTATTGTTTTTTTGTTTTGCTTTATAATTATTATTGCGACTCAAACATACAAATAATTGTACTCACGGGCAGCGGGAACGGGCCGGGGCGGTGGTGTTGCATCGGCGGGAAGGGCATACGCGATTCCTGCGCGGGCGCCGGTCGCTGCTCGGGCTGCGGGCGCAGGGGCAGCCGCACGGGGCCCGACAGCGGGAACGCGAACACCTGCGACTGCGGCTCAGGGAAGCTCATGGACCTGCGACAAAGAGTGTCACGTCAAAACTTATCTCAGGCATACATGGTGTAGCTACAGGCTATTCAAACTTTTTATCTTAATAGTGCGCTGCGTATTAAACTGCCTTGAAATGTGTGGTACCCAGTTCGTGACAATCTATTTCTTCCTACTCTCGATTCTCAAAGGATGAAAAAATAACGTGCACTTACTCGTATAAGGTTTTCTTGGACATGTTTGTAAAATCTTTTATTTCTTTAGGTATCAAAAAAAATTATTCGAATTAAGATTTTTACAAATCATTATTCGAGGTCAAAGCTATCATGTTTGGCGCAAGTTGCTAGCTTTCCTAATAGCGCTAACTTCAGTGAAAATTCGCTGATGGTTCAGTTGTTCAGTTGTTGTTGTCGTATCTCAAAATATTTGCTTCTATTTTTTCAGTCAAAAGCGCCGATTGCTCACAAATCGTGAACTTATATCATAAATGTGCGTAGCTCGTCACCCCCTTGTCCACTTTTTATAGGTACTAGATAAGTATAACAAAAATCCCAATAAATGATCTTTCCAAACTCATGAAACGTTTAGTACAGCTGTCCTAATTATTGACTAACTAGAGACGTTTTCAATCTACTTACCAACCAAATGAAAAATTCCCAAATGTAATCTAACAAAAGCGAGCGTTTTCGGTGGGAATAATAAGTTTGGAGATGAACTTGAAATTCAATATTTTGACGCCGCATTAGCTTTCCTCAGAGACTACCCGTGGAACCCATTTCAGATGCCGTCAACTTCACAATTAATCTAAAACTTGTTAGAAAATGTGAGTAATTAAGACATCCTAAAGTCATCATCGTCTTGTTTGACTTCAAATTAACGTGTGGGATAATTTAATCAAAGGTATTAAGTAGGTTCTGGCAAAAAATTGTAATAGAATTAAAATATGGGCAGACACCGTCAACGTAATTTGTCCTTGTTTCCAGATTACAAACTAACACTGATACGTGGGGCATACTGAAAGTCTTTGAATCTGGCCACTTACAAAAAAATAATAAATAAATAAATATGTGGGGACATCTCACACATGGCCATCTGATCCCAAACTAAGCAGAGCTTGTACTATGGGTAACAGACGGCTGATATACATACATAAATAGATAAATACATCGGTACAAGTGCTCATCACACGAATGTTTGCCCTGGGCGGGATTCGAACCCGCGACCCTGTACTTCGAAGACTGGCGTACTACCAACTAGGCTATGGAGCCGTCAATGATAAAACAACAGACTGAATGATAAAGAAGTGAAACTGAATGAGAAAGAACAGCAGAATGACAAAACAATTTTATTATAGAATAGGGAATATGCATAAAAAATATATTAGTTTTTTTCATAGTTCATCTGAATATACAAAAATAGAATACTGACATTCAAAACACAATCGAAATTGATCGAAAAACAAACAAGATACAAAATTATTAAACAAATATATCTGTTCCTCTTACGAAAACAAAACTTTGTATGGCGGATGTATGGCCCGCGTGACATAATATGACGTCACAGGTCACGTCGGACCTCTCTGTCTAACCATCAACCTTGAAGCCTCATAACTTTGTTTCTGAGCAAGATATTTGAAAAATTATTTTTTATGTGTTCTGGAACTTGAAATATTTCTTTTATAAAAGTCGAAGCATTGGTAAATAAAATGGTTGCTCCTTTTTTCGGCAAATCAGGACATTACACTACAGTATCGCTTGAAGATCAAAGGACGGTGACTGCAGATTGGTACGTCAATACTTACTTGCCCAGAAAAAGTTCGCAAAAAGCCTCCTCAAAGCAATGTCCTCCTTCACCGCTATAACGCATTCTGGAAGCCTATTTGAAAAATGTTTCGTAAGTCTTATATCTCGTCTTATTTATCAGATTCCTGAAACGTTCAGTATGCCCTAAGTATTATGTTATTTTTCAAAACATACGAATGCTCTGCTAATTAATATTGAATAGTAGATTGTTAACCAAAGGGTGTAAGCGATCAATTACACCTGAAGTATTTTGGTGCATGAGCGTAGCGAGGGCGCTTATAGTGTGAAGGTGAAATTAATTTTTCCCACGTGGTGAAAACTCTGCTTTTCATCTAGATTGCGAAGAAAGTAAACAAAACAGTTTGTAAAAAATATATAAGTACCTATGGACTAGCACCATATTAGAGCCCCGCACCCTATTTGACAAACTGGTAAATTTTTAGTTGGTTTTTATTGAAATCACTGCATATTGATTTAAGAAATTCCCGCACAAGCCTAAATCAAAAAATTTTTACTATTTCATGGTTAAAAGAAACATAAATTACAAAATATTTTATCAAAACATTGATAACAAACCACAGATAGCAATATTTTTTTCACCAACATATTTTTCCCGCCTTTTTTTAATGGTTCGCATTCGTGTCATTTTTGCCAAAAGAATAATAGTTTGTTTTATAAATTATTAATATATTTATTGGTGTTTGTAGGTAAATACGCGAATTTTGTATTCATCTTGCTTAAACAAAGTATATGCAAACATTTTTTTCTTTTTTTATCGGAATAAAATTTATTGTAGAATTATCAAGCTAGGCTGTATACGTCCTTCCTTTGCCATTTATTGTGTGAAATCTTCTATGCAAATAGTAAAAAGAAATTTCAAAGTTACTTACATCCTTGTAAGTTGGACTTACATCCTTTCTTTGGGGTCATTATTGGTCTACTTTCAGTTCATGAGAGATGAAAAATAGTTTTGTACTCGTAAACAACAGAAAAATTTTATGAAAACATATCGTAATGTACTATTAAATAAAACAGATTAGACAAAACTTTTCAAGAACAATAACCGTTAAGAAACAGGATAGAATTAGAGGTATCAGCTACTGAGTTCTAAAAGCTCCAGCGTTGCGCTTTTAGAACTGTGTTTCAACACACTATAAAAGAACGGTGAGAAAAAAAATACTTAGATAACTCCTGCAAAGTTACAATGACGTAAAAATGTGCTGGGCGAACAAGTCGGACAGTATTCAAGTTGTCTAGCTACCTTCGTCAACAGTCTATATACGAGCCCACCGAGGGGCTCGAGCCTATCCTGAATAAGGGCGACTAAGCTGACCCTGACCCTGTGCTAGTTGGCCGATTTCACACAACCTTTGAACTTTGCAGGAATGTGCAGGTTTCCTCAAGAAGTTTTCCTTCAGCGTAAGAGCGCCAAATAAATTAATTCGAAAACACATTGGTATGTACGTGGTGAGGACTGAACCCGCGTCTCTCGGACAAGAGACAGCGATCCTAGCCCTAAACTACCGCCCTCCCTTAGCTGAGGTGTAATCAGTGGCGGATTTACCAGTAGGCTGAGTAGGCTGGAGCCTATAGCGTGTAACACCCCCCCTCCTAGCCTACTCTACACTAACCTACACTAACTTAATCTAACTAACTTATAACTAATTAACCCCTCTGTACACTTAAAATGCTAATTAACTTAAATATGGCCAAGTGAATCATCTAGTGGTAAAAACTCTACATTGTGAACCGCTCATTAGTAACCCTGATACTTTTAGTGAGAACTATAGATAGACCCTAAGAATTACCTACCGAACATAAAAAAGTATTTAACCTAGCATGCTTCCTGGAAGAGTTTTAATGTTAATAGTGCAGTAAGTTTCTTTTTATCATAATATTACATTATTGTTATTTGTACAAAAACCTTTTATCATAAAGAAATTATTTATTTAGCTAGAAAATGTAGGAATGGTTTAGCAAATTAATCATAATAATTAGATATAGTTAGGGTATAAGAATATAAACATTTAAAATAATCTTGTAAAATCTTGTAAATGTGGTATTCTATTTATGTAAATAAATAGAATTAGAATCATAATGGACATTAATAGTTTTTTAGTAGAAGATCCCCGACCCACTCAGGACATCGTCATTCCAGACTTTCTTCCAGAAAACCCTTTAGGAACAAGGACTCAAGAGGGTTGGCTCCTCGGATTGATGATCCTGGATGGGGTATAACCAACCAAAATTACTCTGTTCCAGATCTTCTTCCAGAAGATCCTTTAGGAACAATCCATTATTAGGATAGCAAAACAATTAAGATTTATTTATATCTTCTTACTAGCATTAAAGATTTATGCTTGAAACCAATTAAGTGAGACTTTAAAAATGTAAATTTATAGTTAAGTCTGCATCATTCCAGATTTTCTTCCAGAAAATCCTTTAGGAACAATCCATGATTATCTTCTACTAACATTGAAGTTTATGTTTGAAAACAAATGTGACTGTATTAATTTTATATAGTTTAGTCAACGTCATTCCAGATTTCCTTCCTGGAAACCCTTTGGGAATAGTTCATTAATATTAGAACAACAAAGTAAATAAGATTTATTATTTTATATTATTATTAGCATCTAGGTTTTATGCTTGAAAATAGACAACTGTGACTTGACATATTGGCTTTATTCATTTTAGTTATCACAAAGTAAACAAGGTTTATTTCTTTATATTCTTATTGATAAAAATAGATAAACATTATATTGAATAATGACTCTACAATTAATTCCTTTATAAAATAGGTTATTCAAATTATCAACTTTAGATTACAACAAAAGATAAATGATCCTAGGAATGATTCTTATCTTTCCAGTCTAATAACTCAGATTGTAGTTATAGAAGAGAATCTTATATGGTTTCTCGATGTCTTAGCATTTAGTACAGTTTGCCTTTCATATAGTGCAAATACACAGTAAGCTGTTGATGAATCAATCTGAAATATGGTGGGACGTCCAATCCGTCTGGTATGGAAGTAAACCACCGGAGTGCTATTGCTTTTCCTACAGATCCAAATATCAACAAACTATGGTTTGGTTCAAGTAAGTAAATATTGAAATTGAATTATTTTATTACCGTAGGAAATAATAATGCAATATGAGCTATGTGAATGTACTTGACAATAATCATTCCATTGTATCAAAATTAACAATATTCTTCTTCTTATCGTGTGGACCATATACGGCTGGTTGGTACATTCAAGATATTTATTTATTTATTTGGTTATTTTATTAGAATGAAGTTTAAATCTTAGAGAGAATCAACTGTTATTATAATCTTATCTTTGAAAGGTTTACCTAGTCAGTTTTATGGAATTTGAACTAAGTAAATTATTTATTATTTAGCAGTAGTGATTATGGAAGATTCAATATACTTTAACCAAGTGAATTATTGATTGCAATTTAATACTTTTTCCATTGATGATTATTTTTAGGTTATACAGAGTAAAGTATTTCTTTCTAATTAATATTAAAAAGGAAGGTTTTAGTATGTAACTTAGATGGTTTATTTATTGTAATTTTATACCTTTCAGTAAGTATCTAATGATGATTACTTAGGTTTTAAATTTTATAAAGGTAAAGCGTTTCTTACTATTTGTTATTTAACAATGAAGAGTAGGTTTTAGTATGTTTATCTGGGTGATCAATTTATTGCAATTTATATCTTTTAGCAGTGAAGTTTATTTAGGTTATACTGAGTTTTATAGAGGTAAGCTGTTTCTTACTGGTATTTGATATTATTTAGCAACGAAGAGTAATAGTTTCTAAAGCAGTTTTGGTAAGCTCTCTTTCACCGGATAGAGTATATATTTTTGACTTGATATAAGTGGTCCCAAATAAGTTCTATGACATCCGTTTCCCTATTGAATTTACCTTCCTAGTTAAGTGTTTTACATATAGGTAGGCAAAACTAGAGATATTACCTAAATATCTCACATTACATTGAAAGTCTAGCTGATTTTCGAAGCAAATGCGTAAGTATTCTATCATCCGTTAGGTATCGAACTATCCTACCTATTCTCCGTAAGTTTCAAAAGCTAGAGGAAGACCTCACATTTATAATTAATCGTGTGATGCGTAATGGCACCTTCCAACTCCACAGGAGAAGAAGGTCTAATCGAAACGAACTAACCAGACGGGTTGTGGCGAGACCCAGTGAGTGCCTACGTTCTAAGCCACGTGTGATTGTACTCTCCTTCTACGCGCTAATACGCAAAGATCGAGAAAGAGGGTACCCGTTCCCTGCACATGTATTGGGACAGAAGAAATGATCCTGTGCAACAGAGCAAGTTTGTGTGTTCCTCTTCAACGAAACCTTGCCCTCGTTACACAAAAGCAAATCATCCGGGAACTGAAGTCGCTGATAGTAAAAGCGACCACCGGTCCGTTCCAAGATACCGGCTCCAATGACGTGACGAAACTACGTTCTTTTTCTAACTGTTCCGGAGAACGTTTAGAACAGAATCAGACCATTTGCCAAAAACAGCCACCAAGTTCGGAAACCTTGGATTTAAATCAGATACAGATTTATGCCAAGCCGTAAAGAAAAACCCCATTGAAAATACTTTAATTTTAACGAGTACTAAAAACCAAGAAACAATTTAAACTGAACCTTTTATAACTTTACAACTTCTCAAACTTATTTTAAATTTCCCACAAATTTTACGTATCAAAACTTTAAGCTTTACAAACCCCTTTGCCCACAAACTCTACGAAACAAACTTTAACTTTACAAAACATTTAAATAACAAAACTTTAAAGGAATTTAAATTAAAACCAAGGATTAAGAAATACTAAAAGAAAGTAAACTTTCTAATAATATCTAATAATCCCACACAAAAACCCCACAGAAAACTCTAAGAAAATATTTTACCGCGACGGACAAGGCAACTGCACTGAGTGATAATCGAAAGAATACTGACTGAATGACCTTCGCGCAATCGGTATTTATAGCCTGCCAGGGTGAGGCTCGAACCCGTGCTCGGGCGTGCCCCAGCACGTTTTCGGGACTCAGCGTCCTTTATTTAGCGTTCAGTATTCAAAATGGTTCAACTATTTTCATACAACAACATTATTCCTTATTATTTTAGTGTTCCGTATTCGATGTTTTATTATTTTAATGCTTTATTTATTATTTTTATTATGTTTTTAGATTCTTTAGTGTTGTAAATTCATGTTTACTTTAAGTGAACTTATTTTGTAAAGGAGTAAGCAGAGCCTTGTATTTTTAACTTGTTTTAATATTAAATAAATGAATGTCGTATTAATTGAAGTATTGAGTAATGATGGTTAGTGATTATTTAGCGTTTGTATTAGAGAAAGAGATGTAATCGATTAGTAGTTATAATGATTTGGAATTTATTTGTGAAATTGTTAACGGACCCAGGTTGGTTCCGTTACAGTCAACCCCCAAAATTTGCGCAGAAGCTTAAGCGTAACCGGAGCTAATTTTCCCAAAATCTATAATATTTAATTTCACAAATAATAAATAACTAAAAGTTTATCAACTATTTAACCCATATTATGTAATTTGATGTAGTGTAAGTTTTAAACCAAAGACTAAAATGTCCACAACTGTACACCAAAACTTTGAACCACTGACAATCCTTCATAACATAAAACTAAGGGACGCGGTGAATACTAATTCTTGCCCTACAAGGGAATCTAGGTTGTGAGGCTAAACCAGCCCTAGTGGCTATATGTCATCCTCTCCTGAGCAAATCAATTTTTCATTTACATGGAGTTAACAACATATCCCCTCCAAAAATCAGCAGACCCCTCAGGTGACAAGTCACGCCAATATAATTATCCTATGCCGAATGTCCTAGCTCAAAACCTGATCGTACAAAGTATTCATTCTATCTTTGGAGCATGTGTAGTTGCCGCAGTGTAACATACCAGTTGGCTTGGTAGAGTCCGTAGTTATTTATAGAGAGTATAAAACCTCAAACTTTAGACATATAGTAATTTTATTACTAAACGTCTTATCTTAACCTAACACCAAATCTATAAATAACTCGCTTGTTAAGTGTGGTGTAAAGGGTTAAAAGCTAATAAACTTATTCCACTGATTGAGTACCATTGCAACACTGTGACCCTCCATGCTCTTCCTAATTCTCTCATCACAATAAATATTTTTTATTATAATATATAATAATCAAAAACTTTCAAATCTACCAACTTTACATCTCTTCAAAACCATTCAACGCCCCTTTCATTTCGATTTTGTGCTATCACGAAACGTCTCAATGAACTATTTCAGTGGTAATTAAACAACTCTAAAACTTCATTAAGTTTCAAATTTTAATCCTATTGAAAAACTGACTCCACCCAACACCAAACTTTGCACAAATATTCTAATTAAAAATGTTAAGTATTTAAAATTAACAAGATATCAACATTACTATACTTTTTGTATCAACAAATTTTATTATTCTTCCCCATAATTCTCTCTAAAATTATCAAAAAAAAATAGCATTATAACTACTACGAATCTATTCTATTAAATGATACAGTCTTGTATTTCTTTTTCTCATCAGCAAATTTTTACTTATCCTTTTTTTTTAATATTATTTTTTGTAAAGTAGAAATCTATTTATCTATTTAATTATTTATATAAATTTGCAAAATACGCAAACATAAAGAAAAACTACACAACAAGCACCGCCAATAGAATTATTTTTTTATTACTATTTTATTTGAATTGTTATTATGTTTAATTTACTCTTGCAACGACTCTGAATATAAGCTATGACAATGAAAGTTTTTTTTTTTTCCACCAAATTTTATTTATCCTTTTTATTAAATTTTTTTATAAAGTAGAATTTTTAGTTCTCAAGAAAATTATAAAATATAAAAACAAAGAGAATCGACTCAAGTGACACAGCGTATAGAATTATGATTATTATTGTATTACAATTATTATTATTAGAATTATTATAATCTTTTTTCTCACATCTGAACATACGCTAAGTTTATGAAAGTTTTTTTATTTTTTTATTTATCTCAATTTATTTACAATGCTACAATCCGCTACGCTTCCTGATGTCACAATTAGTTACTTTATATTTAAACTGTTTCGATTTTATTAAACCGTTCACGAATATATTGATATTATTTAAAACCGATTTGTATTGGAAGGACCGACTCCATATTTGACCGTTTGACACAGAATTAAGAATTAACTTTGCTCTCTTAGTCTAGAAAATTAGATATTATCTTTCTTTCGTAATAATAACTAACTTTCATACCTTCATCATCTTAAATCAATCCAAAGCTGAACAAGAGACCTAACATTTAACTCCTTTATTTTGTGAAAACCATCAATCCGCTTTACTATACTCGTAAATTTGGGACATACACACACCTATATTACTAAGTTATGACATCGTACGAAACCCATGAACAAACTATCGCAACGTCTCTCTAATTTAATACAACGTTCTGCTAAAAATTAGAAAACCCCCTCTTTTATTATAATACGAAACGACAATATGGCTGATGCAATGTCTTCTAATAATTATTTAATTAACTTTGAATTTGAACCTAAACATTTTCCATGTTTCGAAAAGTACGTTAAGTCAGTGTAGCACGCGAGGTAACTTGATCCATCATTAAAATGTGTTATCGCTAAAACAATTCAATGAAAGCTTTGAGAACTGTAAGATTAATTCGACTAGTATAGTAACATTATAGAATTAATAATAGTACCACGTTTGATAAATAACCTTTCAATAGTTTGTTAGCCTTTCTGACGACGTCGTACACTAGAAGTAAACCTTTACCTCCCTACCTTACTTCTAGTTCAGTTCTATTGCTGTTTGACAAACTACTATATTTTCTACTGCACTTTACGTCTATTTATTTTCGATTCTCACAATGTTATTTCCTTCTCCGTAGAAATATTATAACGACCATATTAATTAACTACATAAAAATCGAAGCCCCGTCCACATAGTAACATGTCACTGTATATAACATTATCAAAGATCGAACTCGAGACTTGCCGAACTACTCTTGTTAATAAAACGCCACCTGTCAGAGAGAAAAGAAACTAAAAGTTTGAATCGAAAGCCAACCCATGTCGCTTAATAAAGTCTAAGAAGAGGGCTAAGTAGTACTCATCAAAACTGCTAGAGGGCGCACTTAAGTAATTTTGAAAAAATATATTCTTTACATTGTTTACTGTATTTTTATAAGGTGATAAATTAAAAATACTAGATGCTTCGTAACAAGTATTAATGATAAATAATAATTTTATATTATAATATTTATTTATGGTTGACAAAAATAAACGAAATGTAACTAGTGCTGTACCACTTTGATTGATTAACCCTGCGTTCCGAGACGCGCTGAAATCGACCAAAGCACCCGTAATCGTGTTCCGAATTTGATTCCAAATTACTATCAGCTGTCAAAACTCGTTTTTTTTTTTCTGAACGCTGACAGCGTCGAAAGTCTGATTCGTAATGCGCTTTCTAAAAGTCGTACAACCCCCCGTTTTTAAAACTTTTAGGTATGTAAGTAATTAAATTAACAATGCGAATATCAAATCTGTTTGTTATTTTATATATATATATATATATATTTATTAAATAGGTAAATCTGTATAAATTAATACATATACTTTTATACTTAAAACAATTTATTTAATAATCATTTTCGAAACTATAGGCTTTGGTAATTTATTTAATCTAAAGCCGTACAACCCCCCGTTTTTAAAACTTTTAGCAATGCGAATATTAAATGTTTTTTTTTTATTATTATTATTATTATTATTATGGGGAAACTTATTATTATTATTTACGATTTCTGAAACTAGGAAAGTACCAAGTGTAGTTCATACAAAATAAATATAGTCTAGTTTACATTAGTTTTGTTTTTTATAACCAACCCCCCAACGAAAAGACTTTTAACAAGATTCTACTCTGCTATCAATCAATAATTATAAACCACATCAAAATATTTAAAAGTTACCGTTTCCCTATATTAATACTACTTTATTTCTACCTATAGTTCTCACTTTCCATTTCACAAACAACAAATTGTGACCGTAAAAACAGTCACTTCCCTATAATGATCCCTAAGTATTCAACGCCTTAATTTTCTATTCAAATTAATTATAATAACTTTACTATAAAATCAGTTTGTACCTAACTAAATATATTAAACGATATTATTTAAAATTAAATTTTTAAAAGATGATGTTCAAAACTTAAATCATGGAAACGAACGTACCCCATCATTAACGAAACGTTCCGTTCCGCAGACATTTATTTTATTTATATTTCATTAACTTTATGATCAGACGATCGTATAAATTTTATAATATCTAACTAATAACTAACTCGGTACATACATATTCTAAATGTTTAATCAAACCCTTTGTTGTAATGTTGTTGTTTTTTTTTTTTTATTACTTCTCATTGACAACCTATATTTAATCTTCTCCTTTTTTTTTCTGCATAGAATGAAACTAAATCACGTCGTGTTTTTTTTTTTTTCGCTGACGGCGTTTATAGACTGATTCGGAACGCGCCCCGTAATTTAAAATAAACGTCTCCTTCTCTCACACTTAAATTTTATAGCGCTATCTCACTTGCTCTTTCGATTTACCGCTCGAATCGATTCGCGATGCCACCGAGTGACGCTACCGTTCAAATATTTTGCCGTTCGTTCGCTACGAATACGAAGATGACTTTGATCTTTTTATTTAACAAGACACAAGTAAGTATAAGTACTATAACGTTACATTAATCAAAATTATCCCTGCAAATCAATAAATAAGTACTCTCCCTATTTCTTTTCAACCCACATAAGTATTTTGGTCAAATCTAACCTTGCCTCATTGAACTATTATTACTAGCAACTCACTGCCTTGCCTAGAAACCGTGAACCGTAACTAATGTAACCTATTGCATTTCCAGGAATCTACCACCGACGACGAGATTGGCTTATGGTCTTGGAAGACCCTGACTAACAATGAGATGACCCTGATCGGGTGTTGAAGCCCCTGACTCTTCCCCGAAGATAGTTTATGTGAAGTGAAAACGTAAAATTTTGTAATTGTGCTATTTATTATTAATTATTCCCGTTTTACATAGTTTTTTTAAGTTGTGAAATTAAAAGGTAAGTTCTAGCTCAGACCCGTTTTAAGTTGTTTTTATTTCTGCAATAAATAAATTTACCTGTACTCAATTATTTAACAAAATCTCAATATCAAGTTCTAAAGTTAGAGTAAAAAGACTTACTAAAGTGAATTTAAAACCTTAAAAATACTACTAGTTCCAATCCTGGTTAACGGCGCCCCAATTGTAACACCCCCCCTCCTTGCCTACTCTACACTAACCTACACTAACTTAATCTAACTATACTACGATTTTTATAAAGATGTACCAAAGTGACAGATGCAAACGGATTATTTTTCTTTTAATGTTGCCACCTATAGAAAAATAGTGTTGTTAATGATTCAATTCAAGTTATTCATTGTATCGATATGACTTGAGTCATTGATTTTTTTTTAATAGCACTAATTGTACTTTGTGCCAGTGTCGAGTTCTAAAAGGTAAGGAAACTATCATCGCGTATACGAAAAAAATAAGTCGGGTTAATTTTACTGTTGGGCGTACATATTATATCTCAATAAATCAAAATTACTCAGGTCAATTATTTGAAAAAGTTTGAATGTTTGTTGCGATATCTATTAGAGCGGTACCTCTCTCTCAGTCACCCCACCCTTACTCTATGCGAGAAAGAGAGCCACCGCTCGCTCAGCGCTTAAGATACGTGCCGCTACCTATACGTCATCGCAACCAGAGTCGCGCGCGTCATTCGTCTCCCTACTTCGCTCGCGGTCGGTTGCACGAATATTTTCTCAATTTTGCCCACGCTTGTTTCTGTTGTTATTTTCTGTTAAGTTTCCGTTGTTTCTTCCTTGTTACGTTATTCATTTGTTTGTTAAGTTTGTGCCTGCTTGTTGTTATTGTTGTTAAAACGCCACGCCATTTTTCTGACAAAACATGAAAGTATTTTACACTAGTAAAACTGCAATCTATAACAACAATAAAAACTGTAATTAACTAAGCATGCAAATAAGAACTTTATGTTTAAATATCAAACTTCAATAGGTAATCGAAACTCTGTTGTTGAACAATTAGTTTTGAGTGTTACAGTGTTGTTGAACAATCAAGTTCAATGAGCAAATTGATTCAATCACAAAATTGAACTATGGATCACTCAGGTACAACACTATTTTTAATTTGCGCAAAAGTGGCAACACTCTAAATGTCACTTTAGTACGTCTTTAAAAAAATCCGAGTATAACTTATAACTAATTAACCCCTCTGTACACTTAAAATGCTAATTAACTTAAATATGGCCAAGTGAATCATCTAGTGGTAAAAACTCTACATTGTGAACCGCTCATTAGTAACCCTGATACTTTTAGTGAGAACTATAGATAGACCCTAAGAATTACCTACCGAACATAAAAAAGTATTTAACCTAGCATGCTTCCTGGAAGAGTTTTAATGTTAATAGTGCAGTAAGTTTCTTTTTATCATAATATTACATTATTGTTATTTGTACAAAAACCTTTTATCATAAAGAAATTATTTATTTAGCTAGAAAATGTAGGAATGGTTTAGCAAATTAATCATAATAATTAGATATAGTTAGGGTATAAGAATATAAACATTTAAAATAATCTTGTAAAATCTTGTAAATGTGGTATTCTATTTATGTAAATAAATAGAATTAGAATCATAATGGACATTAATAGTTTTTTAGTAGAAGATCCCCGACCCACTCAGGACATTGTCATTCCAGACTTTCTTCCAGAAAACCCTTTAGGAACAAGGACTCAAGAGGGTTGGCTCCTCGGATTGATGATCCTGGATGGGGTATAACCAACCAAAATTACTCTGTTCCAGATCTTCTTCCAGAAGATCCTTTAGGAACAATCCATTATTAGGATAGCAAAACAATTAAGATTTATTTATATCTTCTTACTAGCATTAAAGATTTATGCTTGAAACCAATTAAGTGAGACTTTAAAAATGTAAATTTATAGTTAAGTCTGCATCATTCCAGATTTTCTTCCAGAAAATCCTTTAGGAACAATCCATGATTATCTTCTACTAACATTGAAGTTTTATGTTTGAAAACAAATGTGACTGTATTAATTTTATATAGTTTAGTCAACGTCATTCCAGATTTCCTTCCTGGAAACCCTTTGGGAATAGTTCATTAATATTAGAACAACAAAGTAAATAAGATTTATTATTTTATATTATTATTAGCATCTAGGTTTTATGCTTGAAAATAGACAACTGTGACTTGACATATTGGCTTTATTCATTTTAGTTATCACAAAGTAAACAAGGTTTATTTCTTTATATTCTTATTGATAAAAATAGATAAACATTATATTGAATAATGACTCTACAATTAATTCCTTTATAAAATAGGTTATTCAAATTATCAACTTTAGATTACAACAAAAGATAAATGATCCTAGGAATGATTCTTATCTTTCCAGTCTAATAACTCAGATTGTAGTTATAGAAGAGAATCTTATATGGTTTCTCGATGTCTTAGCATTTAGTACAGTTTGCCTTTCATATAGTGCAAATACACAGTAAGCTGTTGATGAATCAATCTGAAATATGGTGGGACGTCCAATCCGTCTGGTATGGAAGTAAACCACCGGAGTGCTATTGCTTTTCCTACAGATCCAAATATCAACAAACTATGGTTTGGTTCAAGTAAGTAAATATTGAAATTGAATTATTTTATTACCGTAGGAAATAATAATGCAATATGAGCTATGTGAATGTACTTGACAATAATCATTCCATTGTATCAAAATTAACAATATTCTTCTTCTTATCGTGTGGACCATATACGGCTGGTTGGTACATTCAAGATATTTATTTATTTATTTGGTTATTTTATTAGAATGAAGTTTAAATCTTAGAGAGAATCAACTGTTATTATAATCTTATCTTTGAAAGGTTTACCTAGTCAGTTTTATGGAATTTGAACTAAGTAAATTATTTATTATTTAGCAGTAGTGATTATGGAAGATTCAATATACTTTAACCAAGTGAATTATTGATTGCAATTTAATACTTTTTCCATTGATGATTATTTTTAGGTTATACAGAGTAAAGTATTTCTTTCTAATTAATATTAAAAAGGAAGGTTTTAGTATGTAACTTAGATGGTTTATTTATTGTAATTTTATACCTTTCAGTAAGTATCTAATGATGATTACTTAGGTTTTAAATTTTATAAAGGTAAAGCGTTTCTTACTATTTGTTATTTAACAATGAAGAGTAGGTTTTAGTATGTTTATCTGGGTGATCAATTTATTGCAATTTATATCTTTTAGCAGTGAAGTTTATTTAGGTTATACTGAGTTTTATAGAGGTAAGCTGTTTCTTACTGGTATTTGATATTATTTAGCAACGAAGAGTAATAGTTTCTAAAGCAGTTTTGGTAAGCTCTCTTTCACCGGATAGAGTATATATTTTTGACTTGATATAAGTGGTCCCAAATAAGTTCTATGACATCCGTTTCCCTATTGAATTTACCTTCCTAGTTAAGTGTTTTACATATAGGTAGGCAAAACTAGAGATATTACCTAAATATCTCACATTACATTGAAAGTCTAGCTGATTTTCGAAGCAAATGCGTAAGTATTCTATCATCCGTTAGGTATCGAACTATCCTACCTATTCTCCGTAAGTTTCAAAAGCTAGAGGAAGACCTCACATTTATAATTAATCGTGTGATGCGTAATGGCACCTTCCAACTCCACAGGAGAAGAAGGTCTAATCGAAACGAACTAACCAGACGGGTTGTGGCGAGACCCAGTGAGTGCCTACGTTCTAAGCCACGTGTGATTGTACTCTCCTTCTACGCGCTAATACGCAAAGATCGAGAAAGAGGGTACCCGTTCCCTGCACATGTATTGGGACAGAAGAAATGATCCTGTGCAACAGAGCAAGTTTGTGTGTTCCTCTTCAACGAAACCTTGCCCTCGTTACACAAAAGCAAATCATCCGGGAACTGAAGTCGCTGATAGTAAAAGCGACCACCGGTCCGTTCCAAGATACCGGCTCCAATGACGTGACGAAACTACGTTCTTTTTCTAACTGTTCCGGAGAACGTTTAGAACAGAATCAGACCATTTGCCAAAAACAGCCACCAAGTTCGGAAACCTTGGATTTAAATCAGATACAGATTTATGCCAAGCCGTAAAGAAAAACCCCATTGAAAATACTTTAATTTTAACGAGTACTAAAAACCAAGAAACAATTTAAACTGAACCTTTTATAACTTTACAACTTCTCAAACTTATTTTAAATTTCCCACAAATTTTACGTATCAAAACTTTAAGCTTTACAAACCCCTTTGCCCACAAACTCTACGAAACAAACTTTAACTTTACAAAACATTTAAATAACAAAACTTTAAAGGAATTTAAATTAAAACCAAGGATTAAGAAATACTAAAAGAAAGTAAACTTTCTAATAATATCTAATAATCCCACACAAAAACCCCACAGAAAACTCTAAGAAAATATTTTACCGCGACGGACAAGGCAACTGCACTGAGTGATAATCGAAAGAATACTGACTGAATGACCTTCGCGCAATCGGTATTTATAGCCTGCCAGGGTGAGGCTCGAACCCGTGCTCGGGCGTGCCCCAGCACGTTTTCGGGACTCAGCGTCCTTTATTTAGCGTTCAGTATTCAAAATGGTTCAACTATTTTCATACAACAACATTATTCCTTATTATTTTAGTGTTCCGTATTCGATGTTTTATTATTTTAATGCTTTATTTATTATTTTTATTATGTTTTTAGATTCTTTAGTGTTGTAAATTCATGTTTACTTTAAGTGAACTTATTTTGTAAAGGAGTAAGCAGAGCCTTGTATTTTTAACTTGTTTTAATATTAAATAAATGAATGTCGTATTAATTGAAGTATTGAGTAATGATGGTTAGTGATTATTTAGCGTTTGTATTAGAGAAAGAGATGTAATCGATTAGTAGCTATAATGATTTGGAATTTATTTGTGAAATTGTTAACGGACCCAGGTTGGTTCCGTTACAAGCGGCAGATTTTAGGGGCGGCAAATTTGGGCCCAGATATTATTTTTTTATGTCTCACTGAAATTAAAGAGGTTCACCTTTATTTAGATATCTAAAATGTTATTAGGTCTACAGAAACAATTCAACGTGTGGTAATTAAAGTTTCACTGCTAAGATATTATATTTATTTATTTTTGACTTAAATGAGTGAAATGAATCACCAATCTTTACGGGAAAAACGATTTTCTTGGAAGAAATGTATCCTAATTATTTAGAGACTGACTAAACACTACTGCTATCCTACCTTCTTCTGCTATTTTCTTTCTGGCAATTCAGTACAGTGGCTTTTAAGTACTGACAGTCTCATCATTCATTTTCATAAAATTTCCTCATTCCACCTCAAGTTTCACCTTATGATTTTTCATTATTAGTAGTTTTTAAAAAGTGCTATAAATCTTTGTTATCCTGATAAAACCTGTTTGTGCAATAATTACCCATTTTTGTGTACGTTTATTCTGGACTGGACCCTGTTTCCCTGCTACGCTACCATATTTATATTCTACATCGTGTGGCCAGCAGCGTGTGGCAGCTTCTGGGCTACAATAAAATGAACTAGTGGCTATGTGAGCTGTAGACCTCGCGAGTACATTTCTTGTGATTTGATGTGACCATTCTGTAGAGAAAAACAGCCTCAGCGGTAGACCTTGTAACCCCCATAACTCCGCCATTTTTTTAAATTTCTACAATCTGACTTGACAAAAATAAATTATATTAATCGAACCTGCTCACAAAACACGAGAATCGGTTCAGAAACGCGACCTGCAGAGGAGAACAAATAGACAGAAGAACATACGAAAGCAATTTTGGCCAAGCTGAAACGGAAACGCGCTCGCGCTTCGCGCTCGCTCGGTCAATCAATACAACAGTACTTAATTAATTAAGTATGTTCACCGAATGTTTACTCTATGCGCTGTAGACCTCGTGAGCCTAGCTCCGTATTTTTTTTATTTCCAAAAACTGACTAGACAAAACAAATCCACATAATTAACAAACCCGCTTGCAAAATTTCACGAGAATTGGTTGAGAAACGCGACCTGTAGATGAAAACAAACAGAATGACATACGAAAGCAGTTTTTGCCAAGCTGAAAAGGAGACGTAAATACTCGTAGTACTAACAACCACTCAAGAACGATTTTTGTGTTATTTTGACTAAATCGTAGGGCTGTAAAGACTATTTGAAATGTAGGAACTGACACATCGACCGATTCCTTAGTTCACAATACTAAATTACGGGAAAACGGTGTAGGACGATTTGTAGTGCACAAATCACAAAGTTCACTGTATTTTTTATTATTAATGATTGTAAATAAAATAGGGTTTCGAATTGTAGATAGACATCTTGTTGAAGCTGTACACCATTAAAATATTTCACCAAATTTTAGCTGTTTTTTCAAGATTGTCAATCAATAAACCATAAACAAAACATAAAGAGGCCGTCGTCTACACTCCCCACCCTAGTGCGAAACTAGCACTCATTAGCTAATGGGACAGGTGCAATGCGCGCCACGGACCGGCGCAGCACGCCGCGCCGGTAGCGGTGGTGACTTACCATTCTGATGCGGCCATCCTTGCCAGGCACGACACTCTTTATAATCCCGCGTAGGGGCGGCAAAATTTGGTTAGCCTACTGGCGGCAAATGTGTAAATCCGGCACTGGGTGTAAGTATTGAGTGTACCTCGGCTCGTCTCCTCCGTGGCAGATGATGGCGATGCGCTCGGCGTGC
The DNA here is from genome assembly GCA_951230895.1 of Carpatolechia fugitivella. Lineage (NCBI taxonomy): Eukaryota > Metazoa > Arthropoda > Insecta > Lepidoptera > Gelechiidae > Carpatolechia > Carpatolechia fugitivella. Next base: position 8,662,763 of record OX579658.1, read on the forward strand.
GCGCTGCGGGGGGCGAAGGCTCCGAGGATGTTGAAGGGGAAGCGCTTCTCCATGGGGTCGTCACGCCGGCGCTCCACCACGCAGTTCATGCGGCCCCTGAAACCACAAATAAAACATATTATAAGTACCTATTAAAATGCAGACACTATTTAATTTACCTATTGCAACTACAATCAAGAGAAGCCTAAGTGTTTTTCTTATATTAAATAAACGACTCATAGGTAAACAAGTACACGAGCTACCTTGGTCATCTTATTTTTGCTTTGCTTCGAAATTGTAATTTTTCAATTTCTTTGTTCGGTTTTTTTATTAACGTTTCATTTAGGATCCATCTATGTATTTAAAACAAAGATTTTCTTTTATTACCAGCATATTATCAGATACTAGGTACTATTTTGAAACTTGAGAAATCCCAACAGAGACTATTCATTAATCAGTCTTTTTGTTCTTTATTTTAAGTCGAATTGCAGCGAGTAAGCAATTTAGGGGTATCAATTCAGTGGGTTTGATCTCTGGCGGATCGTGGCCACCTCGCAGAGTTTCATCCAATTTCATCCGATTATGTGAAGCAGGCTCGCTATAATCCGCATGTAAGTACAAGCGCTTCCAATAAAGAACTGTTATACGAGTAGTTCCTTACGTCTCGCTTCTTTGTTATCCACCTACATAATATTAACTTAGAAATCTTACAATTGTGCTCATGGATTTAAATTCTCCGTTGAATAATCTTACAGATGAAAGTAAAAAATGTGAATCCCCTGAATAGGCTCTATTATTACGAGAGTAAAGTTGATTCAAGGCTTCTACTATTGTAGTGCCTGAAGGGAAACTTCAAGCTCGCACTGAATGGCATTAGAGCTGAACTGCATAGAGTTGTTATGAACTAGTTGCACTAGTTAAATTGGATTTGCGATTTTACTCTAACTTTTGTTTAACTCAGCTCAGAACAATATTTATAGGTATATAAAGTGCTGTTTGAATTTCATGAAAGTGAAACCTAATTTCTAACTCCAAGCTTTTACAAAGCTTTCTATTCGTTATAGCACATATTGTTTGAATTAGCACATAGTGTTTGAATTTAACTTGGTGTATTTTTTTTATTTTGTACAGCCTAACAACTTACTTATTCCATTTTAGTGAGAGAATTCTAGATTTTAGTACGTCGTCACATTGGCAAATGGTTTTACAAGAGCAAAGTAGGTGCAGTTGTTAACATGAGCTTAGTAATTAGCGATTAGCGATTTTAGCGCCACTCATCTTTTTTTAGTTTTATAACGCTATGATTCTGGTCTGGTGTAGGCTGCTAAGCCATATATGCTCCGTGTATGTATTGTAATAGTGTTCTGAAAGTTACAGGCAGGCCGTTCTACGGCTAAAAGCTTTAAACAGAGTTAGTCGTTGTATCCAAATACGAAGGCATACTGGCATATTTTACTTATCTTTACTTTTAAGCACAGAATTAGTAAGTTTTACATTTACGTACATATTACTTAATCCTTATCCTTTATTTAACGTGCCTATGTAAAATATAGACTTATATTTTCCTTGCTATAACGAAATGTTGATGTCATGTCACGTTAATAAAATTGATGTCAAATTAAAGGTCACTTAGACTGACAGTGCCTTGACAACACCCATACACGATCGTTGATAATGTTTTCGTTTCAATTTATATAGCTTGTGTTTATTTAAGAGTTTTGATAGTATTGTATCCAATGAATTTTCCACTTTATTATCATAACATTTCAGATAAGTCTGAGATAACTGTTACATCTTGGTTTTAGTCATTTACAAATAGGTGTCTACATGGAGGAGTCATTCATCATCAACAGCTCATATACGTCGTCATTACGAGCCCTAACGATTTCTTTACGTTCCCTAAAATTAAGCAAGGTCTTCGTGGTCAACGTTTCAGCTCACCCGAAGAAGCTGTTGACGCATACAATTCGGCCATTTTGACTACCCCCACTTCGGAGTGGAATAAATGTTTTAAAAACTGGTTCGAACGAATGGAAAAGTGTATTAAATATCGCGGAGAATTCTTCGAAAAACAATAAATGATAATAATATATTAGATTGTACTTATTTCAAACGACAAAACTTGAAAGGCAGCCCTCGCATTAACGGTAGATTCTTCTATGACCGTACACAGCACAGTTCCCTTTGTCATTATGATAAATTGATAGTGTGCGTCAGAATGGCGGGTGTAAGTGACTGTGTGATAATAAAACATAGGCGAAATATGCCTGCAATAAGATATTATATGAAACCATGGAAAAAAGGCTTACTTTTGTTGATTATTGGCAAGGAAAGCCCCGGCGAGTTCGTCCAGGTCGAACTGCACGGGCAGCTTCAGCAGGGGCCTGATGGCATTCAGCTCATCTTCTTCCTCCGCCGAGCTGTCCGAATCAGAACTCTCATCGCTCGAGTTAGGAGCTTCGTTCTTTGAGTTCACATTGTCGATTTTCTGATGAAAACAAAGACAACTAATAAAGAAAACAAAAATTACACACTTAGAAAGTAAACTTTTAAAACGTGAGACGAACATAATGTTTTCGGTCGTAGTAATTTTATTATTATTATGTCTGTGGGTAGTCCATTTATGGTAAGTTTGCGCTGGTAGATTTTTATTTGTTACTTTTATCAACATACAGAGTTCGAGAATCATGCTGGCATCTGTAATTAGTGTCTTAAGTGCGCTACCAAGAAAATCATTCGAGCGCATACCTACACGCTACCCGATCAATGGTTTGATTCATAGAAAACCAATTCTAAAACGGTTTAAAGGTATCAGCGATGAACTTTTGCGTGTAAAAGGGATATTTGGTATTTAGCACGTTATAAAAATTCGGTGTATGAATCAAGAATGTGATATCTCGTTCTGTGCTGTTTGCGACCCACAATGGTTCGGACATCCTGCGCGAACAATGCGTCTGCGCACCATTGTTCCTCTCCCTCCGTTTGTAAATATAGCCGTAATTTAGATAGATTATTATGATCACTCAATCAAGCTGAACTAGAGGCTCAGTTATTTTCCAAAAAAAATACTAAAATAAAACAAACCGTCACAGTTCTATCGAGCATTCTACTAAGTTTCACAATGTCATCAACAGCTCATATACGTCCCCACTGAGGGGCTCGAGCCTACCCTGAATTAGGGAGATTAGGCTTTAGTCGACCACGCTGGCCCAGTGCGGGTTGGTCGACTTCACACACAACCTTTGAATTTCTTCGCAGGAGTGTGCAGGTTTCATCACGATGTTTTCCTTCACCGTAAGAGCGTGGAATAAACGTACATATGAATTCGAAATTCGAAAACACATTGGTACGTGGTGGGGACCCGCGTGTTCCAGACGCGAGGCAGCGGCCCTCGCCACTAGTTTCACAATGTATTCGTAACTGAATAACTGATTATAAACAATCATCGCGTAAGTAGGTTACCGACTACTAAAAAGGGAAAAGGCGTTGTATCTCTGTGCATAACTTTACCTAATTTTCTTCTCGCTCTACCTAAGTATAAATTTCATGTCCACCAAATTCATTATACAAGAAGATGTGCGGCTATATTTTGTAATGCGTAGGCAAGCCATACATGAAGAGAATAATAACTAACTAATACGACTGTAACCAGTTCACAAACCGATGACAACATCCTGGTTAAGACGTGTATAAAGCGAGATAATATTTATGTACCTAACAACATAAGGAAAACCGCAGATGTGGCAGATTATGCTAAAATTAGACACTGCACGAGTACCGCCTATTCAAATCATTGCGATAACTATCGGAGTAAAAAAATTGCGAACATCTTAAAAAGAAAAATAATCAAAGATACAACATTTATATTGCAGTAACAGTCGAGCCGAATTATATATATTTTGATTGCTCTTGATTGATAGAGCGTCGGTAGCGTAGTGGACCGCTGCCTTCCGTTCGGGAGACTTATGTGTTTTCAAATTCATATGTACTTTTATGCGACGCTCTTACAATTAAGGAAAACATCATGAAAAAACCTGCTTACTGCTGCGAAGAAATTCATAGGTTAGTGTGAAGTAGATCAACCCGCACCGGGCCATCGTGCGTGGTCGACTACGGCGTACGGACTGATCACTTAACTCAGGATAGGCTCCACCCCTTTGGTGGGAATGTAAACGAGCTGTATTAGATGATTAAAAAGGAACTTAAAGAAAAGGTTCGTTCGTCCGAAAGTTTTTTTTTTATTACAAGCTTTTATTGGGTGTGGGTGGGTATGTTCGGGCGGAATCCTGCAACTCAATTTTGCTTGCTGCCATTGGATTTTGCTGAAATTTGATACACTTATGTAACCGTGATGTCAATGCAATATGTTAGGTATGAGTACATACCTACACCTCTTTGCCTCTTTGGCTGTTGCTGGCCGTAAACACTTAGATTATTTTTGAATTAGGAAAATAAGTTCTGACGTGAGAAAAAGACCAGATTCTAATTCGGTTTTCTCATGTGAATAGACGGACATAAAAAATATAATAAATGATTTTTCCTGAGTACTCCTAGTGCCTTTTTAAATTGCCTCCCCACCGTCGCACAATATTATGGTACCATGGAGCTGGTCTGATGATGGAGACGGAAGGTAGCCATAGGAACTCCTCTATTAAGAGTATGTATTAACACAACACAATCTAGTCGTGTTGGGCTCGTTGGATTTGTCTTAACAAGATCTTTAGTCATACGTGATGTCCAGGGTCTCATGATGGAGCCGGAGGGTGTCCATAGGGTGTCCGTAGTCGTGTTTGGGCTCATTGGATTTATCTTAACAAGGATACTATACTCCAAAAGCTTGTTTAAAAAGGATTTTTAATTATGCTTATTTAAATTTCTATGTCATTTATGATTGTTTATCATCACATTAAATGACAATATACCACACAGTCACGTATTTTAAATTAGAACTCGTGAGTAGATTTAGTTTTAATTAAATCTGAATTGTTATTTAAAACTCAAACTAAATAAAAAGCAGAACTAAAAACTTTCTTTAATTTTAACTAAGTGTAATGGGATAAGTAGTTTATGTATTAATTTAAGTAGAGGCTGTATATAATATTTTAATGTGATATAGATGGCGGTAATAAAATAATAAGCATGTCTTGGCCGCTTTCACAGAGTGCAATGGTCGTTGCTGTGGCTAGTGGGGCGTAAGTTTAGGGTTGTCACCACATTGCCACAACGTAGAAAATTTAGACATTTTGTTTACGTTTAAAAACCTATTACGAAGTAGCATAATAAATGGCCTTACTTTACTATTGTTTTGTCCTTTAGACCTTACTGCATGTAAGTGGAGATCTTCCGAAAACTTAGGGAGCTTTTAACCGGACGTTTAACATTTTCCGCCGGAATATATAAATAATTTTAGTAAAGTAAGTAAGTAAAAACACTTAATAACAACAATTACTTTTAATTACAAGTTTTATTAGCATATTCCATTTAATTAAATAAAACATCTTTATGCCCGCTACTAGAGCTCAGTGACTAATCAGGCTATTCATTATCCATGTCAGTCAGATCATTGTAGCTAATCTAAGCTGGCAGCCCTAAGTGCAGTGCGGCGAGTGAAAGCTCGTGACGTCAGCACTTGCACCGGCGCCCGCGCCTCATCGCGCACGCCGCGACGACGACGGTTGCACAATGCCCTAATGACTTCATGGGATATAAAAAGGTTACAAAACACTTTGACAACGCTCTTAGCATTCTTACCATAGTAAAATTAAAATAATAATAAACTGTCTGTCCACCCCCGGCTACCCTCGCGTTGTATAAGTTTTCCCGTGGGAACAAAACTTTTCCCCTTAAATAACCTTGTTCTGACAATAGCGAACACAACAAAAAAAAACAATTTGGTGCATTCGCTCGGAAGTTATGCACGGCACGTACGTGCATACATTACGGCGATTCATTTTGATTTCCATAGTACTTAGATAATATAGATGATGGTATATAAATCGTAAATTCATGAATTTTGTGAACATGGTTGTTTTTAAACTTTTCAATAGTCAAAATAGTCATATTTTTTGACAAGTCTACATACTAATAAGTGTCCGTCCATATTATGTATAAATTATGTAAGTATTGTTTTTGCAACTAACATTATCTATAATTTTTATGAACCACATTCATTCAAAAACTTATTTGTGTAGAGGAAAATTATTTAAATATGTACGATGCTAATCTCGAAGTAGGAAAATGTACGTGCAGGTGTCTCGTTGCAATCTACTTTATTTCTATATTAAATACAATAATAAAAAAAAGTTGAACATAAATCTAACTAGTTGGTATAGTTTGTTGATGAATCTAATATCTATGCTTATTGGTATTTATAGAGTCCCACGAGTCAATACTTTGAAGAAGCATTAGGTAGGGTAGAGATAGCATAGCAAATTAGTAAATTGTTTAGATTTTAAAAACACAAGATGTTGGTTTAGTATAGATAAAAAAAATAGATGACAGGAGTTTAAATTATAGGTAAACGTTGTAAAGAATACGATACGACTTTAAAGTTATTTTGAAAACTTAGACTAACCTAAAAACAAAATAAGGTGTCTGAAAATACGAGATTATTCTATACGCTGTTGTTACAGATAGAATTTCAGTTTTACTTATATTGATTTATAATGTAAGCACAGTAAGTACCTCTAAGAGTACTTATTGTAAATTAATTACTACAAATTCTTCTAATTACGCGAAATTGCTCGCAATCTTCATCGCTAATATGCAATGCATTTTAAAATAGCTTTGCAGCTGTGTCGTCCTCGCATGTAATTTACCTGTAGTTTGTCCTCGTCAATCTTTGATTCAGCCTGGTTGAGGGCATCATCTTTCGTCTGGCTGGCGGGCGCGAGCGGGCTCGGTGGCTGCGCGGGCGCCGCGGCCTGCGCTGGCGACGACGGCGCGCCGTGCAAGGCGTGCGCGTTCGGCAAAGGTTCCGAGTTTACGTCCAGTTCATCCTAAAAAGATAAACATATTTCTGTGGTCATTTCTTTTTCGAATCTTCTGAGAACATTAGTTAACTGTATTAGTATTATTATTATCATTTCACATGCCATCCGCACTATCAATCACGTCTCCTTCGAGGAGTAATATAAAATGCGCAGAATGTATGATCTAACTAAAACACAAACTCTACAAATCTAATTCATAAGGCTTCTAACAAATCTGTCTCACACATACAATATTGTATTTTAAGACATCCAAAAGTTAAAGTGGACTTCAACGGGCCGTTGATTTTTTTTATTTGAAAAGTTAAATTCGTGCCCAATCTGCCGCTAAAATACAGGAAACAGAAACAGAAACAAAAGGTACGAAAATAATAATGAAAAAGATTTGTGAGGAAATAAAACATTTATCACCCGTCCTTACAAAAAAATGGTAATCGAGTCGCAAAAGTTCAAACGCAATTTTTCGCGTAATCGCTTTTTGTGGACTCAACACGATTGTAAGAAACCTTACAAAATTTAGTTATTTCTACGACCAATTACGACCGTTGACAACATCGCCGCTCACTTTAGCGCAAAAACCATCAAAGTGCTCATCGCAAAATGGCGGATGCCTCTGCATGTAGCGGGCTGTTACGTAACTCTTGAACCGCGTCTACGTGTAGTTATCTTCCTACGCCGGCACTAAGGTTCATCATTGTTCGTGTCAATTGCTGCATTCTCACTGGATAGGCACAGTTTGTTGCCAGACACAATCATGCACAACGATAAAAATAAACATCTATGTACCTATATCTATAGGAATATTGCAAGGTTGCCGCTTTGCCTCGGCCGACTATTTTGTGTATTGTTAAGCAGCGACTTGAACCGTGAGACTTGCGACAACCGTCATGTCTTATTGCTTACCTTCAAACCAAAATGGTTGACAATCTTAATAACTTTGCCCTAAACGAGACATTTCCCATAAACGTTAATACAACGATGATATCATATGATTTGTAGTACGTTTAGTTTAAATTTCATGCTCTTCCAGTACTATAAGTATTTATAGCGGTATGCTATAAAATAAAGATTCGCGCCTAACAGTTATAAGGACAGCAAGTATAAAAAAACGTTCAACCGAGCGAAAAACGAAACAAAGTTTTGTTCACAAACGAAGCGCAGCGGCGGCGGCGGCGGCTGATATTCAAGGTCCATTGTGGGATTACAAAATAATTATTAAATTGAGTTCAAAGTTACGATTCGTTCTTGCCTTGCACTATCTGTGCTGAATCTGAATAACAAATTGATAAACTTGTAATAAATTCTATGCTAAAGTAGCCTTTAGCCCCAATCTAAGGAAACAAAAACAAAGTTCGACAAGAAATGTTCTGGGAACTTGATGCTGACTTATTTTCTTTGGGAAATCCCACGCCGCCGCTCTCTATACAGTCGTGCTTGTGAATATTAACATCCTGAGCACGAACCGGATTTAACACTGAAAAGGATTTCTTGTGAATTACTAGCGTCATAAACTAGTCAGTCACATCATTTCTACTATACTTACTGATATTGTTAGTATACTGTCAACAAATCATATTTACCTTGCAATGGTTTTGATATAATTATGTATAAGTCATATTGCGGCAAGCCCGACTAGCCCTGTATAATTGACACAAAATTCAAGCCGATCTACAAAGAACAAGGTCTATTCAAGATACCGAAATTCGGATCCAGAATGCCGAACGCTCTGACCGCTACTAAGGGATCCGGAAGAGTTGTCCAAAGAGCTTTAGAGTTTTTCAGATATTTTCGTTCTGTAGTTAGAAACTTTGATATACCGCGTCGTCCCTGCAGCCCTGCAACGCGCAGATGTCTAGAGCCGTGAAAACGACGACGTGCCGAGTGGTGTCAGCTATCTAAGAGCAGCGGAGCGCGAAGTGTTCGCGACCGCGACTGATAGAAAACTGCGATTACGTCGCACCTCTATTGTCGCATTGTACACCTACACCCACAACACTTTTACTGGATTTACGAAACATTTTAGAACGTTTACAGCCGTCGTCGCCATCGCCTTTCGAAGTGCGTTGCGTGATAACAAGGAAATTGCGCTCTTGGTAATGCAGAAAGCTACATGACTGACTGACTATACTATGTACATGGGAGAAATCCAATCGTGTACGAGCCACATACCCTCAAACTCAATACAGGATAAAAAATAATCATAATTATGTTACATTTAATTACGTGAGCGGGGATGGTGATGACTTAATATTTAGTAAAATAAAATCATATGATTATCAAAAATAATTTTCTAACTATGAAAAAACTTTTGCAATAATGGCTGGTTTACACGTATTAAGTTGTCAAGTAGCAACTAAATTTTAACTAAATTTTAAGCGACTAAATTTTAAGTAAGTGTTTACACGTCATTTTAGTAGTTAAGCTCTTTAGTTAGCCCAAGATGGACGATCAACAGCGAATTCAAATCTGTAATAAATATAATAAATAAAATAATAAAGTATAAAAAATATTTATTTTTATATAATTAATATTATATTATTATTTATTTTTTATATTATAGTATTATTACTATTTTCAATGATTAATATTTAATATTAATAATATATTAATCAATAATGTTTTTATACCTATATAATAATATATATTAAAATATATCCAAAAAATAAACATAAAACACTCGCACTTCGCATTTAACTTAAAATTAACTAAATCGCGCCTTTCCAAACGCGTCAAGTGACAGGCCACGCCCTGGTGACTTACCCGAAAAATAGAAAAAGTTCTAATCTACTTGTTTACTTGCACACTAAATTTTAACTTGCAACTTACTACTAAATTCGCTGTTTACACGCATTAAGTTGCTTAAAATTAAGTTAAAATTTAGTTAACTACTAAACAACTTAATACGTGTAAACCAGCCATAAGATTTAAGAATAAAGAGGGTGATACTTAATAATACATGTATAAAAAAATTCCATCAAAATGTTTTTTTTTTTAACAAAACTACTATTTACCGCTGGAAAAAATCTTAATTTCACGGGAAAAATGCGTGGGTTTGTCGTAAAATTCCGTTACCTTGCCTATACTAACAAAGGAGTGGAAATGGTCAATGTCCTCTGGCGACATCGACGACGACGACGTGTGCAGCACTCGCAATCGCGCGCCCACCGACGATTGATGGCAATACGTTGAAAGACTCGAACATAACAATTCAGTTCTTGTGGGAACACAAAAAACCCACAAGAACTGAATGTAAGGTAAGGTTTGGAGAAAAGAAGCTAAAGCAGCTCAGAAAAATACCTATAATTATTTTACAAAATTCGATCATATTTGATTGTCCCACCGCTATGGAGGATGAATCAGATCGGTCGCGGATTAAACTGCATAGACAGACAGACAGACATAAGCACTAAGTCGAACATCATTCAAATTCAGACGCAAAACGCAATCGGAACTCGCAACGTATTAGGGGTGTGAGCCTTCTGCTCACCCGCAAGTCCGCGCCCGCTGTATTAGCACTATTATGGTAGAAATAGCGATTAGATCTGTTAGGGAAAATAAAAAGTACTCGCAACGCTAAGCTAAACATCTGAAAATATGCGTGCTTCTAACAAATGTCGCTATCAGCATCCGTATTCAAGGCTCTCGTAACAAGATCGTCCTCACTGCACTTGTTGGTGTCACCCGAGTGCGTAAAGAATTAACGAGGATCTGAAGTTCCGAAGCCAATAATTAGCCGATGACAGAGCAGTGGACGGGGGCCGGCCGCGGGGGACGGGGGATGATTGCAGCGCGCGTGCGCGTAAAATTGCTCGCTTCCGGCACAAACAAAATGTGCCTGTAACTGCCCGTAATGTCGCACATACCTCACAACACACAACATCAGTCGGAAACTGCGATTATTTACAACATTAACTAGACAAATTCTATTTCGATGCATTTCATGTCATTACTGTTGGTTGCTTCCATTCTCTAGACAACTTCATCAGGTTTTGTTTGAAGTCATTAGCTCGTTGTATATTTATTATGCTCATAATAAATAATTTAGCTCGATTGAACATAAGAAAACATTATATTTGTATAATAGCAGCTCTATTAAATAGGTATATTTATTTTATGAATACTAATTTGTCTTCTTAGGTTATATTATTGTGTGCAACACAAACTGAAATAGCCAGGTAGTGGGTCCGGCGCGAATTTTATTTTTACTTCACCGAAGCGTTAAAAAACATTGAAGAACAATGAACCTATTCATTGAGTAGCCATCCGCCGAATGAAACGTTATCATCGTAATGCTCACCAGGCCAAGTACGCGTTCATTTTTATACAATCGGTCACGGGGACGGACTCAAGGACTTCACGCCTCTTAGATGTTTCCTTCTGCGACGTTTTAGCATCAATATTATTGATCCGCTTGAGATTATTTACACTAGTAATAGTATCATTACGTCACATCACATGGATAAATCAGTTCAATATTTACCGAAAATGCAAATTTTTTATCGAAGCTTTGAGCAAGATTTTTTTTACTATAAGAACTGGTTTTAAATTGACTTAGATATTTGAATAGATAAGTTATGTTCGTTCGAGATTCTCTTAATAGGATTCTTTTCTATAATCGTGTTTAGAAATATAAGAGATACCTAGGTAGGTACTCCATGCCGTCGTCGTTGGTTCACTTTGTCTGTTCAAAAACAAAAACGTGAAAGGAACCCGGGATATGGCTAAGCACTTAGCATAACAAAGCTTAAATATGAGAAATGTGTGCTGCAGAACAATATAACGGACAGAAAAAAGAAAGTTTAGTATTTTCGAGGCTTGAAATACATGGATGACAGTGTAAGTAGTTCGACAGAGTTTATTCATTGTGAGCTTTTATGCAACTGTTTTCGTGCAGCATGCATATTTATGAGCGGCATCACAGATAGCCGACATCACGTACTTTGTTACCGTTCTCTCTCTAGCGAAAATTTTTAATCATAGCCTTTTAACTGCAAATAATTGCTGTTGTACACTTCAGCTCTATATTACGGTTTCTGGCGAGTGAGTGTTACATTCGAAACTCATGTTGTGTCTTCCATGTGTGTGGAGGAGATGCTTCGGTGACCCGGGTTCACTGACCTCGTCTGCCGGCCACTTTCGCCACAGATACAAAAACATGATCGCAACTCTGAGTAGGTAGAGTCGAAGTCATAAGCAGCCTCCTACCGGCAGCGACCTTTGACTCAACCTTACTCTACCACTCTCTCTACGTCTCTCAAATATTGCAACACAAAATGAGTAATAATTATTTTATTAAGTTATATAGACAAGTACCTCTTAGTTTATATGTCGTAAAAACTTGTATCTTATTTATAATTGACTAGCAATTTAAAAATTAAATAAGGCTAAAAAAGTTAAATGCCCTAATTCAGGGTGGGCTCGAGCCCCTCGGTGGAGACGTATATGAGCTGTTGATGAAAAAGTCAAATGACAAAAAAATTTACACTTTAACTACTGACATCTGCTACGGCGGCGTAGCAAATGCTACGAGACGAAGAACGCGAGCGTCTTCTGCACAATGGAGCCCTAAATTGGCTCATTCCCCAATCGAACTGATCCCAACTCGACCCGTCAAAAATAATCTAACTTTTCTCAACTCTACCTGAAACGTCAAGAAGGTCAAAAACTTGTTTTTTTTTTTTAAAGAAATGCTCCTGCATGACATTATCTTTTTTAACACGCTTTTTTTTAACACGCGTTTATTAGCTTCACCTGTATGTTTGTATGCTTGTAACCGACTCCTTTGGACTCGATTTTGACCCACTTAAAACGGACAGATTTAATTGAAACGTTGTACACTTATCAAGAACCGGTGACAACACAATAATTTGAAAAAAGAAAACAAAAAAAAGCGTGGGGTGCTTTGTGCCATATTTTTCGTACCTATATCGAGCAACCCACGCTTTTTTATTCACAATAATACTAGTATTTTTCGTTCATTATTGTTTTCAGCTTATATTAAGAATTACACTTTTTAGTTTGCTGTGCTTTAAAAGTGGGTTTTGTTGTTTTTTTTAACTATATTTTATTAATCTACTTCTTCACTAATAACAGTTTCCATGTCGGAAAATGGAACTAATAAAAACGGAGACCGTGTCAAAAACATCGTCAAATTATCATAGATTACCTACTATACTTCAAAGTTACTATACTTTAAGTTTTTTTTCTACGTGTCATGAATTTTTATTAAAATTAAACATCGTAACATAATATCCATCGTAACATGAAGATTTAGGTATAGTAACTTGAGAAATAGGTCACGAATTTTGTTAACATTATTGTGTTAGTTATTCTGCTACCTGAATACATGGCGCCAATTGAAACAACCTTACATACATGTCAGTACAGTTGGATCCGGCAATTTTAATTGAACATACCAAACAAAGGTATGAACTGAACATCAAAAACACGAAAAATGTCATCTGCGCTGCGCGGTGCAGTTACTGAATTTCTCTGTCACAATACTCTGTGAAAATGCATGTCGTAAAACAAAACCAACAGAAAGTTTTTAGTGACTACGTAGTGGAAATTTGTTTACACCTCCGAGTTATTTTATTATTTCCGAAGTGTTAAGCTTAAAACAAAAATAGAAGCTGTATTAGATTTTAGTGTTACATTACTTTAATCCAGAATAGACAGATCTTACACATAATCCTTCTAACCCTCTCTTTTTCTACACAGGCATTCAATTTAATTTATCTAATAGTAAAGTAATAACTTTTATTCCTTATTTAGAATTTTGTATGTAAGAAGTATACGATTTGATGGTACGAGTACGTACTTACTACTTAGCTGGTTTTTCACAGGCTATCGATCGACCGATTGTATGTTTACATGAGAGAAATCAACACCGCTTGATTTGCAAGTAGAGGTTGTTAGTGTTAGAATCGCATTGTGTAACATTTACGAGTATGAAGAGATTCAAGGTGAGCAGGTCGCGCGCCGCTCGTCCGGCTCAGACTCACCGCTCCACTCTAGTACACTCTAGCTCTAGCTAGACAGTCAGACCCACGATAAAGTGATACCTAAGTGAGGTATTAAGGCACTCAAGTACCGTTCTCCCTAGACTGATAAATTCTGTGCTAAGAAGACAAAAGCTTCACCTTGTAAAGTTTTTTTTAGTAGAGCTATTTTCTTTCAAACGGCAACATTTCTCTTAAAACAGATTTAAAAAATATCTATATGTGATCGACCGTACGTACATCCAACCAAACCAAACTAAGACATGGACTTTAGAACTTCATGTGAGCGCTATTACAGCGACAGATCACTTTACAAAAAGTATTTCCACGGAATTGTTCACGCGTTAGTCTCTAATGTCCATTAAAATCGTTCTTTTGTATCAACTTATCAAACCAACCTTAATATTCAACCTTAATATCCTTCTTCTTCTTTTTGAGTCGACAGTTTAACAATTTTTTTAGTTCTTTCTATTTCTAATCTAATATTAGTCACATTGGTGGTACAACTAGGATTTTTTAAAAGTGTTATTATTGGTATAGTAGGTGGTAGGTGGTCCCTCGGTGGGACGTATATGAGGTGTTGGTTGATGATGAGGATTATAGGTATAGTGGGCGCGGACTTCAGTTATATCAGTAATCCCACATTACTTTCGATTATTTGAGTTTTACCCACTACCCAGATTTACCCACTAACTACGTCAATGCAAATCCTCATCAAGATATACGGTTAATTATTTTAATAAGTACCTACCTATACAGTGCTATGTGGTGCTGTTGCGTTGGTTAGACGGTGATTACACGTTATATAACAATCCCTTATTAACAGCAGCTGCATAAAACGTGACGGATGAGACAAATTGAATATAATTCTTCGTGATAATGATCAATGATTCCCATGATAAAAAAAAGGTTGACAATGAAATCCAAAATAAGCGTCGAGCGAGACTTGTCCACTCAAGGTTGTCGAGATAAAATGCGAGTCGGACATTGTGATCGTGTGACATATATACAAACGTACAAACAGAACTAACTAATTAGGTATACATACCTTACTATTGTAAAAATATTTCAAAAAAATATTCTTGCTTTGCTGTTATCTGACTTGGTTATCTACAAGGATTAAAGGGCATTTTTAGAATTCCATAACGTATATTATAGTTATGCAGGTAACTACGAGGGCTGATTGATAAGTTTCCGAAACGACAAAGAAAAACTTTAAAAATCTATTTAAAATAAATTTATTTCTCAACGTAGTTTCCTTCTACCTCGATGCATTTAGTCCAGCGCTTCTCCAATGCCGTTACACCAGTTTGATAAAATGTTTTCTCCAACCCCTCAAAATACTCGTCCACGGCAACAATGACTTCTTCATTTGAGGAAAATCTCTGGCCACCTAACCATTTCTTCAGGTTTGGGAATAAGTGGAAGTCACACGGGGCCAGATCCGGGGAATAGGGTGGATGCGGTAGCAATTCGAACCGCAATTCATGGAGTTTGGCGACTGCAACCATTGACGTGTGTGCAGGTGCGTTGTCATGGTGGAACAAAACTTTTTTCTTGGCCAAATGTGGTCGTTTTTTCTGGATTTCTTCACTTAATTTTTGCAGCAAGCTTGCGTAGTACTCTCCATTTATTGATTTTCCTTTTTGCAGATAATCCACTAAAATAATCCCTCGAGCATCCCAAAAAACAGTAGCCATCACTTTGCCGGCCGACAAAACCGTTTTTGCTTTCTTCGGCGCAGGTCTTCCGCTCTCAGTCCACTGCTTAGATTGTTCTTTTGTCTCGGGAGTATAATGATGTATCCAGGTTTCATCGACTGTTACATAACGCCGCGAAAACTCGTTAGGATCTCGGTTAAACAGCGCCAAACACTCCGATGAATCGTCCACTCGACGTTGCTTTTGATCAACAGTGAGCAAACGCGGCACCCATCGCGCGCAAAGCTTTTTCATTTCCAAATGTTGGTGCAAAATATTAAAAACGCGTTCAGATGAAATGCTCACCATCTCTGCTATCTGTCGCAATTTCAAGCGCCGATCATTCAATACAATTTTGTGAATTTTTTTGATCATGTCCGGATTCGTGACTTCATTTGGACGGCCAGACCTGTGGGCGTCTTCGCAGCTCTGTCTTCCACGTTTAAAATCAGTTACCCAGGTGTGAATTGTATTCAATGCAGGAGCAGAATTACCTAAAACACTGTCTAGCTTGGTTTTAATCTGGGTTGCTGTTTTCTGTTTTAAAACGTAAAACTTTATCACCGCACGAATTTCGTTTCTTTCCATTGTTAAGAAAATTTACGACAGAGAAAGTTCTACGTCCTATCAAACAAATTCCACCAGTTCGATTAAATTCAAATTTGGCGTTCTATTTTAAAAAAGATGCCAAAATATAATGTAATATTTTTTTTTTGCGTATCATTTTTTTAAGTTCGTCGTTTCGGCCAGTTATCAATCAGCCCAGGTATGTTTATCTCTTTTTTTCTAGTAATATTTTAACTATTGTTTTCTTTTTATTTTAACTATTGTTCTGAATTTAAGGGTGTATTAGGTTCAAACGAAAGGACTCAATAAAAAAGCACTAATGAAGGTACTCACGCGTAATAATGCATCGTTTCCATATGCCCGTCCTTCCAATGCGAGCTCCTTGTCCAACATGGCGTCCAGCTGTTCCAGCTGGTGGCAAGAGGCACGCGCTGCCACCCAGCTGGATGCCAGGATGAACGAGCCCAAGATGAAGGAGGCAGCCACCACCGTCAGCGCCGCGATCCGGGCAATCTGCACCGACGACGACGGCCTTTGACGGTACGCCTGTTCAAAAAAAGTTAATATATAAGTCTCGTGTGGGATGAAAAGTCGTCGACCGACCTCACTAAGCTTAGTATCAGAGGCAATATCAGAGTAACTCAATAGAGCCGCCAAAACACTGACGTGACAATAAAAACAAATGACAAAGGATAATTTTGATAAAAAAAACTTAAGATGTGCGTGATGATAGAAGCACGGCGTAAATTAGAAGTTTGTGGTTGTTTACTATCGTACTATGCAAGGCCGACCAACCTAATCGACCAACTCGCCCTACTTCAGGGTAGGCTCAAGCCCTTAAATGTGGACGTAAGTATATGAGTTGTTGGTGATCCAAGGCCACACTTTTATATTTCTTTCGTAACTGATGACGCATCCGCCTAACAGCCCGGACCTCGTACCATGCGACTTCTTTTTGTTTCCAATAATTAAGAACAAACTTAGAACCACACGTTTTACGAGCCCTGAATCGGCGGTGAATGCGTTCCATGAAGCCATTTAAGAGGTCCCTAAGGAAGACTGGTCCAACTGCTCTGTACAGTGGTTTCAGCGAATGCAATAATTCATTAATTGCGATGGAATATACTTTTAAAAACAATAAATGTAGGTATCGTAAGTCTTATTTATCAGAATCCAGAAACTTTCAGTATGCCCTGAGTATTAGCAATCACCAATGTGACGCAATGCAATGATGTGAACAATCAGAAATACAATAAGGACTATGCACATTTTTTTTAATTCATTAATCGAAATATTTCAAGTTCCAGATAAACACATAAAAATATTTTTCAATACACCTTGCTCGAAAATAGAACTTACGAAGGCAGTAAACTGTGCGGTAAATGCGTTTTACCACACTAGTGCGATTTTATTACGATTATTTTTTAATTCCTACAGTCCTCAAAATTATTATTCAGCCAGGATCATTTTGACAATAAAAAATATGTGTATTGAAAAATATTTTTTACTGTCAAGATACCTATATTTATATAGGTATAAATATATAATAAGAATCTCTGAAACGGCTGCAACGATTTTGCTGAAATTTAGTACAGGGGTCTCGGGGACGATAAACCGATCTAGCTAGGTTTCATTCTTAGTGAAACGGGTTTTCTCCGTGTTTTCAGGCATTAAAATATTGCTACACAAAGAATAGATAGGTAAATTCGCCGCCTTAGTTTACGTAACATTAGCTCAGTCGGGAAATCGCGTGACTTATAATAGGGCTACTATGGTCTCGAGTTCGATTCCTCAAGTAAGTATTTTTTTTTTCATGTTTTTTATTTATTACTTACTTTTAATTTTTTCATTAAGTTCTTTAAATAAAAAAAATATAACAGAGAAATCGCAATTTCATATATTTTTTCTTAGACCGAAAGATCTTCAACAGATGGCACTTCAACTCTCATAGCGGCAAAATGTTTTTTTTTACTTACTATGAAAAAAGTTAAGGGTTATGAGTTCAAAAACTACTCTAGATGTTCCACGAGCAAAGCTCGGTCGCCAAGGAGCTTTTATTTAACAAAACATACATGATATGTCAGTAACCAAACCAGAAGCCATTGCATTGTCTTTCAAGCACAATTTGTAATACTCTCGCTTAAAATTTTTTTTTCTCACGGTTACGTAAGAGTTCGTTGACCACTGAGATTAAGAAATCAACTTTAGTGTAATCAATTTTGAATTGAAGTCAGTTAATCCATTAGTTTTAAATAATAAACAGATAAGTCTGTCTTCTCTAAGCGACTCCTATCGTAAAAGTTAACTACAAGCTGCAAAATCATTTGAAAATTAACGCTATAATAACTGCGACGACAATTTCCGTAAAACTTTTACACTTTCTTTTCACAATTAAATGAGGAACGTTTAAAATTACGCAATTCTTAACACACGCCAAAAGGCTGTCGAGTTACTTACGACACAGTCTGTGGTAACTAAAGTGACCTGTAAAGCGCGGAGTATGTTTATGGTCGAATGTAGGTACGGAAAGGTGCTCGAATAGTATTAACTATGTTTAGCATACTTAACGATTTTCACTTCTGAATCGTTTGCTGAGATGCAATGTTACGCAAGAGTACTTTTAGGAGGGGTGCAAAAGCGGGAGACGCCGCCTCTTCAGAACGATTAGTGAAAAGGCAAAAAAAACGCAAAATCTCAATCCCTTAATTATAATAAAAAGAAAAGTAAAACGATAGTGGTAAACACAACACACGCATTGGTCTTGCTAACTGCTGGCTATGTCATTGAAAACGATAGTGGTAAACATAACACACGCATTGGTCTTGCTAACTGCTGGCTATGTCATTGAAAACGATAGTGGTAAACATAACACACGCATTGGTCTTGCTAACTGCTGGCTATGTCATTAAAAACGATAGTGGTAAACATAACACACGCATTGGTCTTGCTAACTGCTGGCTATGTCATTGAAAACGATAGTGGTAAACATAACACACGCATTGGTCTTGCTAACTGCTGGCTATGTCATTGAAAACGATAGTGGTAAACATAACACACGCATTGGTCTTGCTAACTGCTGGCTATGTCATTGAAAACGATAGTGGTAAACATAACACACGCATTGGTCTTGCTAACTGCTGGCTATGTCATTGAAAACGATAGTGGTAAACATAACACACGCATTGGTCTTGCTAACTGCTGGCTATGTCATTGAAAACGATAGTGGTAAACATAACACACGCATTGGTCTTGCTAACTGCTGGCTATGTCATTGAAAACGATAGTGGTAAACATAACACACGCATTGGTCTTGCTAACTGCTGGCTATGTCATTGAAAACGATAGTGGTAAACATAACACACGCATTGGTTTTGCTAACTGCTGGCTATGTCATTGAAAACGATAGTGGTAAACATAACACACGCATTGGTCTTGCTAACTGCTGGCTATGTCATTGAAAACGATAGTGGTAAACATAACACACGCATTGGTCTTGCTAACTGCTGGCTATGTCATTGAAAACGATAGTGGTAAACATAACACACGCATTGGTCTTGCTAACTGCTGGCTATGTCATTGAAAACGATAGTGGTAAACATAACACACGCATTGGTCTTGCTAACTGCTGGCTATGTCATTGAAAACGATAGTGGTAAACATAACACACGCATTGGTCTTGCTAACTGCTGGCTATGTCAATGAAAACGATAGTGGTAAACATAACACACGCATTGGTTTTGCTAACTGCTGGCTATATCATTGAAAACGATAGTGGTAAACATAACACACGCATTGGTCTTGCTAACTGCTGGCTATGTCATTGAGAATTTTATGTAGATTCAAGAGAGATTCAGATATCCGTTCTTTCGATAGAAATCTTCTGAATACTTTTTCTTATCGTATGGGTTGTAAGATCGACCTCTGATCGCATATTATGAACCAACGGCTTAGCGTGCCTTTTGAATTACAGTATATTCTTACTTTTCAGACAATCAGGTGATTCAGTCTGCAATGCTCTAACCAAACTGGGGACAGTATCACTAAGTGATTTTTGATTGAGTGATTGATGACCCCACCGGGATACAAACGGTACGTTATCTCCATCGATAATGAGAACCAAACTCTCTTCCACGGTCGGCCATGGACGGAGGCTGTTAATTAACACGCTTTTATTATTAGCTTCACTTGTAACTATGTATGTAAGAAAATCTTGGAATCTTAATTTGACCCACTTCCCGGTCTTCGATTAGGATGAAATTTTGCACACGCTCTGAGTTCTGATGACAATACATGACTAGCTAAGAAACGTCATTACAAATCCAATATGGCGGCCTCCCCAAGATGGCGGACTGGCTGTTTGAAATCCACCCCCATGATATGGGTATCAAATGAAAGGGTTTGTTGTCAGGAAAACGAAAAAAATTGTCACGTAACTTAAATCCAATATGGCGGACGCAATTTTGTAATTTTTAGTGCGTGCTAAAAGCGTGTGTTTAGTTTTTTAACTATTATTAGGCTTATTTTAATTTTATGCTAGTTAATACCTATTTTTCGCCTGAAACACAGGAATATCCGTTCAGGCATCTATTTTATTTTATCTCTATTGGAATGTTTAGTCTTTACTATTATATTGTAAAATAAGTTTTTATAATAAGTTTTATTTATATAAATATTTTAATTTGAATTGCTAAGATAACTGGCCATCGTAGGTCCCTACTCGAATTATACTTAGGTTACTGTAGGATGAGCTCTGACAGATCAAAATTTTAAAGACTTTTTAATATTATTTTGTTTATTTATTTATTTATTAAGTAAAATTACATACTGTTTAATAATAAAATAAAAGGTGAAGTTACTTTTTTAAAATGTTTTAGCTAAGTATTATGGTTTTTAAACTGAATATGTTGTTAACGTCGTATGAAGAATTTTGAAGCTGTCAGAACTCATCCTATAAAAACCCGGGTATAGCTATAAATATTTAAATGAACCACCAGTCCGACAAGTCCTAGGAGAGCTTATCTAATACTTACAATATTCCTGACGTATAACTTGCCATAATGAGTGAACTGCTTTCTAGCTATGTATGGGCAGAATCTAAGCTAGTCTGTCTGTTTGACTCACTCATGCGTAGACTTCCCGTTTTACAGCTGCCGATCACACGACACCTTATTTATATGTTCAAGGCGTGACAGAGTTGATAAAACATTAATTCAGAATGCAAGCCACATCCTTGACGACTGTTTTTGTATGCACAAAGCTTTGTTTACTAGATAATTCAACTTTAAAAATAACTGGGTTTTTTTGTGCTCTTATGTACGATACCCCGTTGTTTATTGTAAGTTATGTACACTTATTGTAAGAAAAGATGTAAAGATCACGTTCTCTATCGTCAAAGCGTGTGAATATCACAACAATAGTAGTGATTGATGTTTAGGATCATGGCTTAAACAAAAGCCGTAACAACACGCCAACTCATCGTTTAGGTAACGTATGAGCACTATTACATAAGATGGATTACATCTATCATCTATATGTAACAAATCAAGGCCAATAAAAATGACCATTGTATCCTGAAATGCCATGAAGAGTTTCAAAGCTATTATTCGCCGTAGTCTAAGCACAAACAAAGGAGGTGAGTAAGACTAAAGAAGATAAGTATTTAATTATCATTGGTAACTATGCCAGAAAACGGGTACCTATAACATTAACTTTTAAGGCGCAAACCGGTTGCGAAAAGTTTGGTGGACTGGAGCAAGTTTGGTCATATTGTATGTAGGTGGTATATCTACCAAAACATGTATCATCACTAAATGGCAAACTAGCTGATAGAAATATGTACGTATGGTTATAATCATAATATGCAGATTACCAAGTTTGGTTCCAGTTACATACTGGTACCAAAGTAGGTACCTACCTACAAACGTGTTAGACAATTAGTCATCTCTACCGCAAAACTCGTGAGGATAAGAAAAATAAGCATTCTCGATGTAAGTATCGCTTTGGATTATTTATTCAAACACTGCTTGTTTTTTATAAGCTTAAATGTGAATTCTAGAAATAGCGCTAGTTTGTCGGCTAGCGGACTCGGACGTGACGCAAGCGCCATTGTGTCCACTTGGTCAACTGGCCAATAACGATTTCACTCCTACTGATTGTTGCTAGTTTTAAGTTATTTCTTTGTTTCTAGCTCAAAAGTCACGGATATTAACATTCCAACCGAAACCAAAACAAGTGAATCAGGTCTGATAATGCAAAGTATCAGTTAGATTTCCGTGTAAATTAAGCAATAATAAAATAGGGGCGCTTGGGGGCTGAAAAACAGCATTGAGTTGTGGTTCCTATTACTGGCAACTACAGTTCCACTAATGCTGAGCTGTAGCCTTTTTACAGCACACTAATAAAATAAGACTTCTTTGGCCATTTCACAGATACGATGGTAGGTCTGTAGTTGGGAAGCGATCGGATTGCCACTGCTGCGCTGGCATCCGACTTTACATGTTTACGCTCGTTTGTGTCTGTTTGTTATTATGTACCTGTTTTGTTTTTTGTTTAATGTTGTATACTATGTGCTGTAAATAAATGTATTCTTATTCTTATTAAATATAATAAAATAAAATTTATTGTAAGACGCTATTTTACAGCCCTAACATACAACCCTATTATTTCAGGAAACTTTGCTGATAGTCCTATTTTTTTGCATTACTTTTTAAAAGCAGTGCAATATTTGATATAGAATAAAAGGCAAGTAATACACAAGTTAGTCTGCCAAATACGCTCATATGAGAATGCCAAAGGCATTCCTTGAAAACTTTTTCACAACTTTAGATGCAGGCTGAAAATTTAAAGCGTAGTTACTATTTACCAGCATCAGTATAATACATAGTTGCGTGATTAGTGGCAATGGCTATAATAATAAATGGCCAGGGACAATAGAACAATGGTTCCCACACGTTGATGAGGCAGGTACCAACGGCATCTCCAGCCAGTTCTCGGAAAACTTCTATTTAATGTTCATCCATCACAGCCATATTTCCTTATAGAACTTTTTGCAGTGTTTTCCGTCAACTTCTACGTCACAACACTGTCTGTGAAGATAACAAAATGAGTGCTTGAATTTCTTAACTGTTCCAGGATCTTATCATAGCTACCCACAGCTTCAGTAGACCCGAGCAATAGTCAGATTTTCACGATTTAAAGTGTTCATCTAATCACCATTTATTTGAGTCTGTCGTAATACTTAGTAATTTGTTTAAACTTTATAATGGTTGTGTGTGCTTGTGGTAGAGTTCTACAGGGTCACGCACGCAATAACAAATTTTTCGTTACCGCAATATAAATTGTTTTGATAGCACAAAATAATTTTATTGTCCTCTGTAGTTACAGTCCAGTATATATTGCTTACGTGCACATTCAAGCATAGTTTATCTAAAGGCGAGACAAATGTTTTCGCTTTGAAATCAATTAAATATACTTGACTTTTTATACCTGCCTAACAAAAATATTAAGCACCTAAAAATTGTATAGATAAAAAAGTCAATACATAAATAAATTTATTTGAAACTCTCTTGACTTTCCGTAGAATAAGTAAAATAAGCATTTTGCTGAATCATCCCAAAATGCTTTGAATGTCGCGATTGCTATCAGACACGATTATAATGTGGGTGCCGCCGGTGCGGCCGGTGCTCGGTGGACGCAAAAGCCAGTGTTTACAAACACCCTGTCATGCGTCAACAGTGCGCGCGGCGGCGGGGCGGGCAGCTCGGCGCTGCGCGGGCGCCGAGACCTAGCCGCAGCCCGCAGAGCCTGAGAGAAAGGCACTTTCGCGAACCTAATCGCGCTCCATCATTTACGGGCCTCACTCAATTGCTACCGTATTTCATATTTTTACCTCAATAAGTGAGTGATACATACAAATACAACCCGAAAAATAAAATAAAAAACTATAAAATTGATTTAGGAACAGCTCCACCCAATCCGCAAGGCATGAATATAAACCGGCTTTATTATATTTTTTTGTTAGGGTGATCCCTACGTTCGTATAATTTTGCATTGTATTTCCTAATTGTATCCAACCTTTGTTTTTTAATTATTATTTATTATTATTTTCTACAGGTCAAGGAAGTTAGCCTCGGACAAGAAATTGGCAGGAATAAAATCCATTTAAAGCTAAAAGTTAATTTCCCACTTCTGTCACAAGTAAAGCACTCTTTCACAAAGACTGACAAGTAGGTCTGCGCATTAATGTCCGTACACTAGTCTACTAAAGTAAGTAACGGGTTCATACCGGCGGCGGCTCGGATGTGCTGTACACCTCGGACGGCGGGTACTCTGGCTTCATGGTGATGGTAGCCATGGAATCTGGCTGGTGCTCCTTCTCCATCACGGAAATATTTTCACTGTAAAAAGTTTTCGAGTGTAAGCGTATTGCGCGCGCGATGTCTGACGTTCGAAGTGGAAGTGTGCGCAAGTGAGTGGTAGAGCACGGACCGGTGGTGGCGGCGGCGGCGGCGTAGGCGCACCGTGGTGGGGCCGCGGCCGCGACACTCACTTCCATGAAGATGTCGTGATTGTAGTTATGATCGTGTTTGCCTTACTTAAAACTTGCTTGAGAATAAACTGCTGTTTTAGTTTTAGTTATATATAACTAAACCATAACCGTATTTATAATTTAATGTAGAGTCAAAACAAATAAATATACTTACAATTTCTACCTTTAACAGCTGTAGGCTAGCAATAAACTGATAGCGTAGACCTAAAACAACTTTACTTTCAAATCTGCTCTCTTCCTTGCGTTTTTTTAGCCTTCAATAGTCTTCGTGTTGTCCCTTGAACCTTGCTTACAAGAAGCTTTGATCTCAAGAGGATGAAAATTGAAAGCTCTAGTACACACGTCTCACTGCCAGCTTCGCTTCACTTTGAAATTGAGGTAGAGTCTAAAGCAGCCGTAAACAACACAACAGACTATGCCACGATATTTAGGGTTCCATACCTCAAAAGATAATTAAACAGGAACCCTTATAGCATTGATTCCCAAAGGGGTCCACGGGAGACTCGACGGGGGTCTACGTTGGCGTGACAAAAAATGGGGGTTCACAATTCGTATGCCCACGAAAATTTATCTGGTTTCGATAGTAAAGAACTAAAATGTTGGCTTGACTTCACCTATCAATGTGGGCAGGCAGATAATATTTTAAGAAGCTCAGCGACTGTAAAACTTGCATACCGTTCCATATTCAGTACAACGTGTCGAGCGAGACTAGCAAAGCGCCGCCCCTGCCGCCGCCGCAACGCCGCTTACGAGGGCTGATTGATAAGTTTCCGAAACGATAAAGAAAAACTTTAAAAATCTATTTAAAATAAATTTATTTCTCAACGTAGTTTCCTTCTACCTCGATGCATTTAGTCCAGCGCTTCTCCAATGCCGTTACACCAGTTTGATAAAATGTTTTCTCCAACCCCTCAAAATACTCGTCCACGGCAACAATGACTTCTTCATTTGATGAAAATCTCTGGCCACCTAACCATTTCTTCAGGTTTGGGAATAAGTGGAAGTCACACGGGGCCAGATCCGGGGAATAGGGTGGATGCGGTAGCAATTCGAACCGCAATTCATGGAGTTTGGCGACTGCAACCATTGACGTGTGTGCAGGTGCGTTGTCATGGTGGAACAAAACTTTTTTCTTGGCCAAATGTGGTCGCTTTTTCTGGATTTCTTCACTTAATTTTTGCAGCAAGCTTGCGTAGTACTCTCCATTTATTGTTTTTCCTTTTTGCAGATAATCCACTAAAATAATCCCTCGAGCATCCCAAAAAACAGTCGCCATCACTTTGCCGGCCGACAAAACCGTTTTTGCTTTCTTCGGCGCAGGTCTTCCGCTCTCAGTCCACTGCTTAGATTGTTCTTTTGTCTCGGGAGTATAATGATGTATCCAGGTTTCATCGACTGTTACATAACGCCGCGAAAACTCGTTAGGATCTCGGTTAAACAGCGCCAAACACTCCGATGAATCGTCCACTCGACGTTGCTTTTGGTCAACAGTGAGCAAACGCGGCACCCGTCGCGCGCAAAGCTTTTTCATTCCCAAATGTTGGTGCAAAATATTAAAAACGCGTTCAGATGAAATGCTCACCATCTCTGCTATCTCTCGCAACTTCAAGCGCCGATCATTCAATACAATATTGTGAATTTTTTTGATCATGTCCGGATTCGTGATTTCATTTGGACGGCCAGACCTGTGGGCGTCTTCGCAGCTCTGTCTTCTACGTTTAAAATCAGTTACCCAGGTGTGAATTGTACTCAATGCAGGAGCAGAATTACCTAAAACACTGTCTAGCTTGGTTTTAATCTGGGTTGCTGTTTTCTGTTTTAAAA
Organism: Carpatolechia fugitivella; assembly: GCA_951230895.1. Lineage (NCBI taxonomy): Eukaryota > Metazoa > Arthropoda > Insecta > Lepidoptera > Gelechiidae > Carpatolechia > Carpatolechia fugitivella. The sequence continues at coordinate 8,689,371 of OX579658.1, forward strand.
CGTAAAACTTTATCACCGCACGAATTTCGTTTCTTTCCATTGTTAAGAAAATTTACGACAGAGAAAGTTCTACGTCCTATCAAACAAATTCCACCAGTTCGATTAAATTCAAATTTGGCGTTCTATTTTCAAAAAGATGCCAAAATATAATGTAATATTTTTTTTTGCGTATCATTTTTTCGTCGTTTCGGCCAGTTATCAATCAGCCCAGGTACAATGTGATATGATAACAATAATAATGAATCGTGTAATAAGTACAAATTTAAATGAATAAATACAACACAAGAAAATATACTATTTTTATTTTTACTACTTCGAATGGGGAATTTTTAAATAAAATAAGTAAGAATTGATTGGTACCTTGTGCTGTGAGTAGAAAAAGTAAAGTATAGTGTGTACTAAGTGTCAAAAAAGTAAAGTTGGATGGAATCACTCTTTATTTTTTTGACATCCACTCACAGCAGTTACAGCACAATCAATTAATTAACCAATCAATTACCACTTTTTATTTTCGAAAACTGTTAATTCGTGGTTGGAACTCAGCCGCGCAACGCAAATTTCCATAGTAGATCTAATCTTCATATTTTTTGTCAAGTTTTGGGAATATCGTAGAAATGTAGCTGCATAGAGCAATGGGGCGGAACAAGCTAAATTTTGAAAGTGGTCTATGAGAAAAAAGAAGCGTTGTGGAAGTTTGCTACGGATCTCTTTGTTGTCTGTTTGTCTGTCTGTCTGTAAAGACCTTTTTTCTCGGAAATGCGTGAAGGTATATAATTTAAATTAATACAAAATACTTATGTTCGTGGCTCTAAAGCTCTAAAAATTGCAAGCTTCTGAGTCAAAGCGTCAAAGCTTCTGAGTCAAAGTCTGAAGATGGTTACATTTTAGAAAGTCAAAAATTTATCGATCAAACTTTAAATGAACAACGAATCATTCAACAAAGTTCAAAATAACATTGGTCATTTGACCAAAAGTTTAACTGACCAAAGTTTAGAATATCAACATTTAATAGATCTAATAGACTATTGGCCTAATGGTTCTAAAGCCAAATGGACCATTGAACAAATGATCCATTGAACAAATGATAAATGACAATGAGGATTACTGACAAAATAATCGCTGAACAACCCAGAAATAATAAACAAGCACCAAAAATTTAACCGCATTATAATTAAAAAATTCATCCAAATATGTTACATATTTTTATCCTACTTGGCATGCCTGCAAGCAGGCATAGGTGGTCACAAGATAACCTAACCCCGAAGGGTATGGCGGAGGGAGCTGAGCTCGCACCTAATGTCGGAATGCCCAAAACTCCCGTGCTCGCTACGCTCGCACCCGCCCTGACTGGCATGCATGACTTGGTGATTGTTTACTAATTTTGGGTTTTATTTTCAATTAACTTTTTTATTTTAAACATTGAGCACTAAACCATTTGTGATAATAAAATTTGATGAGTAATAATTAGATCTAGCAACTTTTGGTCAGTCGTCCATTTGATCACACGTAGGTATGTTTCATATACCAAAATATGTAGGTACATATGTCCTATTCCAGGGCGTAACCTGTATGTGTACCAAATTTCATCCTGATCCGTCCAGTGGTTCAAGCGTGATTCGGCAACAAACATCCAAACTTTCGCATTTATAATATTAATAGGATTAAATTAAATAAATAATAAATATGTGAGGATTAAGAGGGTGAACCCAATATCGACGTTTTATCTTTCTTTTTTGTAACAAAACAATAGTGCTAAAAGCAATAACGTGTCTTCATCCATATTGGTCGCAAGAGGTATGGTATGAGTATGAAACACGGCTGCTCAAAAGATGCCGGATGAAAATTTCTGATAGTATGCGTGGTGCGTCCGGCGGCGAGCGTCAGAAATTTTTTTGACAGAAATTTCTTACTATGTGCGGCCGCGCTTATGTGAAGGGAAACAACGTGATGAAACCTGCAAAAGATGTGTGAGAAGTCGACCAACCTGGGCCAGCGTGGTCGACTAAGGCCTAAACGCCCTAATCCAGGGTAGGCTCGAGCCCCTCGGTGGGGACGTATATGATCTGTTGATGAGTCAAAGCGATTGAAACATACAGCCATTTAAAGTCACGTATAAAAAGTGTTATTGTTTCTGACGTAATTTAAGAGAAATTATGGGGTTAAAATTAAAGAGATAAAGATAAAACTGAACAACTTTACCAAAAAAAAGTATGGGTCGGAATATGAGAAACAAAGGTCTTATTATAAGGAAAACAAAATATTTTATTTAGTATTTTGGCTGACCAGTAACGGAAATCAATGGCAATAAAAACAGTTCCATTCAAGTATGTAGGTACCCTACATACTTGAATGGAACTGTTTACTTACGAGTAGGTATTACACCTTACACAAAAAAAAAAATTGCACCTTGTAAACTATAATATAGGTAAATATAGAAAAAAATGCTGACTTCATCATATTTATCATGTAGGTTGTAACTTGTAAGGTAGATTCGATGACCAATCTCCCTCACAATCAAAGTCATAGAACATTTTTGTAAGAGATGTCCTAAATTATTCCTAATAGAATATTTTCTAACGAGTTTCAATAAGAATGAAAGTACCTAGTCTATGTCCAACATCCGTTTCTTGAACGTCAGCTGGCATATTGCAGTCAATCCAATCAATCTATTTAATTTTATCAAAATCGGTTCAGTAGCCGTTACAGATAGTCTTTCGCATTTATTATTCAGGTCTAATTTTATTAGATCGCCAATTAAGGCCTAATCGCCCTAATTCAGGGTAGGCTCGGGCCCCTCGGGGTGAAAGCGATCAATTTATTTACCAGCAGCGTTGCCAGAATGATACTTTTGTAATATTTTACGTTACTTTTGACCCTCTCATGTTACCTCCATGTTACACGACTCAAAATGTTACTTTTACATTACTTTTAGAACTTAATAATGTTAAAGTCGAATTTGACATTACGCTTACGAGAATTTCGCTCTGGAGCATGGGCGCCGTTAGCGGAAGATGGCGGCGGCGGTCATGACGCAATCCGTGACGTCACAATGACTGCCGTAATCCCGCTGCTATTCTCTGTCTACGCCTCTGACAGTGATTCGGTACGCGGTTTTGAGCACTCAATAGTATAATTATTATTATCACGGAGACAAATACAAATTGTCTCCGTGATTATTATACCATGGGGCACTCAAAGTGATTTCAGCGCGTATCGGAACGCGGCCAGACTACTGGCTCAAAAGGGCTCCGAACCCAGAGCCAAACAATATTAAAAAAAAACCTTGCTCTTGCTGCTTGATTTTTTGAATATTGTTGTGTTGAGTGGTTTGTTTCTACAGATTCCAAGTATATCAAGTATAAAATAAACTATGGCTAGCTCTGGAAAAGGAACTTTTCGGCCGGTACGTGTTTTAATTCAAAATACAATTTGTACATCAGAATTTTGCTTCCTAACCTTACTTTTTTAACTTGCCAAATGTTTGATATTTTTTGTTTAAATTACATTTACTAACCATTTACAGGATTCAGATGTTCACATTTCATTTGAAGACCAACAAAAGATTAATAAATTCGCTCGATTGAACGCCAAAGTGGACGATTATAAGGACGAATTAAAAGTGAAACAGAATGACATGAAGAACTTGGAAGAAGCTGTTGAGGAACTGAGTCTCGCGGACGACGCTGACAATATTCCCTTTCTTGTTGGCGAAGTATTCATTTGCCAAAGTTTGGAGGATACACTAGTGAGTATAATGCAGTACCTACATAAGAATACTGTACCTTGCTTCGAGCACCTACAGTGAACATCTTTCTAACATGCTATTGTATGGAATTTGTATAGACTCAACAGAAATTAAGTAATAATTGTTATCACTATTATTACAGAAATCTTTAGAACAAGCAAAATCAAAAAAAGTTGGTGAAATAGGTGATCTGGAAGCTAAATGTGAAGAACTAAAATCTCAAATGAGTGAATTGAAAGCTCAATTGTATGGAAAATTTGGCAGTCATATCAACTTGGAGAATGAAGAAGAATAATAAAACCACCGACGAATGTTTCATCAATTATGGGTTTATTTGTTTTTACAATATATAGCCACATTTCTCTCAATATACAAACTATAAAATGTATTTTTTTGTTTTTTATACATGACTTGGTCAAGGTTACCTGGACACAAGAGTATGAGTGGTGCTGGTAATCACATCACATCATACTAATACTATGTGAAAATATATTTGGATGTTTCCAAAAAGTCCTATTTCCACGGGAAAATCTTACAAAATGCGAGCGTAGCCACAGGCGGACCGCTGGCAATGTATAAAATGGTTTCTGCATGAAGAAATAGTTGAAAAAAGGTGATGATACTCTTGTACCATTATTTGTATCAAATATTTAGTAAGGGCTATACAGTCAATTTATAATACCCGATTGTAAGTGAACTTTTATTTGACTTAATTAAGTTGCCCAAATTCTTAATTACATTTTAAATTGATGTAAATAAATATTACTAATAATAACAAAAAAAATTTTCATTAATTAATATTAAGTACACAATAATTAATACTTATAAACTTATTCTCAATAGGATTCTGGCAGACTATAAAGTTTATTATAAAGTTATTTTGTCTATTATTAAAACAATCAAAATTTAACTATAATATGTTTTTTGTTCTTCAATTTTTATATGCACTATGGTTGCGCCACCACTGCACTGCAAATAATACTGCTTAAAAAGAATGCACATATGTGATAACTCATTTAGATACAATATACTAGCAATTTATGTAGTATCCCAGTTTTCTCAGTTTTGTTTATTGCTCCTCCAAGCACTTTATAGTAGTTGTATGATGGATAACAAACTAACATTGTAGACAGATAAAATGAATATGGTTGTTATGACTTCAGTTTATGTTATGACCTGAATAATACAAACCTACCAGAGTATCTGTGAAAGCTGTGAAGTGAAATGGCCAAAATTGGAACTACGGCCATTAGTAAGGAAATGTCAACTGTCGTGCGTGATTTGATTGGTTGAAATACAATTTTGTATTTCTACTAGCGCCGCCTTTTATTTCACGGATAAGTTGGTAGATCTGTAATAAATAATAACAGTGGTTCATTTTACTGTAATAGCAGTTTTACTCGTACATTTAGGATGTTTTCGCTGCGCTATATGGTTTCACTATAAAGCATAGAGTAACAATTACTAAAATATAATTGTCATTAAAAACTATAAGTTGCATACATTACAATAGGAATAGGTACCTACTATTTACAAACACTGTATATTGAATGTTAGTTTAAAAAATACTTGTACAGATTACCTTAGGAAAGTTTATCAATGTCCTCATGATATTATCATCTCATTTAATTATTTATGAATGATGAATAACATTTGTGCAAATCGGGGCAGGAATTCATATAGCACTAAGTTCACATTTGATGTGATTATAAAGTTTGCAAACCCTATGCAACACAACCAATAAATAATAACTTACCATCTATTACCATACAGTGGACGATACATTTTTACATGTCTAAAAACTTTGGTGTAAGTAAGTTTACTTATAGACAAAGTCGACTAATACTATCACAATTATTAAAACTATAGCATCACATTATGATCGATTACACAATAACAAAGGCTAACTTTTTACAAAGCCCTGTAGTAACAACTCGGAAAATAAATCTGCAATATTTTGTATTGTCATACAATAAAAATAAGTATGCCTCAATTCCAACTACAACTTCGCTTGTTTTATGAAGAATGATGACGTCGTGTCAGGTGGTAAATACATGGAATACATGGCAGCGCCTGAATCGCGAATTTTATAATCATAATACCCTCTTTTTGCTTCCCGCTTTTAATCATAACAAATAAGAAACCACCACCAGGGCCAAATATCCTTATTATTCAGATTTTAATCTGAGAAAAGTTATGTATTGCTTTTGCCATTTTACACACTCAAATACGGCGGAGCGAAAAGAAGGATAACTCCTCATTATGTTACTTCTGAATGCTTAGTTTCACGTTATCGCAGATTTTATAATGCCTTCGAACTTCATAGAAACAACGTGATTATTATACTCCCCTTTGTAGACTAGTGAGAGAGTTGGAAAGCGAATTCGACGGCAAGATCTCTTCCTCGTCGGTATCGCGGTCGTTCGATATCCTGATAGCCTGGTACCACTGGTTCGTAAGATCCGTCATTTGGCTCTTACAGTCTTTAAGTTCCTGAAAATAAAAAAATAAAACATACTTATTATAAAAAGTATATGCATGCTTCATCTCATAAGTATAAACCAACTTCCGCGAAGATCAAGCAGCTTGATCACAGGCACGTAGTGTCCGTAGTAAGTGAACCTACGGAATTGGCCATTTGGGTACTTCTTTATGGTTTGGCCTTTTGTGTTCTTGGTCATGTGCGTCGAAATCCCGTGTACATGTAGGGTATTTGACTACTTTTTTTTATTTTATAAATCCAAACTTGTTAGTTTCTGCTATCGAACACTAAAATAATTTTTGCTCTATCTTTAAAATTTACCGAGTTATATAGGTTTGAAATTCAAGATTAGACAGAGAGTACTTGCTTGTGACGTTACAAGCAAGTAACGCCATATAATCTCCATACAAAAAATCATTTTCGAAAGAGACAAACATATTGAAACTTAAAAAGATCATTGTAATTTCGTTTTCCAACCGATTCTGTTTTTTTCTTCGTGAATTATTGTCTGCTACTAATCTATATTTGACTGTTCCTAAATATATCATAGTTTATGAATTAATTTAGAAATATAGATTAGTAGCAGACAATAATTCACGAAGAAAAAAACAGAATCGGTTGGAAAACGAAATTACAATGATCAATTTGTGAATCATCAATAGCTCATATAGGGTCTACCTACGGTTTACCAAGGGGCTCGATCCAAAACCCTGCATTATAGTGATCAGGCCGTAGTCGACCATGCTGGCCCAGTGCGGGTTGGTCGATTTCACACACAATCTTTGAATTTCCTTACAGGAGGGTCGAATAAACGTATATATATGAATTCGTATACGATACTTGTAAAAAAAAAAAAAATTCAACCTACATACCTGATGTGTAAACCTTCTTGTAAAGAATGGCGTCAAATATTTCAAGTCCAGCCTAACGAAGCCTTTTAATCTCGTTGCGTGAGAATAGTTCACCTGCAAATTACAGAAGATTAATACATGCAGTAGACAATCAAAATTAACAAGTTGCAGATGTGTGGAAGTATAGGGAAGGGTACCTCAAGTTCTTCTTCTGTAATTTCCGACAGATGCTCGGAATCAATAGTTTGCCCCCATTCTTTAGTTTTGGACAAGCTCACTTCTTTTTGTTTGCGTTGGGACCGTGATCGCTTCACTTTTTTATTTGCCTGAAAATATAAATGAAGTTAAGTATAGTGTATCTTACTATTTGAAAATCAAATACTACATTAATGCGGGGCAGATATTGTACTTAGAATTTGACAATAGATTTTAGAACTATAACTGAAGACACTTGAAATTCAGACAAAATTCCTTAATACTTTTTTTTATCAAAAATTCTTTAAAATATACGTATTATTGTAGGTGTTTAAACTTATAATATGTTAATAGAATAGATGTACAAATAGTACGTCAATCAATCAATCAGTCTATTGCAGTTCACTGTTGGACGTAGGCCTTCCTAAGGGCACGCCAAAGCGCACGCTTTCCTCATCCAGCCACCACCAGCGACCTTCCTCAGGTCATCAGTCCACCTGGCAGGGGGGCGTCCCACACTACGTTTCCCAAGACGTGGTCTCCATTCGAGAACCCGTCTGCTCCAACGCTCGTCGGTTCTGCGACAGACGTGGCCAGCCCACTGCCTCTTCAGCTTGCTACATTCCTGGACGATATCAACTACCTTGGTCCTCTGCCGGATGATTTCGTTTCGGATTTTATCCCGTAGCGAAATACCAAGCATAGATCTTTACTTGGCTCGCTGAGTGACATGTAGCCGATGGGCCAGCTTCGTCGTCACCGTGTATAATAGTACATAGTAAGAGCAATTACCCGCAAAAATTTCAGCAAAGGCATGGTAGATCCACCAAAGAAAAGTGTTGTGAATAAGACAATGATAAGCGTGGTAGTGATGATGACGTGACGAGTCTCGTTGGAAAAGTCCAGATGGAGCGACAGCGCGTACGATATGGCACCGCGTAATCCTGAAATTTAAAAATGAAATGGATATTAATTAATATCAATCAATCAATCAGCCTATTGCAGTCCACTGCTGGACGTAGGCCTCCACAAGGGTACGCCAAAGTGCACGATCACCCGCTTTCCTCATCCAGCCACCACCAGCGACCTTCTTCAGGTCATCAGTCCACCTGGCAGGGGGGCGTCCCACACTACGTTTCCTGAGACGCAGTCTCCATTCGAGAACCTCTGCTCCAACGCTCATCGGTTCTGCGACAGATGTGGCCAGCCCACTGCCACTTCAGCTTGCTTGCTTGCTTGCTTGCTTGCTTGCTTTTTTAATTTCTGGACAATATCCACCACCTTGGTCCTCTGCCGGATGATTTCGTTTCGGATTTTATCCCGTAGCGAAATACCAAGCATAGATCTTTCCATAGCTCGCTGAGTGACATGTAGCCGGTGGGCCAGCTTCACCGTCATGTTTCACGTCTCGGCTCCGTATGTCAAAACGTGTAGGACACACTGGTTATAAACCCTGCTTTTCAGGCATTGCGGTAGCGGCGACGAGAAGATATGACGCAATTTTCCGAATGCTGCCCAGCCCAACCGTACTCTTCTTGCGATTTCACGCTCAAAGTTGTCTCTACCCAACTGCAGTGTCTGCTCGAGGTAGAGATATTCTTGGACAACTTTGAGCACTTCGCCATTGATCGAGATCGGTTCCGGAGTGATTAGTTCGTTAAACATGATCTTAGTCTTGTCCAAGTTCATCCGGAGACCGACTGACAGTGAGGCAGCGTTGAGACTGTGCAGCATTTTTTGCAGATCCTGCAACGATTCAGCCATTATGACTATGTCGTCGGCAAAGCGGAGGTGACTGAGATATTCGCTATTAATGTTGATGCCCAATCCGTTCCAGTCTAGGGTTTTGAAGACATCCTCCAGTGCGTTGGAGAACAGTTTCGGAGAGATGACATCCCCCTGTCTCACTCCTCTGAGCAACTGGATGGGTTTTGTCTTATGATTCTGTACTTGCACGGACATCGACGCCATACTGTACAGGCTTCAGTAGCAGGCTGTAGTTCCATTGGCTATGACGGAATTAAATAGCTCCTTTAACTTTCTCAGTACTGGAGTACCTCCTGTTCTGAGAAGCTCGGAAGTGATTCCATCTTCGCCAGGATCCTTCCCATTTTTAAGCTGTTTGAGAGCCCTCTCAATTTCATCTTCGTCTACGTCCGGGAGATCTTCAGTGAAGTGGCGTGTCAGTGTGGCTCTTGGGTCGTTCGCGTCAGGCGGAGGCTTTGGGGCATGCGAGGCATATAGACGGCCATAAAAGTTTTCAACCTCGACGAGGATTTCCGGAACTGATGTGACGATTCTGCCTTCCGAGATTTTGAGCTTCGTCAAGTGGCTCCTACCCAGTCTTTTAGCGCTTTAGACTTTTGACCCCCGATTTTTCTCAATCGCCTCTCTTATGAGTTGCGTATTGTGGCTTCGGAGGTCTCGTCGACCGCCTTGCGGATATCTTTACTCAGACGGTGGATGTCCGACGACGGAGCTCCCTCCGGCATCTCGCGTCGAATCCTCATCAGTTCCAGAGTCCCCGCCGAAAGTTTTGACTTTTGTCTACCCCGCTTCCCCTTGAAGTGCCTGGTTCCCACTTCGCGAATTACTCTTGACACACTTTCAAGGTCCTTGTCCACATCGGCCGTGGATTCCAGTGCGGCAAAACGATCGCGCAGTTCCAACTGGAACGCTTCAGAGCCGTGCACGGATTGGGTCAGTGTTGGACGAAGAGCGGATTTCACCATACGACTTCTCTCAACTTTGAAGTCTAATTATATACAACGAATTAATTATAAATGCTGTGAAGCGGAACTTGTAATCCTTTCCTTTCAAAAAAACGGCGCCATGGTAAAGATAATCCAGTGAGTGGGGCTGGGGCTATTGGAAACGACTACTAAACAATAATAATTGTATGTACGACTAGCTGTCCGCGCACGGCTATGCTTGCAGTGTGTAAAATTTCCGATGGTAATATTACTTTTTACCGTAAAAAGTATCCTATGCTAATCCAGGGTAATAACTATCTCCATTCCAAATTTCATCCATATCCGTTCAGTAGTAGTTTAGGCATGAAATCGGCACAAACATCCCAACACCTAAATATCCAAACATACTTTCACATTTATAATATTAATGTGATGTGATGATGTGATTTACGTTACATTAGGTTACATTGACACCAAAAACCTCTGTGACAAGGCAGGCAGAAAACTATAAAAAAATAAGGAAATATTATTTTACTATAAGTTAATATTTCCATTTAGTATGAATTCATAGACATTAATATCTCCAGTAATCATACTTATTTTTAACTAAAATTTAAATCGATCTATCAACTTATAACTAAAAAGTGGTTCAAGGCAAAGTACTTTCACATTAGAACAAGTTACTGACACTCATTAGCAAATCATGTGGTTAAATAATATTGTAATGAATAAAACTGCAGAAAGTGAAAGGCCACAAGGCCACTGAAACCATTTTTGATCAGCATATTAATAATAGTAGTAATTTTCTATAATATTATACATAATAAATAATGTGATTCATGTACATACATACTATACTTAATTGGTGATAATGGTGTAGAAGTTCAGGTATTTCATTAAGTTTAGTACCTACCTACTAATCTACCTTTATAAAATACAGAATAAAACATACATACCACTGAACCACATGATAAACATCATCTTTTTAGTGATTTTGTGCTCTCTGAATTTGTTGCAGAGTAGTGCCAGAGGGAAGATATTTGCAGCTCTTCCAAGCAAACACATGACTATGCTCCAAATTACCAACGCAGGCTCCACGCGGTGACGGAAACTAGACAGAAAATAAAATATGATCATAAAGACTGGCAAATACTTTAACAATTTCTGGGGAAAGTTCTGATTGCTATAATTAATTTGTAATGCTCAAAGAAAGTAGATTGGCATAGCAAGTTGATTATACCTATCCTAATCCTAAAACATAGTTATAGATAGTAAAGTACCTGAATATAGCCAGTCCCAGATAAGCAAAAACACAAGTTTCTGCGATAAAGGCAAGAGTCCTCATAGTTTGCTGCATAGTGACTTGAGTTATAGTAGACAGGTTGAAATGTGTGTAGTGTGACATGACTATACCACAAAATAAAATAGCCATAATACCTGTAATAAAAGATTTAAATTTTATTACAAGGTTTTTTTTTTGTTTACAATTTCAGTGAAGGTTACAAGAATATTTATTAGTAACTCACCTGATAAGTGAATTCCTTCAGCCAGCACATAGGGAGCATAAGTAAATACCAGCATCATTCCAAACTCCAGAGAGGGATTCTTACGAAGATCGACATGCTTCAACAAGAGAGCACTTACAAGCGCAAACAGAACCCCTATACCAGCAGATGCAAAGAACATCAACCAAAAACGGTTGATGGCAGACAAGATAGCTTCTCCGGTTGACATAAGGGGGTCATTTGAATCAAGAACAGCTGTTGTAAGAACAATAGCAACAGCATCATTCAGAATACTTTCCCCAAACACCAACATGTTCAACACTGGATCAACATCCAGGGCATGAAAGATGGCCACGGTAGCCACAGGGTCCACTGCAGAAATCAGGGACCCAAATGCAAATGATTCAACAAAACTCAACTTATAAACAACCTGGGCCAGACCCAGCAGATAAATTCCAGCTCCTATAACAAAAGCTGATATGGCAGTACCAACAATAGCAAACAGCAAAATTGAACCAATATTTTGAAAGAAGTTGCCCTTATGAAGATTATAGCCAGATTCAAATATTATAGGAGGCAAAAGAACCAGGAAAAAGGCAGTGGGAGAGAAGGCTTCCTCTTTTCTCCAGTTAGCAATGTTCCTTATAGACAGAGCATTAATTAACATACCAATAAGAGCACCAAGGAACACAATAACAATACTCTCTGGCAAATAGGAGAAGCCAGTTTGGAGCATTAAATGAATTAATAAAATTCCCAGTGCCAAGATACACAGCACAAAGAATATAGCCATTGAACTGTTGTGTTCATCCTCAGCAGAGCTTTTGCCAGGCAAAGGGGCTGAATCAGAGGGGCTTACAGCCGACACATTTGCAGGTGTAGAAGACGCATTCACTAGTGTTGAAGAATTTGTCAAGCCATTATCAAGAACATTTACATTGGTATTCTCACTGGTAGAACTCACAGGGCTCGGCAACTTCGGCGTTTCACTGCTCGACACGCTCGCTTCACTCGAACTCGTTATATTCTGGTCACTGGACCTTTTCGTTCTATATAAAGTTTCATAATTACTCAAGGGATAAGTTGAGTGTACCAGTGAATGGTCACCACGTACTGCTTCTGTATTACGATCAGTATCATACTTCGTTTGAAGAGCTTCACCAAAGGCTAAACATATTACACAGAGCAGGCCAAGCCATAACACTTCTTTTCTTATTATTTGCAACATATTTAACAAATATTTGTAATAGCGACGTGTTATCAGAACTTGACCAAAACACAATCAATCACCGTACATAAAAAGGTTCTCTGTGATCAATCACCCACCAGCATATCCACTGAGCAAGTAATCACTACGTTTATCGATCAATGCAATGATGGAGTGCGTTCCATAACGGGTAAAGCGATTACTTGTGACAGCACGTCTTTTTCACTTGCACTCAAACTCCTTTATTGCACTCCATTTTTATTGGGCTCATACACAGACAAGAACCAGGTTCACCAACTCTCAAACAAAAATACTCGCCGTAGAAATGACATTTCTGATCTCACATGACATTTCTTTTTATTATGCAAGGCCTTATTGGCAAAGTGAAAGTCTGCATACAGCCACGCACGATACCTACCCGGTGGTACTACTAAGTAAAATTGAAATTTTGATAAGAATTGGACGTTTTTCAGACAAATTTAAATATGCTGACACAAAACTTTCGAATCTTTAGTATACAGGTTATTGAACATATTTAATTTGTCATAAAAACGTCCAGCATCAAAAATGAAACAAGGAAAGACTATTTATTAAAAGATTTATTTATGTTAATACTAGAACATGGTCTGCGAATCTCCTTTTCCTTTCAAGTGTACAAAGCCAAAAGCCAAAGTGTTCTCTTTTTTGACATCATACGAGAGCCCCATGCCAAGTGACATTTTGTCAAATATGACTGAGCTATGTTTTTTAGAATCCGGCCAAGTGTCAACCTAGAAAGAAATTCCATGTTATTCTAGAAATATGAATACTTGTTATACCTGTTTGGTCACCAAAGAAATATTTAAAACAAAAAAAGCAACTTGTGTAAAATAAATATTTACCTTTTTCTTGACGAGAGCAAGGAATTGTTTATTGATTCCAGCCTCTACATTTAAATTTGAGACCATTTTATTCAAAGTAGAAGTTGACAGCAGAATAAAATCTCTGTGTAAAAATCTACTTGCTCCTTTGCTCTCTCATATTCCTTATAAATATTTCTGCATGTAGGAGTAAGTTTACTCAAACATTGAATTATTTTTCTCTGGCATGATTGTTTTGCCGTTGGAAAAGTTGGGGTTCTGGTTATGCCACGGTCAGTAGTGGCAGATGTTGTGTCAGCTGTAAGATATAAAAAAATGTATAATTATAAAAATAGTCAGGTTAGCAATACAAGTGAGCTCTATTTAACTGACCTGAAGTGGAAACTGTTTCGACTTTACTACTACTTCCCGGCAGAGGAAGCTCCTCTTCAAGAACAAGTTTGTTTCCTGAAATTTTAAATTTCATTATTGTGAATTTATGCAAATCATAGAACAGTTAGCAATACAAGTGTGCTCAATTTAACTGACCTGAAGTGGAAGCTGCTTCATCTTTACAATAAGTGTGATCAAAATGTCTCTACTTAAAGTAAGTGTGGTCGATGACAGTGACTGCTGCATCTATGAAATTGAAAAAAAAAATTGGTTTATAATTTTACACATGCCAGCCAACATCTACCTGCTGACTCAAAAGAAAATATAAAATAGGTACCATGCCATGATAATGAATCAAATTTTACGATAGTCTCCCCGAAGATGACCCACCGACTATCTAACAGCTTGGAAATATGATCTGTGAGGTACATAAGTGCTCCGTTGGGTTTCCACTTGAAATTTTATCTGGCTTAAACAAAGATGGGTGAGCGCCGCATAGGAGCTTTTGAAATGTTTTGAGCAGACAAAATGATTTTTCAGAGACGATCTTTGAAGCGTATCATCTTTCAGGCACTCTAACCTTTGCGAGTCTTTTCTCATCTGTTGGGAACTTGGGTAACTTAACGTCCTGTCGCGAACTATTACATTTTTTAACACAACACTTAAAATACATGATAAAGCATCCAATTCACACAGAATTAGCCAAAACTCACGTAAGGTATTTCAAAAGTCAACAGGAGAAAGGCTTCGGCTTCGAACTTCGATTACAAGCAAGATTTTGAGGTTAGGTTAGGACCCACAGCCTACATGCACGCACTGCACGCACACACACAAGTATGGCGGCAGTCTGACAGACAGATCTTTTTTTTTTTTCAATATGGCGGCATGAAAAATGTCATATGACTTCGGAAATGTCAGTCATCGCTATTGCCAGTAAATTCTCTATGAAGATTATAGGCCGTGGGCTCATAGCTTTGAGAGAGCTGGCTGCCATATATCGTATCTTCACCGTCTGTGAAGTCCTTAATAATATTGGTGAGTGCTAAAAATATGAACCTCGTCGGGCAAAACAATACAAATAATGAAACTTAAAATTAAAAACAAAATTATGAAACATTAAAATTGAAATATTTAGGTTAATACATACCTAACTACTAGGAATAAAGTAAGTATCCTATAATATCAAACAAAACTCACTGTCAAAAATCTCCTGCAGCATGTGGCAGTGTGTAAAAGTTATTTTCAAGATAGTTTTTTAGAATTGACTAAAATTTTAAGATATTTTCTATCGTAGTGATTTTGCACTCGTGGGCGTTGAAGACAATATCTTAAAAGTGAAATAAGTACAGACCTACCAACTTATCTGTTTAATGAATGAATGTGCTAGTTGGCAGTTATACAAAATTGCATTTCAATCAATCTCGAATCTTCTGGGCCCCGTTTCACGAAGCTACAAGTTACAATTCTTGTAGAAATAAATGGCAACATTGACCTTAAGTGGCAACATTATTGGCTACAAGTGTTTTACAAAGTTTATTCATCGCGATTTGAATTGAGTGTGTTCGATTTTGCTTGCCGCGAGTGCGCATTGCAGCAGCGAGCATGCAGCGAGTATTCGCTCCGTCTGACCGAGGCTTAAGCTTAGGCTTTTTTCGATACATAATCGATTATTGAGCAACACTACATTCTTCATTCATTCATTCATACTTTACAACCAAATATTTTTTTTATAAACTTTGTACTATAAGCAAATATTTTTGAGTCCGTATTCAGCGCCATCTATGATTTTTTTGTGAAACGTAGGCTGGAAAACGGCTCAATTATAAACAACAAATACAAAATTTATAAGTCATAGACATAAATTTTTTTTATTGTTCAAAATTCGCTAAATCCACGGAGACAAATACAAAGAGGAGCTGCCCTAAGACGTTTTCTATATGATAGCGGGGGTCGCCATTGGGAGGGGGTGCGGGGAGATGAAGTTCTGCTAACCATCTAGCGGTCAATAGCAAAACTGGCTTTGCAGCTAGACACTAATGAACCGTACTTAATTTTGCTATTACACACATGATGGTTCTGTTCGTTAGTTCGTTACGCTGTATAATGTTGGCAAGTGAAAAAACAAAAAATTCGGACCATTTTTTTAAATTGATCTCTCTCTTCTTTTTTGTATTATGTAGTCGTTTTTATTGTAGGATTACCTTATATGAGCAATTGTGATATACAGGATGGCCCATTTAGATGGGTCAGTATGGGTAACTCTGAAACTATAAAACATAAAAAGATCTGCTATGAAGATCTCTTAATTATCCTGTAAATTAAGTGTGCAATAAAGGATATATATATATATATAAAGAATACATATAAAAAGATCTGTTCAATTTTGACACGGGATTTCACGTAAGTCCTTTATCATCATCACTTACTTACTACCAAGTATAAGGAAACATCCTTGCCCAAAATGTGATATTTTGATGCCATGTATTCAATTATAAATATTGAGTAAGTTCATCAATATTATCTGCATTATTTAATTGTATGCTACAAAAATAAATATTTTATACAAATAAATTTTTTTAGATTCCATACCTGGCCACCCAGCTTACTATATAAAAAACTAGAATGAATGAGCATGAATGAAACAGGTCATATAACCTTCTACAGGCAAGAAGTTATTCTACTTGGCGATAGATGGCGTTGCTATCGCTGAACTTTCTCGAAGGAATAAATTACGATCATTAAAAATTGCATTAAAAAAATACATACGAGTGGAATTATGTCTTTTTTTCATTAGAAATAGTTGTATTACTCGTACTGTTGCACGATACAACACAGCTCATAATTTTTGCGTCACTAATTTCAATTAAAATGGTTGTAATCAAACCAAGTCATATTCGTGTCATATCCATAAAATCCAAAGTTACACTGACAGAAGCGACGCCTGGTGGTTAATAGCTAGTAGTAAGAGTACTTAGTCCGCTATGAGACGGGCCTTAAGACGGATAAGTTGCTTGTGTGTGGCGCCTCCTCTTTGTATATTTTGTCTCCGTGGCTAAATCGAACAAGTGTTTCACGAATAAAGTTGTAACTTTGTTATTTGTAACTGTCAATTTTGCTACAAGTCTACCTAGCTTTTTAGTTAGGTAGAATTGTAACAATAATTAACAAGTGATAAAAACATTCGGATTTCATCCGATTTACATTCGAAATTAAATTATGTGAATGCTGCAACAACATTCCCGCAGCAGAAGTGGGACTCGTCATCGTCGAACTTGGACGATGATTATTTTATTTATCAAGGACAATACCTGCAGTAGCTTAATTAAATACAATAATATGGCTACAAATATCCTGCGCATCTGACTGCTTCCATCATCATCATCATGGCTACAATAATTTATTTGTTCTACAATAATTTCCCGTCAGTTTCGAGTACGCATCAATACTTTATTTCGATCCGAATACCAATCCAACGAAAGGTTTCCTAGTCTTTGAAACCTGAGAAGATGGGGGAATTGATCAGAATGCTGGGGCCATATTACATCCAATACAACAGATAAAGGTTTCAAAGACTAGATGTGAAAATGCAGTTGTGCGTAGCTCTGAACTGGCTTGGGTCCGGAGCACAATATCACACTGTATCTGACATATATGCATGGTGAAAAGAACCCAAAAACACCTTTCCTTTTGAGAATTTCTCTCTAAAATATCATTTTGAGCTCTTTCTGATCCTCAAGAAATAAACTAACACCAAACTTAGTTTTCATTTATTTAATTTAAAAAGGATGAATGATTGAGGGCGAATTCCGAATCAGACTTTCAGCAATGTATGGCTGACAGTGATTCGGAACGCGATTACGGGTACTTTGATCGATTTCAGCGCGTCTCGGAACGCAGCCTGAGTGAATGAATTAAGGATGAGGGCCACACTTGTTAAATCGATAATGCATTCATAGACAATTTACTAATGTTATGATTTTTGTACAGGTTTGTGAAACACTAGTAATTGTAAATTGTGAGATTTCTCAGCTTGTAATTGTTAAATTGTAACTTGTTACTTGTAGCTTCGTGAAACGGGGCCCTGAAAGTTGACATTTCTATAGTAGTGATCGAACCAATTTTGGCCCTTTCACAGGTTCAGTAGTAGGTCTGTGCAAGCCCGAGTGATTCTCGCACATTTTAGAACGTACCCTTGATTTTTTTTTTATTGGCATGGTGCGGTTTGTACATCGCCACAGTCAAGTGACGTGTAGACACATTAGTGCACGCCAGAACTCCCATCAAGGAAAATTCATTGATTCTGAGGATAGAAACAAAAATTTCGTTAGTGCCCAAATAATATAATTGGTGTCCTTGGATCTCCGGAGACAAAAATAGGTGACTATGGGGATGCTAGAATTAAAACTAAATAAAGTTAACGACACGCTTGTAATTCCCAAAAGGTGCTTTTGAGAATTACTTTTAAGTCCTGAAATCACAGCTTCAAGTTACGATTATTAAGGTGCCTCAGTGGGGATTTTAGGGTTAGCATGAGCCTATCATCATTTATCTCGATAAGTACTCGAACGTTCAAGTTTAATGGCTGGTTTACACGTATTAAGTTGTCAAGTGGTTAACTAAATTTTTACAAAATTTTAAGCGACTTAATTTTAAGTAAGTGGTAAGTGTTTACACGTCATTTTAGTAGTTAAGCTCTTTAGTTAGTCCAAGATGGACGATCAACAGCGAAATAAATATCATAAATAAAATATTAAAGTAAAATAAAATAATTATTTTTATATCATCATCATCAACGGCCCGTAACAGTCCACTGCTAGACTATGAGCGTCCTCCTGAGCTTTTTATATTATTAATATTATATTATTATTAATTTTTTATATTATAATATTATTGAAATATTTTTATATATTTTTTATATAAACCTAAAATATATGAAATATAAAATAAATATATAAATAAATATTTCAAACAATAAACATAAAACACTCGCACTTCGCATTTAACTAAATATTAACTAAATTGTGCCTGCCTGTCCAAACGTGTCAAGTGACTGGCCACGCAAACCAACTTACTCAAAAATGGAAAAAGTTCTAATCTACTTGTTTACTTGCACGCTAAATTTTAACTTGCAACTTACTACTAAATTCGTTGTTTACTTACACGCATTAAGTCGCTTAAAATTTAATTTTAGTACAAATTTAGTTAACCACTTGACAACTTAATACGTATAAACCAGCCATTAGGTTCAATTTCGATGTTTGACAGATCTAATATTAAGACAGCCATCCCTGTCCCTTTTTAGAGCGGCCGCACATTGTAAGAAATTTCTGCCAGAAAAAATCTGACGATCGCCGGAAGGCACTCGGTGCATACATTTTGTATTAGGTCCCGCACACTGTCAGAAAAATTTTGAGCGAATGTCCGTTTCTGATGCACACCGGACAGCACCTCAGGCGGATATTATTTCTGATGGAAATGGCGGAAAGCGTGTTGGCCATACATTTTGTACTAGGCCCCGCATCAGGGCTGCCAGATGTACGATTTAAATCGTACTTCTACGATTTTTTGGCATTTATACTCATGTACGATCGCTAGACCAAGATCAAAAATTCAAATTAAAACCATAGGTAATATAAGATGTTCTTAATTAAATATGTACAAACTATGATTAGCCACTCTCGGTATACGAAAAATATGAACTAAAATTTATAAGGTACATAAAAATTAAAGTAGTAAGGCTGTAACTCCCCGACCCTAATGTAAATTAAAACTATGTAAAACAACGTGTGTCTGTCTGTTGTATGACATAGAGAAAGTTATAATAAAAGATTTGAGACGAATTAAGAGAATTTTTGTTTTTTTTAATACGTTCTTGTAATGAATTTTTATAATTTTAATACGTTCTTGTAATGAATGTTTTTAATTTTAATACGTTCTTGTATTGGACATTTTTGATAATTCTAAAATTAATAACTCAGAAACTAAAAGACATAATGCAAAACTAAATGCATACTTGGGGTGCAGAGACTGAGATACGTTCACATTGTGAGTTTCAGAAATATCGAACAAGTTTAGGAAAAGGCTTGTTGACCTAGCGCGTACCGTCGATGCGTGTCGCCAATATACATGGTGGGAGGCAGTCGGCCGTCTAGGAATAGATGGCTGGCGGAACGTTAAGTTCAAGAAAATTGACATTATTGTAAAAGTGCAAAAATAGACTAGTATAAGTCTATACTTGGAAAACCAAGTGAAATAATTGCCGAACCTAAAGTCGCAGGCGCTGCACAGCCACTCACTGCCTTTCGACGGGATTTCGGTCCCTGAAGACTGGCGTGCTGCCTGTTTGATATGGGAACGGTTAATTATGCCTCTATGGATGACATATCGCATCCGAGATGGTCAAAAATGAAAATCAAGGGAATCATAGGCTTGACGCTCCTAGATGACCTAATGAAAGCGGACATGGCCGCTGGATCAAACTGCATTATGTGATATAATGCACTATATTTGACCATCTAATAGAGAACCCTTATCTGACGCATGAAGACGAGGTATAACTATCGCTGCTATGATATTGTTGGCACTGCATGTCTAGCTCTGAGCTGGTGTATGGGTCGCATCCTAGGCGTGATAAGTACACTAAGCATTATTCCTGATAGTGGAGTTAACAATATTTTAGTGGCTACCTTCAAGACGCCAGTCTGTGAAGAGATTTCCGTATCTGACCTATGAAGATGTGGAGTAACCATTGGGCTGCTATGAATGCCGCTAACTCATGGCTAGCTCTGAACCGCTGATTGACCGAGACGCATACAGCGACTTGAATACATCGTCGTGGAGGGGGACTTGTCCACATCCATGCACGGTGTACGTCAGACTGATTAGTGTTGACGATAGTCTTTCAAGTATTATCCCAGATAGAGGTAGCGGAGGACATAGTGGCTGCCTTCAAGGCATAAGTCTGTGAAGAGGCATACTGGAACGAGCTTATTAATTGAGAACGAGAACCTGAACGTGGGCTGCTCTGGCTAATATCATCATGTATGATTTATTAACGAGTTATATTCAGAGCGATAGCTGAAATGAGTCTTTAGATTCATATGCGGTCTCATCTCAGGCACGGAGACTCGCGACGGAGCAGATCTGCCCTGGCAGTACCGTTCAGATAGACGGAGATCCAGTATGCAGGAGCAATCCAGATATGAGACCCACAGTCAGTAGCAGCTGTGAGGTCATCCCTTCGAGCTTGCTCGTTGGAAGATGGTTTACCATCATGGGCGCTGGTTCACGTGTGGACTATCCTATAAACACACCCTTGAACGCAATACGTTGGACACTTCGGTGGAAGACGGGATTAGCCTCCTAAAAGGTTACTATAACGGCTCAGCCGTATCGGGAACGCTTCGGTTAGTATCGATTGGACGTCGTCCACTAGCTTCGGCTACAACGTGAAGCTTAGGCTTTCTACGATGGGACTTCAGTTTCCTTCCATCGCTTAAGGCGCACCGGTCGGACTAGGGTCTGCTGTAGACAACCCTTCGGGGTTGTCTATTATTTTAAACCTTTTCCTACACCTCTGTGGTGAGGGGAGGACAGGAGCATTCTGAAGGACAGAGTGGGAAGTGACTCACAGAGAGCGCGTTGGGGGAGCGTTTATTCTCACTCGTCACGTAGATACTTTGATGGCTGGTTTGCTGTATTGTGTGTACGTCTCGGGTCTTTGCTTCTAGTCTGCTGCCTTGCTTGGGTTCTAAGGTCTTAGTAATCGTCCAGCTGAGGGAGCTAGAACTAGTCCCCTCGTCAATGCTGGATATTACTAGATCCCTTGTCGGACTGTATATTGGAAGACACAGAGGGGTTATGTAACCGTATTTATCAATACAGTTGGCATAGCTTAAGGAAAAGGGTGTCTCGGTGCGTAAGGCTAGGATGGTCGTCTCCGGGTAGTATCATTAGAGAAACTTGGTTATTGATCATTCTGTTGAGGAAATGCCACTCAACGAAAGTTCCTCTAAGAACTAGAAGTTCTATTCAGAACTACAGACGACACACCGTCGCCGGCTCTAAGGACTCGCTATGGCAGTCCTGGAGCCATCTTTTTATACCTTTTAAATTACATATATCATGTAATAATCCCTGTGATCCATTTCAGGAATCTGGGCTCTTATTGCAAAAGCAATAAACTTCGAAGTTCTTTTCAGAATACGAAGTTAGTATTGCTTAATAAAGTCGCTGGGATTTCCTGGTGACTTTATTCTTTCAGTCCGCGAGCATGGGTAATCAGGAGTAGGCTGCTTGCCGGCTGGCAACTGATACTCCTGTGTTCGGGCGAGAGATAGGGACGAATCTGTATATAGGAATAACATAGAAGTTGAGAGGGCGACTCTATGTTTAATTCCGCAGTTAGAAAACATAATATAAAGACGATCACATTGTAAATTTCTAAAAGAGTTTGGGTTACTCTCACAACGTAGTAAGGATCTGCTACTAGATGATCAACGGCCAATTTTGATTATTATTATAGAGATCAGATGTTCAGTTACAAGGCTAAGGCTTTTTAAGTATATAACTGAGGCTCACTGTTTCCACAGTCAAACTGTTATGCAGTTTTGTGGTACTAGTTTTAGATTAAGACTAATATTGTTCTAATAAATAAATAAATAAAAAAAAAACCTATCCTAGGGTGTAAATTTCGCAACGTTAGGTTGCAGAAATGTTGTCGTCTTCAAAAAATTCTACAAGGCTGTAGTAACACTTCTCTGTTAAGATACGAGTAAAAACTATTTTAAACCTATTTAAATCTAAGTTCTTAATTTTATCAGGTAATTTATTGTAAATATTTGGGGCCATCTCTAACACGCTTTTTTTCATTAGTGCTGATTCACACATAATAGGTTTCGATAACAATACTCCTAGTTCTCAAATTAAATTTATGTTGTTATTATTTTTTTTAATAATTGGGATTTGCTTTGATGTATAGTGAACATCCTAAGATATATAAACATGGAAAAGTTAACAGTTTAAGAGATTTGAAATGAGGGCGGCAAGATTCTGTTGTTTACAAATTACAATTATATCTCTATATGAAGAGTTACCCCAAAAAATTTATCCCGTACCTTAGTACTGAAGTTACGAAACCGAAATATGCCATTAGTACAATTGTATGTTCAACAATTTTTCTAAGTTTGTACAGTACGTAAGATAATTTGTACAATTTATTACATACAGCTAGGGAATGTATTATGTACAATTTTTATAAACCTGGCAACATTTCTGAGATGGACGTGCTCCACCGGCAAGTATAAATTCTGGATCTTTTGAATGAAGACCCTTTGTACAACCATATAAAGGCTGTATTTGTTTACATTTTTACGAAACGTAGATATTATTTTACTCTTTCGGTAATAATTGCGACTTGTCAAAAAACTTGATTTTCTCACCAGTCTCAAAATTTGTACAAGTCTAATTAATAGTTTTATTGCATTTCTTTTCTAAAACTAAATTAATTTGAGTTATTTTTAATAAAAACTTTAAACTTCTAGGTTGTACGATCATTTCATTTTAAAATTTCCTTGGCATACGATTTTTTTCTAGTTGACATACGATCACACCTTTTTTGCACCTGGCAGCCCTGCCCCGCATACAGATATTCGCATCAGTTCAGGCACACACAACGCCGCACGCTACACACGTGTCACGTGTTGTTGTTTTGTAGACGAAAATGAGTGAAACTCAAGATTTAAATACAGAGGTGGAAAAATATCCATGTTTGTGGAATCTTGATGACGAAAGTTATCAAAGTAAAAAAACCGGAGACTTAGCTTGGGAGCAAATATGCTATCTATCTTCTCGTATTAAGAGGGTGAACCCAATATCGACGTTTTATCTTTCTTTTTTTGTAACAAAACAATAGTGCTAAAAGCAATAACGTGTCTTCATCCATGTTTGTCGCAAGAGGTATGAAACACGACTGGGCTCAAAAGTTGCTGGATGAAAATTTCTGATAGTATGCGTGGTGCGTCCGGCGAGCGTCAGAATTTTTTCTGACTGAAATTTGTTACAATGTGCGGTCGCGCTTAATCTAAGTTGAAAAGGACGGACGAAATTAAATTAAGAATTAGACCACCGCGTTTTAAGTCATCAATATACGACGGCGACGACAAAATGTCCTATTAAAGTTTATAGTTCCGTCCAAGACATTCACGCCATTGACGGATGCTAACAGTCGACCGTTTTTCCTTGAATCTATGTTTTTGGGATTCGGCAAAGTACGAGCCCCAATCCGGGCACTATTTTAAGAAACTAGCGGACCGCCTCTGCTCCGCACGGGTAGAATAATTCATACACATTTTCAAACCAACTTCAAATAGGAGGAGGTTCTCAGTTCGCATTTCAGCAATACGCCCGCGACTGCGTTCCAGCAGTCCGCCCGTGGCTACGCTCACGTTGTGTAATATTTTCCCGTGGGAATAAAACTTTTTCCCGTAGAAAGTATCCTTTGTGTTATTCCAGGGTACAAACTATCTCTATTTCAAATTTCAGCCCAATCTTAGTACCCGCCCCGCACTTCGTGCCTACGTATGGCTGCTTTGCGTGGAGCCACACTGGTCATTGCGCCGTGGCGGTGTTTATTTTCCTAATTTCGTAATATCTTCTGAATGGAACGTCCGATTTGAGTAATTCAAAAAGTTATCTATAGGTATTGAAACAGTTTTGAATATGAAATGATTTATTTGGATAAGGATTAATACGAAGGTATGGTTATCATGGTCTGGTTTTGGTCAGCTTTTTTACTAACTTTTTTTTTTAAATTGGTTATAGTGACAACTACAATAGTTGGACATATAGTATTGCAAATATTTTTGAGGATATTGATATGCCCTCTAATATTATAGAACATTTTTTGTTCTATCATCAATAGTTTCCGCAGCGTATGCGATTAAATAATTTTGTAAGCAATTTTTTTTACACCTTGGTTCACGTTACAGAAGTTTTAGCAAGGATCCCTAGTTTTTTCTAGTAATAAATATAAACTATGTTACTCAGGGATAATGTTGCATTCTAATGGTGAAACCATTTTTAAAATCGAATTAGTAGTTTTTGAGTTTATTCGTTACAAACATACATACTAAAATACAAACATACAAATCTTTCCTCTTTATTATATTATTAGTATATTAGTATTAGTATAGATAACAAGCGTGACGATATGTTTTTTTTTTGTGTAATAAAAATGGGGATTCCAAGCCCCAGAGTGAGTTCACTCTAGCATCCCCACGGACACCTATGCATGTATATCTCCGTCCAGACAATACAAGGTCCAGACCAATTATTATAAGGGAACGAAATTATTTTCTTTGGGCACAAACTTCTCTTCGTTACTATTTATTGATATAGTCTTTCTGGCGTATATTACACTAAAATTTTAGTTGGTTCCTTGGTTGGTTCATACTTCCCCTGCGTTCCGAGATGCACTGAAATCGATTAAAGCACCCGTAATCGCGTTCCAAATCACTGTTAGCCATACATTTTTTTGCTTTTCTGATCGCTGACAGTGCTGAAAGTCTGATTCGGAATACGCCCTTCATGTCATGTATGTTCATGAATTTGCGAATTTGTGGGGAATAATAAAATATTAACATTTATTTTTATGTACATATGTACCCTAATAAGATTAATAATATTTTTTTGCATCCGTATTATTTATTCTTCTTTTATATATTAAAATGTTATCCGTGATCTGTTGGGATTAAGTTGATTATTAATTTTAATTGTTTGAATGAAATAAAAACTAATGCGTATAATAGTACGTTTTGACGTAATGTCATCAACAACCCAGCGCATTTTGTGACCAGAGTGAATTGCTTACGTTTAATTTTGTAAACGTATCGGACTTCTCTTTCTAACTCATGTAAAATCCTATTCAACCAGCGCGTTCTGATAAAACTCTTTTGTCCTTGCGAGTATTTTATATTCATTCGGCTTATATCACTTGCTCAGTCGGTGGACTTTATTTTTGTAGTGGAATAGAATTTAGTACAATGGATTCAGCTTTACGTGAACAAGTAATGATTAATCAATTCGTACTAGCGGCAGGATGTGCCCGAGAACAAGCAAAACAATTACTTCAAGCCGCACACTGGCAATTTGAGGTAAATTTCCATTATTGTAAACAAACAGTAATCATGAAATGGCTGCTTCATATTTTGTTTTGCAATAGCCTTGGCTCGCATTATACGTACCTATAAGTAACATGTCGCATCTCTCTCCGGCTCAAAATACAGCGCAATCTTACCATGAGGCGCAAAATAATGGTATTTATTCATCAGAGTACAAATCTCATGAACTTTATTAGCTATTTATTTACTTTGATGATTACATACAATGTGTCTATCCTGCATGGGTTGATAATTGGAATCGGTGTAGACAAAAAATACGCGATACCTACGCATTTATATGTTCAGATAATGTTCTAGTTTATATCAGATATTTTGAAAGTGTCTCTTGAATAGGTACGTACATGTTTAAACATTACTATCCTATCAGGCCAAATTAGATCATTTCGCAGTACCACTGAAGTAGTATTTTTGGTTTATTTACCTGTACTAAAAACGTACCTACTCGATAATGTGATCTCAACAATATTACTGAACTGAATAAAATAATAAAAGAAAGATAAAACTGTTTACCCATGTTATGAAATGACACAAATAATAAATGCTAATGGGCATTTTCACAAAATATTAAAGAATTTGAAACTGATACTTCACTTTTGCAACTTTACAGACGGCATTATCAATATTCTTTCAAGAAGTGGCCATTCCTTCCGGAGCTAATGGCATTGCTGCTCCACATTATCGTCAGGTATGTAATGACCAAGTGTAATTTAATAAATAATGCTTACTAATCCTTACTAATATTATAAACTAGCTTTCCCCCCGCGGTTTCACCCGCGTTTAATGAGTTTTCCCGTAGTAATGAAATGTTTTCCCGCGGTAAAAAATAGCCTATGTTCTATTCCAGGGCCTAACCTAAATGTGTGCCAAGTTTCATGCCGATCCGTCCAGTGGTTCAAGCGTGATTCGGCAACAAACATTCAAACTTTCGCATTTATAATATTAGTGGGAAAGTAACTCTGACTGTCCGTCTTATCGTGATAAATAGGCTTGGAGGGGTTGACATAGGGGATGAAAGTTTGTATGGAAGTTCGTTATTATCGAAGATGACACCATGAAACTTTGTAAATATGAAAATATATTTGGATATTTGGACGTTTAGACTTTTGGATGTAGATGTTTAGATGTTTGAATGTGGATGTTTGGGTATTAAGATGTTTGGATGTTTGATCCGCCTTCACGCTTACTCAACGGATTTGGATGTTTGGAATGGAGATAGTTTGTAACCTGGATTAACACAAAGGATACTTTTTACGGGAAGAAGGGAAAATCTTACATAACGCGGGCGGACGGCTAGTATATAAAATCTGACTTATTATCCGAAAAGAGTTCAAGTAACTCATCATCACCAATCCATAATCGTCCCCACCAGTCCTTCGCTTAGGATGATCAGACCAAAGATTTAGGGATCAGAGAAAATCAAATATTTTGATTTTGAGCCAAGTCCCGGTGCCTCATCTTCCATTTACAAATCGGTAGAATCCAAAGTGTACGATGGAGACCTTCGAAGAGCGGCTCGTCTTCTTGCTTCGGATAGTACCTTAGCACCTCCAAACTCGGATATTCTGGCAGCACTCATGGATAAACTCCCCCTCCACCTGACCTTTCGATAGCGTCATTGCTACTATAAGTTCTTATAAGGTGTACGCGATCCGAGCAGGCATATAGCTACGATTAAACAGCTCTGCTACCAGCACCCTAAGTAAAGAGGGTGCATTGCGAAAAATGCAATTACGAGCTAGTGGTATTCAAGTCGTAAAGACATTAGACGCTTTCACGTTTGGAAACTATGCTACGTAGCACCAATACTGTCGTACGTCAATAGTATGAACTTAAATCTAAAATTCACAGTAGAAACGTATAAGCAAAACCTTAATGT
Organism: Carpatolechia fugitivella; assembly: GCA_951230895.1. Lineage (NCBI taxonomy): Eukaryota > Metazoa > Arthropoda > Insecta > Lepidoptera > Gelechiidae > Carpatolechia > Carpatolechia fugitivella. Next base: position 8,717,336 of record OX579658.1, read on the forward strand.
GTAATTAAAAATCCGTGCCTAGTAGAATCCGACACCTAAATAGGTCCGCAACTATAGGTACAAACAATTATTACTAGGTCAGACGAAATCTGTACTTAAAAATATAACGTTACACAAGAACTGGAATATCCCGAAAAAGTGGGAAAATATTAAATCGTTTCAAATTAGTCCAGGAAACCGTCCAGACGCAAATTGGAACCCAGAATGCAAAATTTCAGACAAATTCAGCTTTGGTATACAATCAGAAACAAAAATTAGCAATAGAGAACAATAAAATCCAGAATAGGCTTATAATAAACGTTGCTGATACCTTCCAAAGGTATTACACAAACTTAAAAAATATTATTTTTGCAATTAATAATTGGGTACACATTTAGAAAAGTTCAACATATCAAAATAGGTCAAGTTACAAAATAGATATTATGGATCAAGATTAAATATATTTGGACGGAAATATAATAACCAATAAATCCTACAAAGTCTAAAATGCAAATATTTTACCAAAGTCAAACGTAATCAAAGAATAAATTCCGATCGCAAGTGATTTGTTAATATTCGACGTTTATATAAGAAAAATCAAAAATCATGTGTTATTTTATTCGCGACAAAGGATCGTTCGATTCCAAATAAAATAGTACAAAAACTCATGCAAGCAAATTAATCAATATCAAAATTAATAAGTAGATCCTTTTTTATGTGGGAACAATTACCCTGTCAAAATGTACCTAGTCTATACTATCAGTCGGTTTCCCTGTCATCTATTACTCGATTCCCGGGTCTCAAATCGCTGCAAAGAGACCCACTGAGAGGCCTACTGGGGGCTCCAATCTTTGTTGACGGCGTACGGGATTGCATTCGGACTACTGCAGAGCGCGCCTTGAACACCTTCCTGCCCACGTAGCGTTGATTCTCTTAAGAACTTAATTCGCGATGCCTAAACTCACCCACGTGGCAAGAACGGCGCCTTCCTGGACTTGTCTGGATGAAGTTTTGGTTTTCGACAGTAGTGTTTTGAGATCCACCCTGGACAAAATTCTTAACGTGCGGTTGGGTGACCCCCAGTGGCTGCAGGCCAGTCTGCCGGTCCGGCATGGAGGGCTGGGCATACGCTGTCTAAAGGAGTCGGGTTCGGTCGCGTTCTTGGCCTCCTCTCATGGGGTTGTGGATCTCGTCACTCGCCTTATTCCTTCTGAAGGTGCTGAGGTCCGCATCCCCTCTGCTGATCAGACCTTGGACGCGTGGAGGTTGTTGTGTGCTGATTGTGATCTGCCCTCTATGCTGGACAGGCAAAGGGCTTAGGATGAGCTGTCTTCTAGACGGTTCCTAAGGGAAATTTTGGATGGAGCTGCTGGAGCCAATCTTGCGGGCTGCCTGGCTTCACGCCTTGTCGTCCCCGTATATGAGCACATTGCTGGGCAATGATTCGTCGAGGGTTGCGGCGGCGGCGCTCAGGTTGGGATGTGATATTTGCGAGCCTCGACGGTGTGTTTGTGGTGATATGGTGGAGGCTAATGGCCATCACGGCCTCAGCTGCGCGAGCTTTGCTGGCAGGCTATCCTATCACCATGCTATCAAAACATCATCAGGCGGGCGATGGTATCAGCGGGTGTTCCCTGCATTTTGGAGCCCCCAGGACTTAGCCGCTCGGACGGTAAGAGGCCCGACGGTCTAACGCAGACTCCATGGGCACAGGGACGTTGCCTCATTTGGGACGCCACTTGCGTATGTACGAATGCAGCGTCACATTTAAGGGGTACCCAGCAGGTAGCTGGAGCGGCGGCCGAGACCGCAGCAGGCCTTAAACTTGCAAAGTACGCAAATCTGGAGTCTGCGTACGATTTTGTCTCAGTGCCTTTCGAGACCGCGGGCACGTGGGGGGCTCCGACGCGAAGGAGCTGGTGCGCAGCGTGAGTCAGGGGTCAGATCCCCGCGCGGGCTTTTTCCTCGCTCAGAGGATCTCTCTGGCAGTGCAGATAGGAAACGCTACCAGTGTTGTGGCCACATTTGGACGGGGGGCGTTGCTGGGCGGACTTATTAATTAGTTTTAAGTTGACTTAAAACTTATGATTTGTATTATGTAAGAATTATTATATTTGTGACATGAGAACTTTATGAATAAAAGTTTAGTAAGTAGTATGATGTAAGTTCTCATTTTGCTTACATAGCTAGCACTTCATGCTCGGCTAGTGCTAACGAGCGTGCTAAGATTGATTGCGGGCCTCAACACTATTCGGCGAATGCCTCGTACGAGTGTGACCATAAGAAATACTGAGTAAAATCTACTAATCAATTAGTTCGCAATTGGTGGATAATAAATAATATTTTCTTTCTTTCTTTCTTTCTAAGGTGCTGGATTCTGCAGAGGTTTATTTATTATATGGTGTTGCCCTATAGGGAAAGATAATTTTTAGGTGTTGCCATATTGGCAATGAATTTATATCCATCCCAATTTTTTTTATCGCACTGTACTAGACAATTAACAGCTTGGTCATTTTTGCCGCAGCAACTAATGACGCCGTGCAATACGCCCGCGACGCCGCCGAACTTCCCGGACGCGCTGGCCGCGTTCTCCCGGCTGTCGACAGGCAGCCCGGGCGGTGCCGCGGGGGGCGCCGGCGCCGCGCCGCCCGTCTCCCCGCTCGCCACGCACCCGCCGCCGCCGCCCGTGCAGATGCAAGTCAACGCTTTCGCTGGCTCTCCAAACTCGCAGAATAATTATTCACCGCTATCCTGCTCAACTGCTGTAAGTTCTATAAAATTTAATTTGAGACATTATTTATGTTCTTGTTTTGAATTAATTATTTTAAATGCAAAACCACACAAACTGACAAATTCAAAGTCGAAAATATTTATTTCCATAGGATGTTATTACATCACTTAGATCCGTCATTACATTTTTTTGTTCACTAATACAATGGCGGAATCTGTGGAGAAGAGCTCACCGAAGAAACTCCACAGTCGTCGCATCTTTTGCGTTACTTGACCTTGGCGACGTATTATGGACGCAGTCTACGGCTGGACGAAAGCCTGAAGCAATTGGAGCTATAACTAGAAAACATAAGTTGGCATGTTTTGGGGCTGTCTGAAGTCCGAAGACAGGAGGAGGGCACGCACGACAACCCTAGAATCTGGCCACCTGTTCTACTTTCGAGAGGGCGAACAACAATTCTCCGTGACAACGTATTGGATGTGTTCAGTGTGTCAACCCGGGTAGCGTACCTTGTATTGAAACTGACCAAGAGGTGGACTCAAGGTTGTACAGGTATATGCGCTGACATCTACATACTTGGACACAGAGGTCGAGGCTATGTATGAAGATATCACAAAGGCCATAAATAGCACTACCAAGACTCACTTCATCGTTGTCATGGGGGACTTTAATGCCAGGGTGGGAGTGCGAGAAGGCGACGACTCGCGCATCGGGCCGCACGGTATTGGGCTCAGAAACCATAGAGGGCAAATGTTGGTAAACTTCCTAGACATGCAAGGGTTTTCTGCATGAACACCTTCTTTGAGAAGAAGCCCCATAGGAAGTGGACTTGGCCAAGGCCCGATGTTAAGACCAAGTGAACGTGCCATCCATGATAGCTTTGACGTCGAAAAATGATTTGTAAAAATCTTAATTCGAATAAAAAATTTTGACTTGACTTTTTGACTTTGAAGAGCGAGATTGACTTGACGGACAAGAAGCGCATATTTAGGGATGTCTCCGTGGTCAATAGGTTTAATACCGGTAGCGACCACCGACTGGTAAGAGGCACTCTAAATATTGACTTCAGAGTTGAGAGGAGTCGTATGGTGAAATCCGCTCTGACCCAATCCGTGCACGATTCTGAAGCGTTCCAGTCGGAACTGCGCAATCGTTTTGCCGCGCTAGAATCCACGGCAGATGTGGACAAGGACCTCGAAAGTGTGTCAAGGGTAATTCGCGAAGTGGGAACGAGGCACTTCAAGGGGAAGCGGGGTAGCCAAAAGTCTTAACTTTCGGCGGGAACTCTGGAACTGATGAGAATTCGACGCGAGATGCCGGAGGGAGCTCCGTCGTCGGACATCCACCGTCTGAGTAAAGATATCCGCAAAGCGGTAAGACGAGACCTCTGAAGCCACAATATACGCAACTCATAAGAGAGGAGATTGAGAGAAATGGGGGGTCAAAAGTCTTTGCTAAATGACTGGGTAGGAGCCACCTGACGAAGCTCAAAAACTCGGAAGGCAAAATCGTCACATCATTTCCAGAAATCCTCGCCGAGGCTGAAGACTTTTATGGCCGTCTATATGCCTCGCATGCCCTAAAGCCTCCGCCTGACGCGAACGACCCAAGAGCCACACTGACACGCCACTTCACTGAAAATCTCCCAGACGTAGATGAAGACAAAATTGAGGGGGCTCTCAAACAGCTTAAAAATGGGAACGCTCCTGGCGAAGACGGAATCACTTCCGAGCTTCTCAAAACAGGAGGCACTCCAGTACTGAGAAAGCTAAAGGGGTTATTTAATTCCGTCATAACCAATGGAACTATCCCGCAGGCGTGGAGTGAAAGCGTAGTGGCGCTGTTTTTCAAGAAGAAGATAAAACTCTCCTGAAAAACTTTAGACCGATCGCGCTCTTAAGCCACGTCTATAAGCTGTTTTCGAGAGCCCTTGCAAACCGTCTTGCCGCAAGATTTAACGCCTTCCAGCCTCCGGAACAAGCTGGGTTTCGAAAAGGTACCGTAGACCACATCCACACAGTGAGACAGGTTATACAGAAATTTCAAGATTATAATGAGCCGCTGTGTCTAGCATTTGTGGACTACGAGAAAGCCTTCGACTCCATTGAAACCAGGGCTGTTTCGGAATCCTTGCAGCGATGCCAAGTCGATTGGCGATACATGGAGGTACTGAGATGTCTTCAAAACCCTAGACTGGAACGGATGGGGCATCAACATTAATGGCGAATATCTGTCACCTCCGCTTTGCCGACGACATAGTGATAATGGCTGAATCGTTGCAGGATCTGCAAAAAATGCTGCACAGTCTTAACGCTGCCTCATTGTCAGTCGGTCTCCGGATGAATTTGTACAAGACTAAGGTCATGTTCAACGAACTAATAATTCCGGAACCGATCTCGATCAATTTGGGAAACTGCGTCATATCTTCTCGTCGCCGCTACCGCAATACCTGAAGAGCAGGGTGTATAATCAGTGTGTTCTACCCATATTGACATACGGAGCCGAGACGTGGAACATGACGGTGAAGCTGGCCCATCGGCAACATGTCACTCAGCGAGCCATAGAAAGATCTATGCTTGTTATTTCGCTACGGGATAAAATCCGAACCGAAATCATCCGGCAGAGGACCAAGGATATTGATATCGTCCAGAAGTGTACCTGAGGAAGGTCGCTGGTGGTGGCTGGATGAGGAAAGCGGGTGGTTGTGCGCTTTGGCGTGCCCTTGGGGAGGCCCACATGAGCCCACGTCCAGCAGTGGACTGCAATAGGCTGATTGATTAAATGCAAAACAGTTCACATCAGTGATTCCACTTGTTACGCTAGCAGCCCCTATGAAATCTGCTAACGTATCTATCTACTGTCAACTTTGCACACGGCACTCGACGAGTATTACCTACCGTCAGCATTGCACACGGCACTCGATGAAGATTTCGACATCGGCCGCGTTTCCGGTAAAGTGCTGATGCAGCGCATGCGTGGCCTCGCCGGACATGGGGCGTTGCAGCGGAATTGAAGAACACTTCGATACTTACATCGGTCGTCGTCGCTCATTTATTAGATTAGAATTTTTATTGAAATACATTAAGTTTAAATTGTAACTTTTATATTTTAAATTAAATATAAGTACCAAAAGTTTTTGGTTTTTTTTAGACTCTCCCGCTGCAGCCCACGTAATTGGCGCAGTCTTCCGTCTTGGGGAGAGAGTATAGTTTAGGGACTCGGAAACCGCGTATCCCTAAGTTGCTATCGCGCGCGTGCAGTAACTTATCGCCGCGTAACTCGACCCAGGAGAACCTACTTCTACAACTGGAGGCTCCAGCCGGGAGAAGAAGATCCAGACATTGATCGTAGAGAAAACCAAGAAAATTATGTGAGTACATCTGAATCGTTCATGTTGTGTTGCTCTCCTTCCTTCATATAAGTTCCTTTTATTTTTAAAAATTTTTCGCAATAGTAAAACCAGCCCTTCAGGGCCTGATCGTGCGAGAAGTTCACGTAGGTTAGGTGTAGATAGAAATAGGAATATAGATTTAGAGTTTTTGAATCTTAGTGACGAAAGTTTCAATTTCGATAGTCCTTCTGACTCGGATTCGGACAGCAAGATGCCTTACGATCCGGACTCACTTCACAAGGCTCTGCGCTTGGTACCCGATTTTGATGGTAACCCTAATGTGTTACCTAGATTTGTTAAACTTTGTGATCAGATAGTTGACGAATTAGTAGAGGAAGATGATCCCCGTAGGGACCTTTCGTTACTATTTCTGTGTAACGGGATCTTGAACAAAATTACAGGAAATGCAGCTCGTATAATAAATTCAAACGGCTGTCCTGATAATTGGTCCGACATAAAAAGGTGTTTAATTAATAACTTCTCAGACCAGAGGGATGAAACAGCTCTTTATAATGATCTCATGATTGCGGTTCAAGGTAATAGCACCCCACAGGAGTTCTATGATAAGTGTGCTAACCTGCTTAGTACTATCATGACGTACGTAACGTTGCACGAGACCCTTGATACTACAGTAAGGGCCAAGAGGGACCTCTATAAAAAATTAGCTCTTCAAGCTTATACGCGTGGCCTTAAAGAGCCACTGGGGTCAAGGATTCGTTGTATGCGTCCTGATAGCCTAGAGGAAGCTCTGGAATTTGTTCAGGGTGAAACCAACGTGATGTATATGCAGCAGAGGACAGATGGTTTGCAGGAGAGAAAAGTCTCAATAAATAAGATGATGCCCATGGCCCCTCCGGCCATGCCGACGCAAAGATCTTTTCAAATGCCTGCTGCACAGACATTTAATTGGCCGAAGCCTAACAATACAATGCCTGTTTTCCAATGGAAGCCTAACACTACTTATAATACTAACCCAAATTCTAATTTTATTCGCCAACCCTACATGCCTACACGCACTCAACAAATGTTCGCTGCCCCGCCACCTAATTATAATATGCAGCAAAATAGATTTGTAGCACCGCAGCAACATTACCGCAATCCGCAATTTCAAGGCCCAAAACCTATGAGCGGTGTGAGCCATTACGTCACTAAGGCTCTCCCGTTACAATCCGGACACGACTGGCGCCGTCATGGAAATCCGCCGCCTTCAAACTATTTTAAAACTCGTGAAATGAATTTTAACGAGGCTTACGATAATTACGATTATTACTACCCTGATCCTTATTTGTCCGAAAATTCTGAACTTAGCTACCCCTCAGTGGAGTACTCACCGGACGACTCAGTTTTCGTTCCATATTACCCGGAACAACCCGACAACTCTGGCTTTCCTGACGACTTCGTCGTATACGAGTCGGAGGAGCCGCAGGCGTCGTCGAGCGCCTCCCCTGTTTGTAAAGAGCAGGATTTTCAAAGTCGCAAGACTTTCAAAAAGCAAAAATAGAAATTAATCTTCAAACACAGCGACAACTTCCATATGTTCGGATATATGACCCGCCTATCAAGTTACTCATAGATACTGGCGCTAACCAGTCTTTTCTGAACCCTGACGCTGTACGTAAATTCTATTCCGATTTCCCACTAAATTATGACCCATTTGAGGTAACAAACGTTCACGCTACATCACGTAACGATTTTTCTATAACCATTCCGTGCTTTAAGGAATTTCAAGATTCAGATCCTATAAAGCTATTTATTTATAAATTCCATGACTATTTTGATGGTCTTATAGGGACCGATCTTTTAGAAAAATGGGAAGCTAAGATAGACCTAAAAAATAAATCATTAATTACCCAAAAAACTACAAACCCTATCCATATGTACAACTCACGTAATGTGAATCTTTATGAAGACCTTATTCCCGGTAATTCCTCAAAATTACTTAGGATACCTATAAACATGCAAGAAGGTGACGCAATTGTAACAGAACAGACTATATCGAATTGCGTGATTACTGACTGCTTGACGACAGTGCGAGACAGTCGTGGTATAGTACTTGTTACCAATTCATCGCCGCACGACATCATATTTTCAATGGATCGCCCTGTCGAAGCGAGTATGTATTCGATGGAGTGCGCCGACACTCAGGAGTTGCGTAATCGCGAGCGTGTGACTGAAACGGCGCGAGCGAAGGAAGTTTTGTCTCGTTTACGCACTGATCATTTAAATATAGAGGAACGCGCGAACTTAGAAAACTTGTGTGCGCGCTATGCGGATGTATTTTATCTTGATGGTGAAACGTTAACTTTTACTAACAAGATAAAACACCATATCCACACTACGGATGAAGCACCTATCTATACAAAAAGTTATAGGTACCCGTTTGTTCATCGAGATGAAGTTAGGGACCAGATCCAAAAGATGCTGGACCAGAACATCATCCGTCCATCTGAATCTGCGTGGAGTTCACCAATTTGGGTAGTGCCCAAAAAGGCTGACGCTTCAGGCAAGGTCAAGTGGCGTATAGTCGTCGATTTCAGGAAACTGAATGAAAAGACAGTCGACGACAAGTACCCAATACCTAACATCACGGACGTGCTTGACAAATTGGGTAACTGTAATTATTTTACCACCTTGGACCTCGCCAGTGGATTTTACCAGGTCGAAATGAACCCTTCGGACATCCCCAAAACGGCTTTTAACGTCGAAAATGGCCATTACGAATTTTTAAGGATGCCAATGGGTCTTAAAAATTCTCCATCTACGTTTCAGCGCGTGATGGATAACGTTCTCAAGGGGCTCCAAAATGTTATTTGTCTTGTCTACCTAGACGATATTATAGTATTCAGTGCATCCCTACAGGAACATATGGTTAACCTTGAAAAGGTCTTTCAAAGATTACGCGAATCTAACTTCAAGATCCAGATGGATAAGTCTGAGTTTCTTAAGTTGGAAACAGCGTACCTAGGTCACGTCATATCAGGAGATGGCATAAAGCCTAACCCGGACAAAATTTCAGCGATACAAAAGTATCCTATCCCTAAGTCCCCAAAAGAAATAAAGCAATTTCTAGGCCTTGTCGGTTATTACCGCAGGTTTATCCCAGACTTCGCTAAAGTAGCAAAACCACTAACGCAGTGTTTAAAAAAAGGCCGAAAAATTACATTCGATGCCGGATACGTCGCCGCATTTGAAAAATGCAAGGCTCTCCTTATTAACGACCCAATATTGCAGTACCCTGATTTTGGTAAAGATTTTCTCCTTACAACGGACGCATCTAACTACGCTATAGGCGCAGTTCTTTCCCAAGGCCAAGTAGGTAGCGATAAGCCTGTCTGCTATGCGTCTCGAACCCTCAATGAGAGCGAGATAAATTATAGCACAATAGAGAAAGAGCTACTCGCCATCGTATGGGCCACTAAGTACTTTCGCCCTTACCTATTTGGTAGAAAGTTTACGATCCTAACAGATCATAAACCACTCCAATGGGTAATGAGCCTGAAAGAACCTAATGCACGCATAACCCGATGGAAGCTTAGGCTAGCCGAGTACAATTTCACTACGATCTATAAGAAGGGTAAGGCTAACACGAATGCAGACGCTCTGTCCAGGATCCAAATACATAATGAGGAAACAAGCTCCATGATCGCAAATCCTTCAGAACATCCACCTACGGCTGGCTCATCCACCGCTTCCGCCCACACAAGTCAGGAAAACCCTATATTAGAAATTCCGATAGTCGATGAACCTCTAAACAAATTTCACCGCCAAATTCATATTACAGTAGTGGGTGATATAAAAAAGCGTACTACAGTCACGAAACCATTCGACACACACACTAGAACAACGGTCTATGTATCAGAGTCTAGCTTACGCGATGACGTTATCAACGTGATAAAAGAATATGTCAACCCTAAAATAAAAACCGCGCTTTTAATAACCCCATCATTAGCCATGTACGATATTATACCTATTATCCAGGATACGTTCAAAAGCTCCGCTATGAACTTAGTATTAGCTAAGAGGGAGGTCGAGAATGTAAAAGACTACCTTAGGCAACAAGATATAATACGTAACTATCATGACGGTAAAACAAACCACCGTGGAATTAATGAGTGTTACATATCTTTATCTCAGCGATACTACTGGCCGAAGATGCGTGAACACGTGACTAAATTCATTAATGATTGTATTATATGCGGTCAAGCAAAGTACGATCGTAATCCTATTAGGCAACAGTTCCATGTCGTACCGCCTGCTACAAAACCCTTTGAAATTGTACACCTTGACTTACTATCTATTCAGAATGAAAAGTACTTAACCATCATAGATGTATTTTCAAAATACGCCCAAGCGTACCGCCTTTCTGACAGTACGGCCCTCAGCATTTTACAAGGGTTATTGGATTTCTGTACTCACCATGGGTTACCTCTAAATATAGTTACGGACAATGGGCCTGAATTTAAAAATCAACTTTTTTCTGAATTTACCGACTTGCATAAGATACACCACCACAGGACGCTGGCGCATACCCCTAACGAAAATGGGAACATAGAAAGATTTCACTTAACATTACTGGAACACTTACGAGTCCTAAAGCTCAAGTGTAAAGATGAAAACGTAGTAAAACTTGTACCTTATGCGATATTAGGCTATAACAGCTCCGTACACAGTTTCACCAAGTGTCGACCTTATGACGTCATAACTGGTCACTTTGATCCGAGAGATCCTTTTGACATAGACATATCAAAACATCTAATGCAACAGTACGTCATTAATCACCGCGAGCAGATGAAAACTGTATACGAAGCCATAGGTGAGCCTCTACTAACCCAGCGTACTAACCTTATTGAGAACCGAAACAAAAATCGCGAACCGGAAGCAGAGTATCAGGATCATCAGCGGGTGTTCATAAAGAACCCTCAGGCTGATAGACGAAAACTCGCTCCACGTTACACCCATGACACTGTCTTAGCCAACTTACCGATTCATATTTACACTTCTAAAAAACGGAATCCTATAGCGAAAAGTCGACTAAAGCGAGTACCTAAAAGTGCCAAATTGTTGCAGGGCACCACTGGTCCTGATTGTTCTTTTGATGACAGTCCACCTGGCAGCAGCACAGGAGATAAAACTTGAGACCTTGGATGATGGCCCGGGTCTACTACCTTTCAAACTTGGCGAAACACGATTGGTTACACACTATCATACTTTCCTACAAGCTATCAACTTAACTAATATTAAAAGTAAAATTAATATGATACAGGATCAGATTTCGCAGTACGAACACATACTTGTTAATGACACTTATTCGCTTTACGAGCTTCAAATTGACTATCTAACTAATAAACTAACTACTGTTTTAAATCACCTAGAAACCCTAGAGCCTAACCGCAAAAAGAGAGGTCTTATAGATGGCTTAGGTTCCGTAATAAAGAGCGTAACTGGTAATTTGGACTATCTAGACGCCGCTCATTATGATAACGCTTTAAAAGTTTTAAGTAATAATCAGGATCGGTTAGTAACAGAATTTAACAGTCACATAAGTATAAGTACCGAGTGGATGACGCACCACAACCAAGCAATAATTAAACTAGTAGAAAATCAGGCCAAGATTAACGAGACTTTGCAGCTTCTCATAAGTAGCTCAGCCTACAGAGATGCATCCCTTCTGAAGTATGCAAAATTTGCCCAGCTTTTAGTCATTATAACCGAAAATACAGATGACGTTCTACAAGAACTCTTTAGAATAGAGAATATATTAGCTTTGATACGTGCCTCAAGCACTCATCACTCTATTTTAAGTATTACGGTTCTAAAAACCATGTTAGATAAACTTAAAAATTTGTATGGTAGGGACAAAATTTTAGATTTAAACCCTAGAGAGTATTACGACGTAATAAAACCAGGCTACTACTTTTCCAGTAGCAATATCGTTATTATACTAAAAGTACCTATATTTGCAACTCAGGTTTATGAACTATACAGGTTAGCAGTTATTCCAAACAAGGATAGGCAGGCTCTTATCCCACCTTTCCCTTTCCTCGCAACCAACAGGCTCGGTTTCGTGTACATAGAGACAGAATGTCCGAAGTACAACAAATGGTTTCTCTGCGAGGAGAAGATGGACCACCAAGTTCGCCACCAAGCTGACTGCATCCAGAACCTCATACTTACTCAATCGCTACAGAAACTCTGTAAGATGACCAACGTGACACTATCCCAGGAGGCCATGGAGGATCTCGACGAAAAACATTACACATTATCTTTCCCAGCACCGACGAGAGTACATACCATCTGCGGGCACGAGGAGTACATAACTCTACAAGGCAGCTACCTGGCAACAATACCTGTAAATTGTTTTCTACATACTCCCAGTCTAACTTTAACTAACAGTAATGATCAACTGGAAGGCCATCCTCTGAGAATAACCAACATATCATTCACCTTCAGCGAGCAACAGCCAGCTACGTCGCACATTCATCTCAACTCCATTAATTTAAAGGAGCTGCACGACGTACAACATAAAATTATAATGCAAGCGCCCGTACACATCAACGAGGTATCAAATAGCGCATTGTATCATACTACAATCCCGCTCTACATCGCATTATCAAGTTCACTCGCACTTGTGGTCTACGCCGTAGCACGCCGCTACAACTTGCTACGACGCTCACCTGATGACAAGCTTACACCTGAACCTGAAGTCAAGGTTGAGCACATCTATGCCCGACCTAGAGGAACAAAAGGAACCCCCGTAAAACTGCTATCAGCAACTATTTCTTCCAAATCTCATCAATAGTTGCTTCTCTAGGGGTGGAGGTGTTACGCTAGCAGCCCCTATGAAATCTGCTAACGTATCTATCTACTGTCAACTTTGCACACGGCACTCGACGAGTATTACCTACCGTCAGCATTGCACACGGCACTCGATGAAGATTTCGACATCGGCCGCGTTTCCGGTAAAGTGCTGATGCAGCGCATGCGTGGCCTCGCCGGACATGGGGCGTTGCAGCGGAATTGAAGAACACTTCGATACTTACATCGGTCGTCGTCGCTCATTTATTAGATTAGAATTTTTATTGAAATACATTAAGTTTAAATTGTAACTTTTATATTTTAAATTAAATATAAGTACCAAAAGTTTTTGGTTTTTTTTAGACTCTCCCGCTGCAGCCCACGTAATTCACTTCTCTGAATTTAGGTCTAAGATTAATATTAGACTACAATAATGGCAACACCAAATAAATGGCAGAAGTTGTGTAAAGAAAGTTATAGTGTTGCCATTCTTAAATACAAATATGAACAGGGCAAAAAAGGGTACCGGGTACTGTTTTCAAAGGGTATAATTTTGGAAGGGACTTAGAATAGTATATTATTTATTAATACTTATATTTAGCAAAGCTATTATATTACGGGAAAAAAGGAAGTGACTTAGGGCATTTATTATTTAATTAAAAAAAATATTCTGTTGTTCACAGGTATGCAGTGAACACATGCCAAGATAAATTGCGACATTTAGTTTAGTAGCATCTATAATTTATTTTTCTAATGGTGCGCATTGTGAGATGTAGAAATGTGTATGGGACTGCATATTAGTTTACATCCACCCCTGCGGCGCGTCGATTTGATGGACAATAAGGGGTGCTGTAGTCAATCATGTTAAATTTACATATAAAATAATTATGTATCTATCTATATACAGCAATTTCAAAAATATGCACAATGACATCTTTAAACTGTAAAACATTTCGGTACGTAATCAAAATTACACTGTGATTCTAGGTTTTGGTATCAGTAAGATATAATAGAATCAAGCATAAAATTTACTTTACGTAATAGGTGAAAATGGTTTTGAAATCAATGTTATTTTTATAATTTAATAAGTGTTACGTCCTTATTTCTAGACAAGTTTCATTATTAGATCTAGAACAAAACTGGATTGACGTGTCAGTGTGTTAGCTTTATAATTATTCACTAATTTCATAAAAGACATTTTGTGGATATTTCTTTAATAATTTATAATCAAATCAATTTGAACAAACCAATACCATTGGTACTTACTTTAGGTAATACTCCCAACAAGGCTCTGGATGTTTCAAATAGTAATATTGTGTATATCTGTCTCTGTTTGACAGTACTGTACAGCTTATAGCACAATATAGTTTGATTTCGTTTCATGGAAACGGCAACATAATATAATAGATGTATGTTAGTGTTAAAACTAGATGACCGAAGTGAAACATTCACGTAACGCTTCATAATCGCTCCCGCTGCTGTTGTGAACAATCATTTCCATTTAATAATAGCTCGATTAATGTAATGTAACGCGAATATTATCAAATTATTGTTTAAAGATTTTAAAAGTACCTATCATGTAAAATAGACGTGCTCAAGATGATTTTATGAAAAATTTGATAAATCCAAATTTATCTCCCTTATATTTGAATTGTAGCTATTGTATCAGACTTTGAAACAGTCACTTGCTGTAGCTACTAGCTATTTATAATTGTTAAAGAATGTATATAAAAAGAAGTACCTGTCACTTCATTTTCATGATTATCTGGTTAGTATTATGAAGTTAAGCGTTTGATTACATTTGTCATCTAAGTAATTAAATTTGTACAGCATAAATAAAACGTAATAAGTCATACAATAATTATGAGCTTTAATTTATTTAATGAAATCATTTGAACTCTTAAAATCGAGCTCTTTGTGAGTTTTATGGGTTTCTCCTGATAATATTTTCAAACTCGTTGAGTCGAGATCGTGATTCAAATCGGATATAATATCGCTGTCCATCGAGCTCATAATCGAGTGTTTACTCCTTCTGAACATAATCTAAAACAAAATCAAAATTGCTTCAAAATATCAGTCAAGTCATCTGTCCTAGTTTGTTTTCCTATTTTGAATTATTGATCTAATGAATTGACTTTTATTTATATAACAGTGAACAATATAACATAGAAGCGGTGTCCTAAAAGCACGCCATTCTCGCGCTAGCCTTGCCTCGCCTGAGTGTGAAGTGCGAACAATAAGGGGGGCTACACATACGCAAATGCCCGGCCTTCCGTCCAAAAACCCTTTGCGCCAAACTCGTTTGTAGGGAGAATCCCGACCTTCCGTAGGTCCAGCGTGGCCCTCATACGAAAAAATAGTACTACTAGATGACAAAATTCAATTAATGAATGCATAGAGAATATGCTTGGATATAACCACTATATCCATCAATGTACTTTTGTTATAAGCACTTAATTGGTTAACATAATATTTCATTTATTTTAGTACATACAACATAATGTTACAAGCGTCCGAGGTTCAAGGATTGAAACATTTTTTCACGAGACCTTTATTACTCACGCGTAGTACACAAGCAACGTCACAAATTGCACTTGATCGCGCTCGGTTAGCACTAAACCGAAATTAACATTTTCACTGCACTTTGTTCACTAGCACTTTAACTTGCACTTTTATTTACTTCGGCTCTTGATACTGCACTGAACTCACACTGAACTCCCCGTATGGCGGTCGCGGTCCTTATATTATATACCCCTATGACAAAATTTATATTATATACCTCCTGCGAAAATAATCAAAGGTTGCGTAAGTATTAAAGGTACCAACCCGCACTGGGCCAGCATGGTCGACTAAGGCCTTATCGCTCTAATTCAGTGTAGGCTCGAGACCCTCGGTGGGGACGTATATGAGCTGTTGATGACATCGTTAATTCGAGTTACAATCTTATAAGGCCCTTCCCAACTTTGTTGCAGTTCACCGAAACTTGCCCTTTCGTCGAACTGGATTATGTAACCAAACTTCTGTTCCTTCTTCGAATTGTGGCCTATTCGCATTGCGGTCGTAACGAGTCTCATACATTTTCTTCTTTTAGTCTGCTGTATATTCAGTGATTTCCATTTGAGAACCAGGTGGACAGCTGGCCACAATATCTGCAGGAAGCCTCAGCTCTCTTCCAAAGTTCACCGATGTTGGAGTCTTAGAAGGGGATCCCTTTCTTTGACATAATTGGCCAACCCTAAGCCGCCTCTTTATTTTGTTGGTACAAATAACATATAAAATTATTTTTCAATTGTTGAAACTTACCTTTTCTTCCCTAATCACTGTGAATTTCAAGAGGTAGTCCGAATCTGCAGAATACTTCATCTACCAACTTCGTAGTTACGGTTGCTGCTTCTTGGTTCGGTATTGGAAACGCTTCCGGCCACTTCGTGAAATAATCCATCAAAACATAACGATTCCCTTGTTTGCGGTCACAGCTGCACAACTTGCACATTTTCGGCACCATTCCTCGACGATCTCTACAGTTTCTTCAGTAGAAGCGTTGTTTAATCTTCTCCAAAGTCTTCTTAACGCCCAAATGTCCTCCCGATGCTCCATCATGGTAAAGACATGAAATTTCTTCCACCCTCTTCTTCGGAACTACAAGTTGTAGATGGCAGCCTTTTCCACAAGGTGACCCCCATTTTAGACACAAAAGTCCATTATGGATGATAAGGCTTTGCCACTGCACCCAATAGCTCTTCGTTACTTGACTTGAAATCGCTATTTCATTATAATATACAAAATAGCTAAATATGACAAAATCTCTCGTAAAGGGTGGTGACTGGTGGTTGAACAACATTTGTTTCACAATTTTTTAAATGTAAAATATTTTTTCAATATACCTTGCTCGCAAAATTGAACTTACGAAGGCAGCAAATTGTGCGGTAAATGCGTTTTACCGCTCTAGTGCGGTTTTCATTACATTTTTTTATATAAAAACAACAACGCAATGTTAAAGCTTACAAAAATTCAAGATGGCGACCAACTTTTGTGTTTATGGACCGATTTCGGTGAAACTTGGTTTTATTTCTACAGTCTCCATAATCATTAATGAAAAAATCTTTATTTCGTAAAAGGTTGCATGTTTATGTTTGATGTTTATCAAATGAATGAATCAGCCATTTCTTTCAGCCAGAATCATATAAATAATAATAAAATATTGTATCGATTCTTACTAAGAGAAAATTATTATATATTTTTTATTTCAACAAATTGCATCAAAAATATTATCAGCCAGTAATATTTTAATAGTAAAAATAAAATTATTTCGATTTTAACAAAGAATCGATTCGTAGAGGCTGTATGTTGGCGAGAGCATTTTCTTCGTAATTATGCTTATAAAAAAGAAACCGATTACGGTTTGTTCAAGTTTGTTGGAGGTTGGCGCTAATTTTATAAAATTGATTGTTGTTTTATAAATTGTGGTCAAGTGTTAATATTAAATGATAAAATGTGAATAGTACCTTCAGCAACTAAAACTGCGCGCGATATAATAAAGGTTAGTTTTTACAACTTTTACATGAACAATTTCGCCTGTAGAATCTTAGCCTTTGATACTTACCTTTCTTAACCATTTTATTTTATTTATTTAGTACCTTTTTTTCTCACAAGTGTATTGAAAAACGTCGTACAACACGCGGATCTTAGGTTTAATAACAAACTCGTGTCGTGACATTATAAATCCTCGACTACGGCTCGAGCTTACAAAAGTCAGCTCGTTTGTAATTTGCCACCTACGATCCTCGTATCGTAATGTACTGATCATACGAATCGATCAACCGTAGCCAATTTGTAAGAAAGTTCATTCCTCTTTTTAAGTTTTACAACACGAGTTTTTCAGTTTCACAGGATGTCACTCGAGAGGCTTTGCCTGTATATTAATACATACATAAATCCTTACTAATAGGTATAAATGCGAAAGTAACTCTGTCTGTCTGTCTGGCTGTTACGCTTTCACGCCTAAACCAATGAACCGATTTTGATGAAATTTAGTACAGAGATAGACTAGAGCTTGGGAAAGGACATAGGCTACCTTTTATCGTGATAAATAGGCTTGGAGGGGTTGACATAGGGGATGAAAGTTTGTATGGAAGTTCGTTATTATCGAAGATGACACCACGAAACTTTGTATTTAGGCATTTGATAACACTATCACACTGCACACTAATATTATAAATGTGAAAATATAATTGAATGTTTGGATTTTTTGATGTTTAGATGTCTGGATGTTTAGATGTTTGGATGTTTAGATGGTTGAATGTATGGATGTTTGGGTGTATGAATGTTTGTTCCGCCTTCACGCTTAAAGTACTCAACGGATCTGGATGAAATTTGGAATGGAGATAGTTTGTAACCTGGATTAAAAAGAATAGAAGAATAGAAAATACAAAGGATACTTTTTACGGGAAGAAGTCCTAATCCCACGGGAAAATCATAAGACTAAGACAGTATGCTGCTGAGTCATCTTCCAGCGCGCTTTTTACGTGATGAAAACTGGTGGTCACTTGGTCGTCGCCAAATGAAACTACATGAAGACTCGATAATAAAGTGTCGATAATATAGGTAGATTACTAAGGCTCGCACCATATTATTTGGTAAGTTTATGAGCGTTGTTTCTTCCCCATTGCGGTCATCTGCCGCAACAAGGTGTCTGTATTCGTGTGTTTTGCATTGCATACACTCGCATGTCGCCTGCGTAAGTAGTTTTGATGCAATTCCGAAATAGTAGTCCGTGTGTGGATCCGAATGTGGGGCTGCGACGGTCACATCCTTACTCTCACTACCAGACATCGAACATGTTGAACCCTGACGAAAAAAAATCTAGATAGGTATAGTCGGATTATACTCAATACATTTTTTTTTTAATTATACCTAGCTACCTTATAGGTACAGTCGGATTCATAAGTCGATCCATACCACGTGAAATGAACCCACTTATGAAACCGTACCTACTGTACGTACATACCTATAAAATCGATGACACACCTTACATGTGAAAAACTTGTTTTTTTTTAAGATTAGTAAAATTGATTTATTAAAAATTTATAATCTGATTGGGATAGCCAGTAGGGATAGATGGAACATAATATCGACATGATTAATCATTAGTCACAAGTTTTTCTCATATTAAGAAGACTGAAAAAATAAAACCATGTAACAAGTTGGAATAGATGGAACAGGTCGTCATGTCTCTTACCCCTTAATTCTCTTTTTGGACAATAAGGTGATTGTCCTAACCAGAGTTGAAAAAAATCCGACGCGCGACGAAGTTATTTTTGTTTGACAATTTCCCTACCAGCATTGGAACCCAGAACCCCCGGGAACGAAAGCCCTACGCTCTACCGCTAGACACGGCCGTTACCTAATAAATAACCTACCTACTTATTAACAAATTATTGCCTTGCTAAGGATTTGTTAAATCACGTTAGTATTATCTTGCTGTAAAGTGAGTACCTAATGGTAACCGATTGGTACCTCCTACCCCATTGATTACCACAGGCCACAGGGTCATTTTCAAAAAATTAAGGCAACTTTTTTGGGTAATAACATTTTAAACTCTCGCGACAAAAAAGCACACATACATTCATAAACAAATGTTTTGGGTAAGCAAAATCAAAACTGATGACATTCAAGCAACCACGGTAAATTAATTGAACATTCTCTACAATACTCGTATGATTCGTATTGTGATTTCTTGATGAATTCCATTTTATTCAGTAAAAACACATCAACATCATGAACATTCTTTAAGTTTGCACCAAGGAATAACTGTCTAGCCTACCAATATTCTTAAATATAAAAATAAATATAATAGGTTCTTTTCCAGTATTAGGGAGAGGAGGCCTCCTCCTCCAGTCACCTAATTATTTGAAATGCGATAATATAAGTATTTGTTAGTGATTGATTAGTGATATTTGCACAGAGACTAGAAAACCACAAAAACAGAACCAGAAAATGGAATGCAAAATATTCCGACGAATTAAAAACTTAGCCATCATCGTCTGTCGGTCGGTGAAGTCGGTTAAAAATCGAAAACAGCGCAACTGTGGCCGCGAGCTAGCAGTTTTAAAACCATACGTAGATAAATATACGTAGGTTATGGAAAATATCTGGACAGCGGACCTGTAAGAACTTTATGAGAATAAATTTACCTTATAAATTGATGACCTTTCGTGTATCCACACATAGATTAGAAACCCAATTATCAAAGTTATCACGAAAATTAGATAGTAAGAAGAGTATTGGTAAGCCTGAAACAAAACTCCATTCCAGCAGTAATTACAATGGTATAGCATTTTAACATTTATGTTTTTCAAACTGTTCTTTTACAATGGTACTTCGATTCGTGAAAAACTTGTTGCGCATAGCAATTCCATGTATATTTTTGTGATTTTTGTGCATCTTTCACTACAATAACAAAGATCTATCAAAACTAGCCCATCATCTATGCCCATATTCCTAATGTCAAGGTTACGACAAGGTTTTATTTTTAAGTTTGCCTACCTGGGCAGTCTGCAAAGATCTTCTGTGCAAAGATAGCCCGTAAGCCGTAGACAGAGAAAAGAACGCCGTAAGCCCACTCCAAAATTGCCTACGTCACATTTCATGACATCACGATAAAATGCATGGCAAACGCTTAAACGGTCGGAAAAGTAGTTGTGCTAAGCGACAGATCGCTTGGTGCAAGAAGCGAAGCGCTTTTCTGTACTTACACAAGAAAGTACAAAACAGAAATACGACTAGAAGTAGAGTAATCAGATCGCTGCGGCCATATTTCTGAAATTGCGTTTTCTTCCAGGCAATCTTGTATGCCTATATAATCGTAATTTTGTATTATAAGTATTATTTTATACAAGTATTATAACCTAATGATTTTTTGTCTCTTGTTAAAATCTACTTTTACATAATATGTATATTATCATCCTCATTCCTAAACGTTCTGGCAAAACTGCTGGCTGGGCTACAAGTACGTGCACCAATACGAAGCGGCGCGGCGCGGTAGGTACTCTGTAATATGGCCTATTTATTATCATCCTGATAATTAGTGATAATTTCTGCGCCCCCTGCACTATGGTTTGCACTGTGTGTGCCTCGAGTTGCCTGGGCACACCGGACTCTTTTTAGGGTTCCGTATGTATCTAAAAAAGAACTGATAATCATAGACAAACTTTGATCACTTCCACAGTTTATACGTCTGTGATCACTTCACAAGACAAGACCATATATCTATAAGACTCCTTTTTCTCAAGAACGCATGACTGTTTTGCAGTTTTAAGGTCTGGTATATAGCATCTACTAATTTATCAGAAAGCGCCTCATCACGCCTCATACAGAATGTTCGTTTACGTCACACAGGTAGATGATCTCCATAATTAAATTCAAAATTATATAATAATAACTTTAATTAAAAATCCTTTTTAAACAAGCTTTTAAAGCCGTGGAGTGGAGTATCCTTGTTAAGACAAATCCAACGCGCCCAAACACGACTAGATTGTGGTGTGTATTTAAGGAGATCCTATGGACACCATTCGGCTCCATCATGAGACCCTGGACATCAATAAGACAAATCCAACGAGCCCAAACACGACTAGGTTGTGGTGTGTATTTAAGGAGTTCCTATGGCCACCTTCCGGCTCCATCATGAGACTCTGGACATCACGTATGACTAAAGATCTTGTTAAGACAAATCCAACGAGCCCAAACACGACTAGGTTGTGTTGTGTATTAGAGGAGTTCCTATGGCCACCTTCCGGCTCCATCATGAGACCCTGGACATCACGTATGACTAAAGATCTTGTTAATACAAATCCAACGAACCCAAACACGACTAGGTTGTGTTGTGTATTAAAGGAGTTCCTATGGCCACCTTCCGTCTCCATCATCAGATCAGCTCCATGGTACCATAATATTGCATTGTCATCGCGTTTACATAAGTGTACCAAATTTCAGCAAATTCCAATGGCAGCAAGTGCTTCAAATTTGAGTTGCAAGATTTCGCCCGAACATACAAACAAATCCAAAGCCACATACAGTGCAAGCTAATAATAAAATAAAAGAAAAAAAACCTTTTTTAAAAACAAGCTTTTATTATTTGTTAAGAAAATGAACTAAAAAGTTAAAAATAAATTAACTCTTATTAGAAGTATAACACTTTATAAGTTCATTGTAACCTTTAACGATAATTAAGCTTCTTCGTCTACGACAAAAAAAATCCATATCGTAATCATATATTTTTAACACCAAAACTTTACACCTTAATTATTAAATCTTCCCGTTTTTTTTACAGTCTCAATTTTATAAATAAAAAAGCGTGTTACATTGTGATAGCTTAATACCATCAAAATGTAACACGCTTTTATTATTTATAAATTTGAGAAAATTGTGATAGCTTAATACCATCAAAATGTAACACGCTTTTATTATTTATAAAATTGAGACTGTAATAAAAACGGGAAGATTTAATAATTAAGGTGTAAAGTTTTGGTGTTAAAAATATATGATTACGATATGGAATTTTTTTGTCGTAGACGAAGAAGCTTAATTATCGTTAAAGGTTACAATGAACTTATAAAGTGTTATACTTCTAATAAGAGTTAATTTATTTTTAACTTTTTAGTTCATTTTCTTAACAAATAATAAAAGCTTGTTTTTAAAAAAGGTTTTTTTTCTTTTATTTTATTTTTAACTTTTTAGTATGTTTTATTCGAGATTTACTACGACGTAGTTAGTAGCGCGTAGCAGCGTTTTTCCGTTATGTAGTCCGTAGTACGTTCACATAATAATGTGCTGCTTTGAGCACTTAAAGTTTATGTATTTTATTTATATTTAATTTTTTTTTTTGTTTGTATTAGGGTAAAATAATGTTTAAATTAGTTATGTAATCACTAGTTAGTTATTTGTAACATTTCTCATTCTATCCATTTCTTTTAATGCATCAACATTACAAGGTTTCTTCGAAGTCAACTTGGAGCAGTCAAGTTCTTCGATTCGAAGTCCTGCTAAAGACTTAACTCTGCTTAAAGCCACATAAGCTTGACCAGCAGCAAATAATTTAGAGCCTAGATAAATAACAGCATGATCTACAGTAGTTCCCTGCATTTTGTGCACAGTTGAAGCCCAAGACAAGACAATCGGAAGCATTCTTCTTTCAGCTGTGCCGTAATTAAATTTAGCAGGAAATTGAATTGATTTAGGCTGTATTATGTGAATGCCATCCTTACCAAAGTCTACGCGAACCGATGGTATATCGCTATCGTATAGTTGAGCTCGTCTGTAATATGGCCATATGATTTCAGTGATGTGACCTATTGCTCCATTCACAAGTCCCTTAGCAACGTCAACGTTAGACCTCAACATAACTTTAGCACCAACAAATATTTCTAGTTCTTTTGGAAGACCTCCTGTTTTGTTAATGTCTGAGTGAATTATATTATTAATATCAATCTGATCATTGTTTTTTTTTCCATCAATTAATTGATCTTGGGCTGTTATTTTAAACATTTGTGTATTCTTCTTCCTAAAATGTTCGAGAACAGCTGCATTATGTTTATTGACCTGCTGATTCGTTGAGTAAATACGTAGAGCTTTTTCAATCGAGAACTCTCCAGAGTTATTTGAAGATACTTTCTGCATAAGATCAGAAAAGTGTTCGGTAGTCATCTCACCTACTCTTAAAGCGTTCAATATATTCACGAACTTGTCGCAACCTTTTTGTCTCATGTTCTCTTTTAGCTCTATTAAAGAGAATAAGCGCCACAAATGTGTCGCTGGAACCATTCTTACTGGTTGATCGAATACTTGGTTTCCTCGTACCGGAGGCAGTTGCATTAGATCGCCGAACAAGAGCACATTAAGACCACCGAACATTTCTTCACTATTCTTAAGTTGTTTTAATCTGGAGTCGATCATGCAAAGCATCTCATACGGGACCATTGATATTTCGTCAATAAATAGAAATTGTATATCTTTCCACTGTAGCCGCATCAATCTGAGAAAATTTCCCGTCAGCATGGGCATTTGGGATATTTTTCCATCTTTTTGCACAGGCAACTTTAGTGCAGTATGAAGTGTAGAGCCTCCAATCAAACGTGCTGCGACCCCTGTTAGAGCGCACACTTTAACGACAGTCTTGGCATGGCAACGGTTGGCTTGATTTTTCAGCAATTTAAACAAAAATGTTTTACCAGTTCCCGCATTCCCAGTAATAAAGAGCCTTAGTCTGTTGTCGTTTCCTTCAATCTGCTCTTGAATATTTCGTGTCACAAACCGAAAGACTTCTGCCTGATCAGCATTTATAGCTCTGCAAGACGTACTGAACTCATCATCAGCCATACATTGTTCAGGTGCTTCGATTTCATCAATGGGTTCGTTGTTAGGTTGTAGATTTTCTTCGTCGAGAATGCGAAATGCGTGAACTTGGTTAAACGCATTTTCAAGCTGTCGGTCTCTTTCTCTAAAAACTTGCATACGCTCGTTAGTTTGGCGGAGAAATTCTTCTTTTGCTAGGAATGCTTCCTGAGCGGAGTCGTGTTCTTCCAGTAGCTCACATTCATTACGATACGGCATATATTGTAGCAAAAGACTATAATAATAGTTCTCAGGGTCTGTTGCTGCTACAAAGTATGGAACTCGTACTGTCGCTGGAATATTTCGAATTATAAGTTTAGAATTATCGGTCAATGTGATGAGCCGTCTTCTGGTGGTCTCCTCTTGAAGCTGATGGTTATCTACGGATTCATCGTTGCTCATGTTATTAGTTTTTTTTATATAATAAGGCTCAAAAAGCATTGCGAATTCTAGCAAACTCATATTAATAAAGTCGAATTCTGGGTGGTCATGTGGACGTTTTTCGTACCTGTCAAAGATATTATTGCAATATCCCGTTGCTTGCCCGCCGTCATCAAATTTTAATACTCGGTATCTGACATCCGGCTTGCGAGTGTTTAAGAAAATACATTTCCTTGAGCTGTCGCGTAGATTACAGAGATTTGTCGTTCTTGCATAATTCGCATACAAACCTTAAAGAGTTTTCGGGATGTGTCACTTTCTTCACGTTGTATTTGTCGCACTGCCTGGGCTAAGCTTGAATCTAATGCGGTTGGTTCAGATTTAGAGATATACTTTGCAACATAATATGCTATTGCTTCATTTGAGCCACATGGTTGCAAATCTATATTCCCATTCCAAACCTTTAATAATGTAGGATTATAATTATTAACCCATTTGTCCTCTAGGCGTCGCTTTAGAATACAAATTCTACCACCATTTCGAAAATATTCATCAGAAGTTTGATCAATTATCCGAGTTTCGTCGGATTCTTGTCTTGGAAAACCAAACCGGCAAGTATTGGTATTGTTCTTTTGACATGTATGGGTATGACGGTGAATTTGATTTTTTTTAACCAATTCATAAAGGTCAGTATTATCTGGTGGTAATTGGCAGGATACAACTTGGTCAAGGAGACGAATGCCTTCTTCAGTTTCAAAAGATGGGTGATTTTCGATCCACATTACCATATGTAAATGTGGGCTCCCGCGATTCTGATATTCAATGCGCCACCAGAAATCTTTCATTTGTCCGCCGAGTACTTCGTGATTGTGTGTTAAAAACGTTAAAAGTGCTTGAACTCGTACCATAAAATGCCGGCTTACAATAACTGGATATAACTCAATTAATTTCTGTACGTCCATTATGTTAAGGCTGGTAGGATCTTCATCTGGTCTTCCGTCAGCAATCAAAAGTGCCTTTCTCATGTCAATCCAATTCAAATCGTTGCAGCTGAAAGTTAGAAAATACGTCGGTGGTCCAAGACACCTGATTTGTGCCACGAGATCATTTAGTGCTACTCGCCAGTAAGAAGCAGAACCTCTCAATTTTTTTAAATATAAATGTACATCCTCAACCATACCATTGTGTCCTTCAATTTTTTTTCCACAAGCAGCAATCGTAGATTTGATTCTATAAAATTCAAACATTGATAAGGCGTAGAACAAATAATCATTCCTCTGAAATCGAGTGTCATCGCTAAGAATGCGGTACTGATAGTAATCGAGAGGAGATATTGGAACTTGCCTTGTCTCTTCATTTAATCCATTGACACCGTGCGGGAACAGGTAAAACCAAGATAATTCTTCTGCTTTCCGTTCGTGATTTACGTTTACAATGTTGTCTTTCGTTTTACGTACAATTTTATTGATATTACCAGATACTTCCAGCTCATCTTCAACTTCCGGTTGGTGACAATCAATCGGACCCATGATAGAAGTTTGTACAGGTAGATACGCTTTGTTGATTGTGGTGTTGTTTGATATATTTTCATTAGTCCGTATACTGTGTTCCACTTTAGAAGATATCTTGTCAAAGTATTCTTCCGAAATCGGATTAGACTGCTGTGTACAAGTATTCATATTATTATATTCCTGGTTTCTTGTTAATTCTGGTAAGTGTGGCGTGCTGATCGGTGTGTGATTTGAACTGATAATGGGTATATTTGTCACTGCCACATATGTCAAAGTGTAAGGGACATTTTGTGAGCTAGTAGCTCGTTTACATAAACGAACTAACTCATCGACCGTTGTTCAATCACGCATGCTTTGCCATTATTAGCTCTAGCCCCTTTTGGGCCACATGAATGAGAATCAGTTATATAAAACTTTTGGTCATAACAAATAATCCCAAACGATTTTCCAGCTGCTATAAATATACCAGTTTGATGTGTCAAGAATAACCTGCACAGAGCATCTTTTAAAGGCAGACCAATGCTGTTGAGATTTACCGAATCTCGTAAACTCCCGAACAAAGAACTGTCACTCTCATATTCTAGAGCAAAGGTACGACCAAATATTTCCAATCCAGCTTTAACTAAATCGAAATGTCTTACTTCTAAATAACCGTCTTCTTCGATTTGGATACCTGCAGGATTTTCAGCATTTAATAATCGCAGTTTGACATACAGTGAATCTCCTTCTATCATGTTTTGATCAAGAGTGTTTTTGCTCCACTGCTGAGGTGGAGTAATGGATACTCTTATGATATTACTCATTGCCATAGCACAGCATTGCACGCCAGCATAGCCCGATGTAAAAACTTCAACATTTCCTTGATGCCATGATGCTTGTAAAATACGAGAAACGTCATTAATTTGTACAAAGTCCTGCTTATTTTGGACCGCGCTTTGAACAATAGTTTGCGATGTAGAACAAGCGTTTTCGGAAACTAAAATCAGATCATCGGTCGACAAGTTTGCGTTGTTGTCTATAAGGACATCTTTGTACAAGGGATTATTAGCCACCAACCATGTCAAAGCCTCGAACACATTATCGCGAGACACTGAAAACTCACGAGTAATATTAAAATTTTCCAGATGCTCTGTAACAATCACAATTCCACAGTTATCTACAGATCTAGGCAACATATGTGGCAGTTTTTCGGTAACCTCGAAAAGATCTTGAGCAAAAAGAACTGCTTGGCCACGAAACCCATATTGTCCAAATAAGCCGTCAAACTTTACAATTTTTAAAAACGGTATTATTCGAGAAAGAAGGCGCTTTTCAGTTTGCGACAGTCGGAATATAACGTGAGGTATAGGCCCAGGTTCCATGCTGTTCCAATATGCCTTAGAAGGAGGAACGGACGTGTTACTTTTACTTACGTGATTGTTACATCGGTAACACAGCATCAATTTTTCTTTATTCTCGCGTAATTCTCGTGGAAGATAAGTAGGAGATGTAGCACTAATTTTATATTTGGTCACTTGATGGGGATAACATCTCTTCGTGCAAATATTACACACTTTATCGCAAAATGTATTTATCGCGTTATTAAAGTACTCAACGCTACCACGTTGCAAATTCCTCTGGTTAGTCTTTTTCTGCCGTTCATTCTCTGCTGTTACAATGCGTTCCTCTGCTGTTTGTGTCAACTGACTTGCTTGCCTGAGCATTCTGTTCCTTTCGAGTCTGGCCAAGTGTTCTTCTTTTATTTCATTTTTTCTTCTCTTTTGTGTATGTATTCTATCGATATCTGGCCTATTTGTGCGTTGTTCTAACGATTCATTCTTTCTTCTCTTTTGTGTATGTATTCTATCGATATCTTGCCTATTTGTGCGTTGTTCTAACGATTTATTTTTTCTTCTCTTTTGTGTATGTATTCTATCGATATCTTGCCTATTTGTGCGTTGTTCTAACGATTCATTTTTTCTTTTCTTTTGTGTATGTATTCTATCGATATCTTGCCTATTTGTGCGTTGTTCTAACGATTCATTTTTTCTTCTCTTTTGTGTATGTATTCTATCGATATCTTGCCTATTTGTGCGTTGTTCTAACGATTCATTTTTTCTTCTCTTTTGTGTATGTATTCTATCGATATCTTGCCTATTTGTGCGTTGTTCTAACGATTCATTTTTTCTTCTCTTTTGTGTATGTATTCTATCGATATCTTGCCTATTTGTGCGTTGTTCTAACGATTCATTTTTTCTTCTCTTTTGTGTATGTATTCTATCGATATCTTGCCTATTTGTGCGTTGTTCTAACGATTCATATTTTCTTCTCTTTTGTGTATGTATTCTATCGATATCTTGCCTATTTGTGCGTTGTTCTAACGATTCATTTTTTCTTCTCTTTTGTGTATGTATTCTATCGATATCTTGCCTATTTGTGCGTTGTTCTAACGATTCATTTTCTCTATGTTTAGCTACTGATAAACTTATTTTTTCTAAGCGTTGCCGCTTGTGGACATCTCTTTCATTAGCAATCTTCTCCTGTCGCTTCAATTTCGCCTTCTCTAAACGTCGTTTTCTTTGTGTAGTAGTTTCTTTTTTATTATTCATGTTGTTCCCACGAGTATAGGACAAAAACGGTCCATCCCCCCAGAGGTCCATTGTAGAGGGATAAGGGCTTCAGTACAACAGGGTTCGCCCTGGTACCCTGAGGCGCAACGTTAGCGATATGAAATGTTTATACACCCTCATACCATTCAGCCCTCGGCACGTGCTCACCTTGGCATTGGGTCATCCATCTAATCAATCAGACATATAATAATCCACATTCATAACAAACGGAACGAACTTTTTCCCAAATCTGTTGGAGTTGCATATTCACGCCAACTAAGATGCTCGTCAAAACGAATCAAATGAGCGCAAACTCGGTCGGGTTGCGTCGTTTAATTACGGAGTTCCTATGACCACCTTCCAGCTCCATCATCAGACCCTGGTTACCATATAGTATCAAAGTACTCGACAAGACGAATCAAATGGGCCTAAACTCGATGGAGTTGCGTCGTTACGGAGTTCCTATGGCCACCTTCCAGCTCCATCATCAGACCCTGGTTACCATGTAGTATCAAAGTACTCGTCAAGACGAATCAAATGGGCCCAAACTCGGTGGGGTTGCGTCGTTTAATTACGGAGTTCCTATGGCCACCTTCCAGCTCCATCATCAGACTCTGGTTACCATTTAGTATCAAAGTATTCGTCAAGACCAATCCAACAAGCCCAAACACGACTATGTTATGTTTTGTATTTGTGGAGTTCCTGTGACCACCTTCCGGCTCCATCATGAGACCCTGGACATCACGTAGGACTGAAGATCTAGTCAAGATAAATCCAACAAGCCCAAACATGACTAAGTTATGTTGTGTATTTGTGGAGTTCCTGTGGCCACCTTCCGGCTCCATCATGAGACCCTGAACATCACGTATGACTAAAGATCTTGTTAAGACAAAACCAACAAGCCCAAACATGACTAGGTTGTGTTGTGTATTTAAGGAGTTCCTGTGGCCACCTTCCGGCTCCATCATGAGACCCTGGATATCACGTATGGCTAAAGATCTTGTTAAGACAAATCTAACGAGCCCAAACACGACTAGGTTGTGTTCTGTATTAGAGAAGTTCCTATGGCCACCTTCCGTCTCCATCATCAGATCAGCTCCAAGGTACCATAATATTGCATTGTCATCCGATTTATACATGAATGCAAAATTTCAGCTCAATCGGAAACTGGGAAATGGATCAAATTTAACTTGCAAGATTTGATTACAGACAGACAGACAGACAGACAACGGGACAGGTGAAACTAAATAAAAGCTTGTAAAAAGCTTGTAATAAATTAAAATAATAATAAAATTTATTAAAATAAAATTAATTGTAGGATTTCCTTGGCTGTAGGTAAGTAGGTAGGTATACGTCTATTACTTTGCCAGTTACTGAGTGCAATTTTCTATGCAAATAGTAAAAAGAAAGGTTCCAATTTCAAAGTTAGTTACATTCTTTCTTTATTTGATTCTCCACATATAGTCTTTTAATAGTACATTACTGCCGCGGCCGAGGCCTGTATAGTGCTTTTCTCTGAAATATGCGAGGAAATTATAAAATACTAAAAAAAAATAACGAACATTGGATTTGGATGTCTACTCGTATCTTACTAAACTTATAAGTTCTATCCTTTATCACTTTAACCTCTACTTCGACTACTTAAACCATTCATTATTATAATATTTCCCTAATTCAATGATAAGTTAACTTCATCATGAAAAATAAGTAACAAGATAGTACGATAAAATTAAGAGATGAAAATTACAAACCGCCATATTGCGCGCTTTTCTTTTTTTTTACAAGCTTTTATTTAGTTTCACCTGTCCCGTTGTCTGTCTGTCTGTCTGTAATCAAATCTTGCAATTTAAATTTGATCCACTTCCCAGTTTCCGATTTAGCTGAAATTTTGCATTCATGTATAAATCGGATGACAATGCAATATTATGGTACCTTGGAGCTGGTCTGATGATGGAGACGGAAGGTGGCCATAGGAACTCCTCTAATACAGAACACAACCTAGTCGTGTTTGGGCTCGTTAGATTTGTCTTAACAAGATCTTTAGCCATACGTGATATCCAGGGTCTCATGATGGAGCCGGAAGGTGGCCACAGGAACTCCTTAAATACACAACACAACCTAGTCGTGTTTGGGCTTGTTGGTTTTGTCTTAACAAGATCTTTAGTCATACGTGATGTTCAGGGTCTCATGATGGAGCCGGAAGGTGGCCACAGGAACTCCACAAATACACAACATAACTTAGTCATGTTTGGGCTTGTTGGATTTGTCTTGACTAGATCTTCAGTCCTACGTGATGTCCAGGGTCTCATGATGGAGCCGGAAGGTGGTCACAGGAACTCCACAAATACACAACATAACATAGTCGTGTTTGGGCTTGTTGGATTGGTCTTGACGAATACTTTGATACTAAATGGTAACCAGAGTCTGATGATGAAGCTAGAAGGTGGCCATAAGAACTCCGTAATTAAACGACGCAACCCCACCGAGTTTGGGCCCATTTGATTTGTCTTGACGAGTACTTTGATACTACATGGTAACCAGGGTCTGATGATGGAGCTGGAAGGTGGCCATAGGAACTCCGGAACGACGCAACTCCATCGAGTTTAGGCCCATTTGATTCGTCTTGTCGAGTACTTTGATACTATATGGTAACCAGGGTCTGATGATGGAGCTGGAAGGTGGTCATAGGAACTCCGTAATTAAACGACGCAAACCGATCGAGTTTGCGCTCATTTGATTCGTTTTGACGAGCATCTTAGTTGGCGTGAATATGCAACTCCAACAGATTTGGGAAAAAGTTCGTTCCGTTTTTATGAATGTGGATTATTATATGTCTGATTGATTAGATGGATGCCCCAATGCCAAGGTGAGCACGTGCCGAGGGCTGAATGGTATGAGAGTGCATGAACATTTCATATCGCTAACGTTGCGCCTCAGGGTACCAGGGCGAACCCTGTTGTACTGAAGCCCTTATCCCTCTACAATGGACCTCGGCAAGGATGGCATTCACATAATACAGCCTAAATCAATTCAATTTCCTGCTAAATTTAATTACGGCACAGCTGAAAGAGGAATGCTTCCGATTGTCTTGTCTTGGGCTTCAACTGTGCACAAAATGCAGGGAACTACTGTAGATCATGCTGTTATTTATCTAGGCTCTAAATTATTTGCTGCTGGTCAAGCTTATGTGGCTTTAAGCAGAGTTAAGTCTTTAGCAGGACTTTGAATCGAAGAACTTGACTGCACCAAGTTGACTTCGAAGAAACCTTGTAATATTGATGCATTAAAAGAAATGGATAAAATGAGAAATGTAACAAATAACTAACTTGTGATTACATAACTAATTTAAACATTAGTTTACCCTACTACAAACAAAATGAAATATTTAAATATAAATAAAATACATAAACTTTAAGTGCTCAAAGCAGCACATTATTATGTGAACGTACTACGGACTACATAACGGAAAAACGCTGCTACGCGCTACTAACTACGTCGTAGTAAATCTCGAATTAAACATACTAAAAAGTTAAAAATAAAATTAAAGAAAAAAAACCTTTTTTAAAAACAAGCTTTTATTATTTGGAAAATGAACTAAAAAGTTAAAAATAAATTAACTCTAATTAGAAGTATAACACTTTATAAGTTCATTGTAACCTTTAACGATAATTAAGCTTCTTTGTCTACGACAAAATAATTCCATATCGTAATCATATATTTTTAACACCAAAACTTTACACCTTAATTATTAAATCTTCCCGTTTTTATTACAGTCTCAATTTTATAAATAATAAAAGCGTGTTACATTTTGATGGTATAATTAAGCTATCACAATGTAACACGCTTTTTTATTTATAAAATTGGGACTGTAATAAAAACGGGAAAATTTAATAATTAAGGTGTAAAGTTTTGGTGTTAAAAATATATGATTACGATATGGAATTATTTTGTCGTAGACAAAGAAGCTTAATTATCGTTAAAGGTTACAATGAACTTATAAAGTGTTATACTTCTAATTAGAGTTAATTTATTTTTAACTTTTTAGTTCATTTTCCAAATAATAAAAGCTTGTTTTTAAAAAAGGTTTTTTTTCTTTAATTTTTGTTCTGTGCCAGTGTCATACAGCCAACTCCAATCACTACGATTCGTGTACGATTCATATAAAAATTTAATTTAGAACATAAGATATGCTGTAAAAAGACTCGAAAACATCTGGGGGCACGGCAGTGCCCCCGCCAAGTCGAGCAAAAAAGCGGCACGGCCGTACCATACTTTTCTCGAAGCAGTTCAGGCCATTTTCGACCCCCCTATAACTTCGTTGTGGATAAAACTAGAAGCCTGAGTTTTCAGTAACCAAGCAGGCATTGTATAAATACGGTATATTTCAAATTTCAATCAATTTGAACCAGTAGTTTATGAATTATAACTAGTCAAAGTTTCTTTATTTTGTCACTCACTGACTGACTGACTGACCGATCATCAAAACTCTAAGGCACTTCTAGCAGACATAGAAGCTTCAAATTTAGAATGGAATTAGTGTTTAGTATATAAACCAAGGAAAAACTAAAACATTTTGCAATTTCGGCCCAGTTTTCTAGATACATCATCTGCTAGATAACTTTGTAATCCCATATAAATCTTGGGGCATTATATAGGATTACAAAGTTACATTTGCAGTAAATGAATCAGTGTACCTGTATAATGGAATATAATTGAATAAGAGGTGCTGGGTAGGTGTAGGGTAGGTGTAAGGTAGGTGTAGGGTAGGTGTAGGGTAGGTGTAGGGTAGGTGTCTGGTAGGTGTAGGGTAGATTTAGGGTAGGTGTAGGTTAGGTGTAGGTAGGTATAGGGTAGGTGTAGGGTAGGTGTAGGGTAGGTGTAGGTTAGGTGTATGTAGGTGTAGGGTAGGTGTAGGGTAGGTATAGGGTAGGTGTAGGGTAAGTGTAGAGTAGGTGTAGGGTAGGTGGAGCGTAGGTGTGCATTTTTACATTGTGTTTTCATGCGATCTACAAAAAGAAATGAGATGCCATCAAAAACATAACTTGTAAAAAAACCAAGTCTCGCACGCAACTTAGTCTACCGTAAAAAGTTGTGAGATCCATGTAATACCAAGTCGGTTAATTTATTCAGTCCCTACTTAAGAGTCCTTCTGTCTTAAGTTATTACGTAATTAGGTCACCTAACAACATCTTATAGTGACCAGATCAATATTAAAAATCTCTTATGTTTTAAATAAATACATAGATTGACTTGGCAATCGCACTAAACAATCAAATTTAATATAATAATGTATTAATTGTGAGATACATTGTGTTTTCATGCGATAAATACATAGATTGACTTGGCAATCGCACTAAACAATCAAATTTAATATAATAATGTATTACTTGTGAGATACATTGTGTTTTCATGCGATTGCCAGGTCAATCTATGTATTTATTTAAAACATAAGAGATTTTTAATATTGATCTGGTCACTATAAGATGTTGTTAGGTGACCTAATTACGTAATAACTTAAGACAGAAGGACTCTTAAGTAGGGACTGAATAAATTAACCGACTTGGTATTACATGGATCTCACAACTTTTTACGGTAGACTAAGTTGCGTGCGAGACTTGGTTTTTTTACAAGTTATGTTTTTGATGGCATTGAAATTTCTAGACGAAAGTTACTTTGCCGGCCTAGGCCGTTTGAGGGCACATTCCTGGCCGCTGTTTTGTATGGGGCAATGTTTCGTCCAAAAATGAGTCACTTCGCGTATTGTTTTTGGCGCTTTGTATTTGTCTCCGTGGAGAAAATATACATTAACAGACTTAGATCATATTTCATCTAAGTTAACAGAGGTGTTCTGGGAGGTAAGCACTTGTGGAGACTGGTGCCTGAAATAGGCAAGGCCTGTGCTTCAAGGTCACCAGAGCCCCAGTTGTACAGCCCGGGTATCTGAAGGAGATTGGGAGTTTTAGGAGGAGAATTAGTTATTAAATGGGTAAGGAGCTTGGTAGTGGATGTGGTATATACACAGTGGGTGTGTGTTGTGTGTGTGTGTGTGTGTGTATATGTATGTGTGTGTGTGTGTTGTGTAGTACGCATGTGTGTGCGTGTACATGTAAGAAAGTGTGTACCTGCAAACCCTACGACATTTTTGTCTTGGGATCGGTGGGTTAAGTACCATTGACAGGGTGTGTTTATGCAAACACCAGCTACACCACCTGCAAACCCTACGACATAGTCTTGGGATCGGTGTTTTATACCATTTGTCAGGATGAGTTTGTGTGTGTATGCTTGTGTATGTGTTTGGATGCATGTAATAAAAATGTTATTATTAGGCCACCACTTTAAGCAATTGTTTAGTCTCAGTGTAAGAAAGCTTCTGTAACCAGCTAGTTATCTTCGATTTGCAGGAATGATGCTCTCTAGCCGGACTACTCACCCAATATTATTGTGAACACATGCTACCTTATATCTACCTTCATCCCATCAGCACTCCATAATGAGTACCTCAATGTTTCATTAGATAAAAAACATTTTTTGTGGTTCTGCCACAGAGTACCTACTGCTCCACAGCCGCACCACCGTCAATCTCCGAAATTTAACTTTGTAGCCGATTTTTTAATTTCCTTAATAATTCTTCTGAAAGTCTACCTTGGGATATAAATAAGACAGTTATCTCTAATTTGGTATTTATTAGATCGTACAAGTGGTCCGGCTGGGGAGGTATGCTCTGCAGCAACACAAAATGTTTTTCACAAAGCGTCTTTCAAGTATGGTTGCTGTATAATTTAATAAAGCTAACTAAATTTTCTACAATTTGAGTTTAATTCTAGCACTCTAGGTCAATTAGTTACAGAGATACAGCTTGTCAAATGTAGGCTATTTAAAAAAAGAAAAGTGTATATTTTGTGTTTGAGTCATATTCAAACACACGTATTGGCTAAACTAATGGTCCTGGTGCTGCTTCAATTGTTCATCTGATTGTTTTGTGACGCAGACTCTTTGGAATATGGTAAAGGGATCAACATCAATTCTCTTTACTTTCACAGAGGTGGTGACTGATGCCAAGGTCTTCTTTGGCCTGGGTCAGCGTTTTTCGCGGTTTTTCGAGGTTTTTGGGTAGCACAGGGGCTTCTAGGAGTTGTACAAAGAATTTTATGTTTAGGTAGCATTTAGGTAGTAATTATTAACATCGACGACGTAGTTGATACATTATTAAAACTAAGAGAAAATAGAATTGGTCAGCCAGCCTGACGTCAGAATGCCTGGCTTCTTTGTTTCTTGAATATATTCGGAAGTACAAAGGTAGCAAATATTTTATTATAGGTAGTAAATAGTAGCAAATAGGTAGTAAATAATGCGCATAAATGCATAACCATATCTCATTTTGTCCAGCGGTCCTGACGGACACGGTTTTCAGGGTTGCAAACTTGGGTGTTAACTACTCTCAAGGGACCTAACAACATATAAAAAAATCGTAGTTACATGCGCGTTTGCGATGTTTGTCCTTTTTTGTGTTGATATTGACTGGTCTATAAATAGACCATTTTCAAAATTTTTGCATCGGTCACATGTCTTAGGTTCTTGAAAATAAAAATTAGCTTACATTCATCGTGAGGTACTTTATATGATTTTGGACAACTTTCAGAGCAGTAGAGATGAAAATTGATTTTGGACCGAGCCGCCGCAGCCGCGCACCGCTTTCAGTAAGTGTATGATATTAAAAATAATCAGGTACGTACATACTATTTGAATAATGCCGAGTCGAATTAGTTGCGTCCGCGTAACCGGCAAATATTTCGAGCCAATTCTAAAAACAATATTTTACAATACCAATGAAATTTATTTAGTTACACATTACATTTATATTGTTCCTATAATCACATCTGAAATAACTCATAAAAGAAGTTTCATAATAATTACCTACTATAAAAATAATACATCTATACAATCTGTTCTATTAAAGATATTCAAATTGTACACAATCATTATTGAAATTGTACACAATCATGATTAATCACACATAAAAGAATTCAAGTATTATTATTAATATATGTATAATTTACTCTATAAATGTATTGAACAAGATGCTTTCAATGGATGTCCTGCACAATCACACAGCATAATCATCACAATATAATCAGTCGATAGCATTTGACTTATAATATGCACATTTTACAAGCTTTTATTTCAATTGTTTGTTGGACCACATTACTTCTTTACAAAATTGCTTCAGATGTACATCATTTCCGCCATTGATGACATCTTTTTGGGTATATGGACTAATGTTTCAAAGTAGCTAGCCAACTCGTCGATAGTGACATCACAGGGGGGATTAAGAGCTTGCTGGGAGCAAGTGCCAGTCTGGTTTATACCGGAGCTTGATTCTCTACAGGGCTTCACATTTGATAATTTAGTTCGCCACCATTGATTCTGATTGCTTGGTTCAGATATCACAGTTACTTGGTCACTAGAACCAGAAGATATCCTTAATTGATTACAGTTATCCACAAGTGCACATAGGCTTAAAATATCTGAACCCTCGGCTGGTGACTGTATCTTTTTACTGTATGTATTTTGACATTCTTCCTTTACTCTACATGTTTGGCCATTCATTTGCAGCAGTTTTAAAACCGGCTCTTTCAAAATTTTTTTAGGTTTCTTTTTACAAATTAGTAAATTTTTAACTTTGTGAGTTCCACAAGAACATTTGATATTTTGTTGGCAGGTTCTAGTGAATAAACTGTTCTTTGGAGCTGACAGTGATACAGGGACAAAAGGGTTTTCTTCTTTGATTTTAATAGCTTTTACAGGTTCAATTTCTAACTTTCCCAACTCGACTCCCAGAACTATGTCATCTTTAGCCATCTTGATGTATTCTGCAATAAAATAAATAAAATTGAACAGTATTAGAAATTAAAAAAATAGGTACGATTAGTAAAGAGAAAATTAATTAACATTGCAAATATTTTAATGTACAAAACACAATAGGTAGGTAACTAAGGTGTAAATGCCATTGATGTGTAGAAGTTTTTCATTGTAACCTGTATTTTACCCTGGACAGTTATTTCATTATTATTATAGCTTGGTCTGTTGCAAAATAGGGGGCTGATCGTGTGTTAGTGATCTAGAACCTACGGTAGGTGCCTAAAGGACAAACTCAAACAAGGCTCGTACTTACATTAATAATTGAAATAATGCAACCAGTGCAAAAGTAACCAGGAAACAGTTAACTTTAACATTTCCTTCGATTTATGATCGAAACAGGAGAGTTGCTAGCTCAAATTCAATTATAAAACTTAACTTTGGTATTGAGAATGAAGACGAAAATGTTCAAGATGGTCCTACTTACCATTATTTGTAACATCCGCATAAATCTCGATTTTACACTCTGTTTCCTATCAAGATATTTAAACAATTAGTGCATGCAACAGCCAGCACATTATAAACATCACATTAGCACAAAATGGAACAACTTTGTTAAATGAAAATGATGATGCGTCATAACAAAACACCATAGACAATCACTACTTTTTTTCTTTTGGTACCTACTAGCTAGAGTTGTTTGTATCTATCAATCACTTGCCCTGCGTTCTGAGACGCGCTGAAATCGATTAAAGTACCCGTAATCGCGTTCTGAATCAGTCAGCCCACAGACATAAACGTCTTAAATGTATGTGAGTCAGCCTATATTTCATTTAAGGAGTCAGCCATAATTCTTTTTGCTTTTCAGGGTCCCGTTTCACGAAGCAACAATTTACAAGTAACAAGTTACTATTTGATATTCATTGCATAGCCAACTCGCTTAAACTGTTAGCTCTTACCGTTTTATCTCATTGTCTATGCAATGTACGTCGAATTGTACTTGTAATTTGTAACTTGTAGCTTCGTGAAACGGCCCCCTGATCGCTGACGGCGCTGACAGTTTGATTCGGAATGCGCCCCCCCGAGTAGTGTAGTGCGCAAAAATGCAAAATCGCAAGGCGAACCCTACACGTCAATACTGCCGTGCGTATAAAAAGTGCAGTATCTAACACACTCTTAAATTGGAGTAATTGCCGCCCAAACTTTTTTATTTATTTTTTGTTTCTGTTCCTTTTCTGTTGTTAATAACAAATCCAGAAAATATTAAACTGTAATTTATAGCATATTTTCCGTTGTTTTTAGAAATTTTATCAATTTTAGCACAAGTTGGAAAGGACATTTTTTAAATTAAAAAAACATTTTATGATAAGCAATGATAAGGAAACAATAATTATATTACTGTCTTAATATAAGTGTAGTATGTAACATACATACTGCTATTATACTATGCAGGGTATACCATGCTTAACCCTGCGTTCCGAATCGCGCTGACAGCACTTTGAGTACCCAAAACCGCGTACCGAATCACTGTCATTGGGATTACGGCAACCATTGTGACGTCACGGATTGCGTCATGACCGCCGCCGTCTTTCGCTAACGGCGCCCATGCTCCAGAGCGAAATTCACGTAAGCGTAATGTCAAATTCGACTTTGACATATTGTGTATTTATTTTTAAAAGTTAAATGTTTAAATGTAAAACTAACGTGTCTTATATTTATTTGGTTGAACAAAATTAAAAACACGTTATTCAATTATGAAATGGATATAAATTACTGAAATATTTTAAATCAGTCAGTTTTGTAGGTTAGGGTTGCCAGATGTTCGATAGTAAAAGTATCGAGTAGGTTATGTATATATTACGATAGTTTTGACTCAGGCACAATACATACATAAGATAATATCATAGGCAATCTGTTAAAATATAAATATAAATATCAAACATTCTTTTTTGTATTTTTTTAATTTCATGTGCCTATTTACATCTCCATTTTTAAAAATTCGCATACCTTTTCTTATTTTGGGTACTAGCCATGCGAAAAGTGCTGTTTTCACACCTGTACGATACTTTTTTAATACGTATAATAATTTAGAATTTTGCCAGTTTTGGTACGGTAATCAACATCTGGCAAGACTGAGTTATAAGCAGTTTCAGCGCGCTCAAACGCCGTTCCGTTTTGATTTTGCTCATGAGCCGTATTATCGCGATTTCTGAATCGGTACGCGAGTAATCGCTGTCAGTACTTTGAGCCGTGAAATCTGATTCGGAATACAGCCTAATATTGATTCAGTAACTATGCCAGAAGTCCCTAGAGGTATTTATATGAAATAAGTAATAAATGGCTAAGTTTACTAAATATAGTGTTCAACTGTGAATTCTATTGCAAATATGGATAAAACTGGACAATGTTATAAATAAAAAGACTGAAAATAAGTTGGAATCATATTATTTACTTTTATAAAAAGGCCCCTTCCTTCCAAGTTCAAATTAATGTACTCATTATGGATCAATTCTCTCTGTTCTTGATTAATTTTTGATGTACACTTTTTTCGACACGTCTTAGTTGAACAAGGTTCCTTCATCGAGAGATTTTCAATAGCATATTTCGCTTTTTTTGCCTTTCGTTCTTCTAAGCTTGTTTCAAATTTCTGTCGTTTCCGAGGTTTTCCATCTTTTGTCAACCCTTTTCCTTCCCATTTATTTTCTATTTCTCTCTGAATTATTTTTTTCTGAGCATCTACTTCATTTTCTCTCATTTGTTCACACATCGTATGC
This sequence comes from Carpatolechia fugitivella, assembly GCA_951230895.1. Classification (NCBI taxonomy): domain Eukaryota; kingdom Metazoa; phylum Arthropoda; class Insecta; order Lepidoptera; family Gelechiidae; genus Carpatolechia; species Carpatolechia fugitivella. The sequence goes on from OX579658.1 coordinate 8,757,730, forward strand.
GCTTCAACAACTGCAGAATAGGGTCTGTTGAGAGCAGTTGTTATAGGTTTCTTCTTGATCAAAATGGTCAAAACAAAGAAGGCAAAGACATTTTCCTCATGTGCTATAAACAACTTCTCTACACTTAACATATTCACAATGTTGATCACATTTTATGTCTTGTTTGTAAGATCTACTTTTGAGTTCAACCTGTACTTTGTCTTTTCTCAGTTGATTTCGCAGCATTTTAGCTTTTTGTTTTTTTAATATTGCAGTATTACTTGAGGCAGGCATATTAGTGCAGTCGTTTGTACTGAAATGTTTGGTGATTTTCTCAACATTGTCAGTTGTAAGCCGCGATAAATGCATTTCTTATTATAGATATCAAATTACAGTTAAAATGTTCCAAACAAAGAAAACATAAGCATTTTTCACAACATGTAATTATTCCTGACTCACAGTCTTTGAACTCGCAATGTTGAACTGTAGATAACACGTAGGTAATCTCTTTTGTTTTTGATTCTTTTTCTTCTTCGACTATCACTGACTTATCTGAGTCTAAGCAATTTACATCTTCTGGTACATAATCTTTATCATTGCTATCATCACTATCGGCGTAAGTATCTGGTTCTTCAAAGGAAGCGTTGTCAATAATGCCAGGATTTGTTAATACTATACTGCCATTCTCTTCCCCTACTATAGAAAGAGGAATTTCTTCATCACAATATAATACTTTGGAGATCGAGCTGCCACCATCGCCATCGCAGCGCTCAGAATCGAATCCAATGTTTATAAGATGACGGAATATATCTTGTTTTTGCACGCACTCTATGTTTGATTCCTCTAGGTTTGTCAAAGTCGTGCTTTTATTATCTTGTTGTGCTGATAAGATGAAATTGTTTTTACGTAGACCGGAGTGCAATCGTTGTATATCGACCATTTGTGTAAATTTGTAAGTTCCGTCGTACTCATTTTTGTAATCAAAAATGAGTTTAAAATCATTGTAATCATACGGTCGAGTATTTTGGGAGATATCGGTTACTTTCATCTTTTTATCCGCATCTAATGCCTTCTTTAGAATATAACTATTTCTGGCGTTCATTTTCTGAAAATAAAATAAATAGGTTTAACTAATTATCCGCCCCACAGCTTCGCCTCGGGCTTCCTCAGGGAATGCGACATTTTCTCGCGATAAGCCTGTGTTGTTAACAGATAGATAGAGTTTCTTATTTACAATATTTATATGGATTATACGTATATTTAGCATAGTTTTTCATACTTAGGCTGAATTCAGATATGAAAGTTTATGTATTGTATGTATTCCTAGACAGTCCCTAAATAGAGCTGTCTGCCCGCGGTTATGCCCGCGTTGTTAATGGTTTTTTTTTTCGTGAGAATAAAATCTTTTCCCGAGGTAAAAGTAGCGTCTTCAAGATTTAATCATGTCTGTGATAAATTTCATCAAAATTGGTTCAGCCGTTTTGACGTGAAAATGACACATACATACACACTGTGCATTTATGATAGTATTCAGAATTTAGAACTGACGATGAGACAAAACAAACATACGGTTGTCAATTGTTTTAGGATCAATAAAACATAAAAACATTTTTTCATAATTATTATTTCGTAATGGAGTGGACGCTCGAAGATGGCGCTAGCAATAATTACATAATACTGTTGTGGCCGTCCGCAAAACACAATATTCAAGCTAAAACAAAACTTGGAAATAATGAAACTGTTTGTGCATCGTAGGTACTATTAAAAGGTACATTTAACACTTATGAGTAAAGTTCAGGCAAACTTCGTTCTATTAGGACTTTAGCAATTATCAAAGCAATCAAGGCAATTATAGCAAGAAATCCCGTCCACAAACAAAAACTTACAAATAGGTTTCAGTACCAAAACAGTAAAAAAACGGTAGAACAACCCAGGAACATAATTTACTTGATGAAGATTGGTTCTATCCAGCCCTGACCTTTATCCTTTTTACAAAATATGGCAAGTAATCAAAAACGTTAAATAGGATCTTAACTAAAAAGTAGTCAAAATCGTTAGCTTGACTTTATAAAGAAGGAACGCGATATATTCTACAACCAACCTGCTAAATTTGTATCACAGCCTTAATATCTACTAAGTTCTATTGCAAAAGTCGTCAAATATGAATAGAAACCAAATTGTAAGTTAGATAAAATATCAGTATATTACTTACGTAAAATTGGCGCGCAAGTGGCGCAGAGTACAGGCAGGAAACGTCTTTATCCCACAAGCATGGCGCGGCCACTGATGACGCGCGTGGAATGCGATGCGCAAGCGACTAGGCTCTCTAGGTGGTTACCCTCCCCCACTTCACCCCAACAATAATAAGACATCTGCTGTCCTTAAAAATATCGCAGTAACTACCAGCGTTACTGTATTTTATTAGGGATACAAAATAATATGAATGTATGAGCTGCTTAGTGTTAGTGCAGTAAAACACTGTGCTGCTAATGTTATTAGCACATCTAAAACATAAATCTAACATTATCCTAGGCAAAACTCTAGTAAGTGTAACCCACTGTGGTTTTATAAAATATTCTTTTAGTTTAAATAATAATAATGCTTAAGAAATGCGCAGTAAGTGGAAGGTGCTGCAGTTTTGCTAAGTTTGGCTTTTCAAAATGATATAGTCATTACTTATCTTAAATACAGTAAAATTTTTACTGCATTCTTACAAAGCATTTCATATCCTTTCGCATATAGAGTAATACGTATATAAACTGCAGTATCAAAAAAATACTTGGCATATATGCAGTATGTTCAGGGGGCCAATGTTCCATACTGCAGTTACGTTAAGTAATTTATGCTCAAGATGTGTGGATACTGCACTTATGATTAACCAAAACGGCGGTTTTAAAAAAAGATATCGAAAAACGGGTCAAATCTGCTTGTAGATCACGTTATGCATATTCCGAATATATAAGTAACTCATTTTTTACAAAATTGTTAGATGATACTGCACTTTTCATAAGCGCGGCAGAATATATATCGTGATAAATATCGTGATATTTACTGATGGATACTTGGGCCGGATTACAGCACACCCTACACCATCAATACGGATCGCGGCAGTACTGAAGCGTTTTTTGTACGAGGCAGACGCGATGGACCCTAGACGGAGGAAAATTAGAGCTTGTGTGGCAATAATTGGAGGCATTGTAGCCCTTTCTTTAAACAAACGAGTAAAAAGAAAGCGATGGATGAAGAATTGGCTACAAAAGAGAGAAAAGTATACACATCTGAATTTATTTGACGAAATGTATGTTGTACCATCAGGGCGTTTATTTTCTTCAGAAAATAATACCCTTACAGAAAATCGAAATAGACTAAACCCAAATAATAATAATTATATATAATTATTAATAATGATTATTATTATTATTTATTATTAATTATTTTTGTCTACATTATTATTTCTTTAGATTTTAAACATTGGCAGCCATAAAATAAATGTCATGTAATGTATTTAAGACGTCTGGTTGACCTGTTTCTAGAAATTAAACTTTTTTTTAATAAAGTACCAAATATAATTACAAACAAACAAACTCTATTCCAAATTTCATCCAAATTCGTTCAGTAGTTTAGGCGTGAAAGTGGAACAAACATTTGGATAAAACATGACGATGGAAACATATTTTTGCATTTATAATATTAGTGTGATTAGTCTTCCATCGCTGCCGTCTCGCTGCGTACTGATCGCGATAAATATTGACGCGCGACACTACACGCACGATACATATCACGATCTGGATCTCTGATCAGATCACAGGATTTCCAGAAATTCGGCGATAAATATCGTGATTCATCAATATGCTACCCTACACGTCGATAAATATCTTGATCCGTCAGTATATATTGACAGATCACGATATGGATCTTGCGTGTAGCGTTCGCCAAAGTCAATGCGTTCGCCTCATAATGCAGCGTTGCCAGAATGTTACTTTTGTAACATTTTACGTTACTTTTGACCTTCTCATGTTACCTCTACGTTACATGCCTCAATATGTTACTTTTATGTTACTTTCAGGACAGTATCTTTCTTTATAAAATTTGTAGTTTAGTGTCTTGTCATTTTGTATAGAGAGAGTAAAATATATGTATTTAGAGATATTTATATGCTTAGTTAGTGCACTATGATTAACGAAAAAAACGTAATCCCTAGTAACTACTAGTTTCTAACAAAGCAGAAATTTTCTTTTACCTTAACTAGTTGCAAACCGGCGGCGCTGCGGTTTCGTACGCTGCCGGAATGAATTCGGTCAGTCAATAAATTATAAAGTTTAACAAAAGGGAAAGCAGATTTTTTTAAATGTAATAAAGTGCCTTATTTTCCACTAGAAAATAGGGAAATTAATGTTTCTTTTCCTGTGTAAATGTTACTTTTTAAGCTGTTTCATGTTACATTTGACTATCACTCACTGGCAACACTGATAATGACATCAACGTCACTTTGATGACAGCCAGGAGCCAGCCAGTCGCACAGACAGAGAACCTTTTCAAGATTCCTATTTGAAAAGGTGTATGTACAAGATTATTTTCACAAATTTTCTTTGGTACCCTGCAGACGCCGCAGTGGGTTTATTAAAATATTTTACTAAAAACTTAAATATTTTATTGCTTTACGTGTTATTTATATACGTAGGACAATTTGGCGTCTTATCTGGAGAAGTTGCAGAAGTGTACTTATTGATTTTCATATAACCTGATAATGGAACCAAATCCAGTGATTGTTGCAGCCACTGCAAAACAAACAGCATCAGTAAGTTATTATTTGTTTCTGACATAGTAAGTACCTACTCGCCGAACAGTTGATTTTGTGATAAACTTTTCTTTAATATTTTTTCAGCTAATATTTTTACATGGGCTTGGTGATACTGGGTGAGTATTTTTTTATATCTAATATAGATAAGTATGTTAGTTAATATTCTGCTGTTGGAAATTTGATATAATTTATCTACGCATTAAAATACCTATACGATGATGATGATGATGATGATGATGATCTTTCCGACCGATTTCGGCCATGGCGACCACTTCCAAAATACCTATATATTGCAGTCATGGATGGGCAAGTACGGTCGCCGGCATCAGAGGTTCACACGTCAAGGTGATATGTCCGACCGCATCTACTATGCCAGTTACGCTCAATGCTGGGTTCCGTATGCCATCCTGGTTTGACCTTAGGACCTTAGATGCAACGGCTCCTGAAGATGAAGAAGGAATTTTAAGAGCCACACACCTAGTTCATGCGTTGATTTCTGATGAGGTTAAAGTAAGTAATATTCACCTTATCGCTGCGTCAGTATCAGAACACGATTCACCTTGATTCCTTTTAATGATAATTTGCTTGCCCCATCTTCAACTCTTATAGTTCCGGACCATAATGTTGAATTCCAAAATCTTGAATTTGCAAAATGTTGGATTTGTAAAAGGGTTGAATTTGCAAAAAGTTGAATTCCTAAAATGTGGAATGTAAAACATTAGGTCTTTGTTGCATAGTGTCCCTTGGTAGCAAAACATCCTTTTCTCATAATGCCTCTTTCGCAAACGCCAAGGACATTTTGAGAATGGCACAAATATTAGCTCCCAAAACATCCATTCTTAATTTATCCATTTCTCTGAAGATATTTTAGTGCCACTATTTCCGCGTAGTAGAAGTACTATGGCAGCATTTTTACGTTTTAAAAATAATAATAATAATAATTTTATCTCTGGAAATTCCCATAGAGTTATATTTAATTTCAGTCAATCACATATGTAGGTACCCGCCTGCCAAGCGTGGGGATTATGACAAAACCCTCCACTTAAGTAGAGGAGGCTCATAGTCCAGCAGTGGACAGCAGAGGAGGCTCATAGTCCAGCAGTGGACTGTACGGGCCGTTGCACAGTGTGTTATTTAGAACATGCTAGCTGGACAATATTATTTGTCGATGTTTTTGACTTTGAATGTGTTTATTATGAATGTTTATATAGATTTATACTACTTTTAGTTCATGGTTTTACTTAAAAAGTTTTAAAATCTATAATATATATTTCTTGACATACTGCTTACACAAATCAAATAAATACAAAGCTAATTAGATTGTATAAAATAGTTTGGCAAATTAATTTAATATGTACAGTGGCCATCACATCAAGCTACACACTTTTGTTGCAAACTATAAGATATATATAGTAAATGACTGAACATTGCCTTATTACAATATGTAGATGGACAAATTAATTTAATATGTACACAATTAACCTAATAGGTACTTCAAAGTAAAATCCAAAATATATAATTGCATTAATACATATATAACTTATTTACAATATTGTGTAATTATTTTTAAAAATATGACAACCCACCTATTCAAAACAACTTAATTCTTCTTCAGAGGAATCCTCTTTTTCATAATCATTAGACATAACACTTAACCTACGAACTATACTACTATTTACTTTGCCAGTAGGCTCTAATAATAAATCTAAGACCTCAGAAGGGAGAGAACCGGTCTTTTTTTTAGGAACCTCCCTGAGACTGTTAATTACAGGATCAGACGTGATGAGCAACATATTAAGTAAGTCTCTATTCGTGGCAGTACGCGACTGCTTTCGGGTGTTGTGCTCTCAGAATCATCTGCAGTCTTTATTGCGAGCTTCCTGAGCTTCCTCAGAAAGCTGCCCGATTGGCAGAACTTTCACTGACCTGTCTGATCAAATTTGCTACAGTTCTCTTTCCTGAAAATAAATAATGACATAACAATAAAAAACAATATAAATACCTATTAAGTACATAATAAAACATAATCGAAAATATACCCGATAGTCGAGAAGATATCTCGGCAGCCGCAAGCAGTTCTTCAGAGCTTCGGGATTGAACCAAATCAGCCACACGTCGACGTTTGGTCTTTGAAGTGGCATCTGCTAATTTTATTGTGCTATCCTTGGTCTTCCAGGGTCAGCCAGTAGTAGTTGACCAGATGTAGATGACTCTGAATGGTCGTAAATCGCATGAAACGTTATAGCATTGTCTAGACATGCCTCATTGGATGCCAGAAAGCGATTCTGAATTCTTTTGGAATAATTCCATTTCTCTGCCAATTTAACAGAAAATCTCGAGATAGTGCCCTTGATCTCCTTCAATGATTGCCCTCTATGCTACTCAAATCATATTTTGAGGTGAAAAACTTGAAAAGCGCATAATTTTTGGAAGCTTTGGCCTATTCCTTAATAAGCTCTATTTTCATGACAGTAAAACTGCCTTTTAAAAAAATCATAAAAAATATTGGGGCATATTCGGACAAGAAATTTTTATTTGATTACATACAAGAAACATATGTCCTTCATTAAACATAAAAAGAAGCTCGGGGAAATGAGGGGACTTTTACTTATCGTGGTTTTAATTCTAAATTTGTGATATTTCAATGATTTTTTTTTACGTTTTGAAGTTTTTCTAACTAACCTGTTAAACAGTGATAGATCTTATAGTACAAAAAAATACTACTTACCCTTGGTTATCGAATCCATCACTAAATATCCACACAACTTAAAACAACAACACGCAAAATATTTTCGCATTAGTAGCCAAAATGCAACAGATTTTATACATTTTACCCGACTTTCTTTTATACTTACCTTCATTGCAAATTATTTGACTCATATATATCAAAACAATACCTTTTATTGTGATAAGCAAATAATGCTCTAACTACCCTCATTAGAAATTATCGGAATTGTTAATATTGTTTTTGTCCAGCTAGCATGTTCTAGACGACACACAGTGCGTTGATTTGATTTTTGATTTGATATATAATATGTGGCATTCCACAACATGAGTCATGCAGGCCACTATTTGTCAGACTTGGATTGTTACCATTACCCTCACTGTATAATATACTGGAAACATTGAAGTATAATGTACTACGTACTAGAAAAGACGCTCCCTACAAAATCTGTGCAACAAGCGTGGCAGTGCGGGGCGCGCGGGGGCCGGCTAATAAGCCATAGATGCGAGGTCACCGTCATAGACGCGACACTTTGTCTATATTCTGCCTATTCAATTGGGTGGGAACATTTAAAGATGTCTGACAAATAAATTTAATTATAATATTTATTTTAGTTATAAGTACTGAATTTACTCTGCGAAACAAACAATATTCGATGAACTTTATCAATTTTTCCCTATCTTTACGGCCCAGACGTGGAAACCTTGAAGTAATACAATGTTACAAAATATCTCGTAATAAATAAATAATATCTACTTGTACAAATAATCAATCAATGAAAACGATCAATAAAAAAAACAATTGTTTTTCATCTTTCTTGATTTACTACTAATTTTATTACTAAATAATGTGTAAGATTATCATTTTTCACTGTAAAAGATATTATTATGATCGACTTTTGTTACACACCCAAATGTCACATCTTAATTATTTCATCTATGACAAATGACGCAACATGGCGTCCGCTAAATATTTTGCTCGAATTAAGTTTAAAAATGATTATCTAGTTTTTCACCGATGGAAAGTTGTTCCTTTGCACTTCGTCTTATTACTAGAATTATTAGTGCAACATCATAACACACACGAGGGCATATTTGATGATTTTCACGCTTTTTTCGCTTTTAAACAAACAAGACTGAAGCGCTCAAGAGCTAGTAAGCAACTGAGTGAACTGTGGCCAGCTGGCCACAGTTGAACGGAACGCTTGAGATTGGGCGGTGTCTTCTCTATACGTAGTAATAATAGCTCAATGACTGGAAATAGGATTGTTTGTAAGAAAGCATAGCGCACTATTTAAAAGAGCTTGTGATGTAAATTCCAGAGGAAGAAGAGATATTTACAGATTAGTTTTGGATATGGTACCAAGGAGTGCAAAAAATACTTTTAAAATCTTTGACTATGTGTGTTCGAATTTATAACAAAATACCAAATGAATATAAATCTCTTAATTTGACTTTATTTAAAAGAAAACCATATGAATGACTAAGAAACAAAACTACTATAGTGTTAAGGAATTTCTTGACTAATACTTAAAGATAACCTGTTGTGATATTTGCATGCTACTAAACTTTAGCTAAACATGTCTGCACTAACTTTTTTGTCAATGTAACACCCCTATACCATGTTTAAAGCAAATAAAGATTATTCTTTCTCTTCTTATATGTACCACCATTAATTTGTAATTATAAAAAAAAATACACTCACCGGCACAACTAACCGCCCACCCTTATTTTCAGGAAATACTTGTGATTCTTTATAATTCTATTAGTTACAGCTGATGTTAGTTAAAAAGTAGTTAATTTAACGTTTATTTAAGTGTGTTTAATTTATCGTAAAATTATCAATAATCAATAATTGTAATGTATAACAATAAGCGTAGTTTAAAATTAACCCGAAATACAAGGGTG